>JAWPHD010001286.1:0-337726 GCA_037043455.1 Cyrtodaria siliqua
GTAAAATGACGTTAAACATAGAATAGCATGTGGGGTGACGTCATGTCACATGACGTCATTATGTCGTGTCGCGTTAAAATAAAAATAAATCGCATAAGATAGCGGCTTTATATAAATCGGGTTATAGGAGGCAACTTTTTAGAGAGGAAATGACTTCTGATTGCAAATTTCAGACCTTTTTCATGCTATGGAAAAAAAAAGACCGAAAGAAAAAAGTTTGCAAAAAAGCTGTTAAAAAGGCTATTTCAGTGTTATCTTAAAAAGGTGCTGTTAGGCCAATTTTTGGACAGTCGCAATAAAACGTATGTCAAGACGTCCGGAATAAATTCGCGAAATGGAAAAAGGGGCGTTTCAATTTTTTTTTAACGGACAACTTTCCCTTAAGGGGGCAGTCCTCAGTTTCGCATGAATGTCCATGGTGTAAATCAGAAAGAAATCAACTAAGCATCTTTTAGGTCCATGGATGGTCTTTATAATAATTATGAAGCACATGTTTGATGTTTTTTTCAGTTTTGATTACTTCTACGTTTATTTTGGTGTATTGGAATATGCATTCTTTGGTTTTTTTGGAGGCTATAAATAGAAAAATGTGAACCAATCAAAAACTTCCTAAAAGTAGTTAAAATGGTTGATTTTCACTGACGAAGAGATCAGCGTGGAATAACTTTTTAAAATGCCGGACTAGGTATGTAAAATTTAGCATTTCCTGATATGCAAGAGCATTAGGAGTGATGACATGACCCTGATATGTGTAGGAAATTTTTTTATTTTTATTTATTGACATTTGAAATATTGCTAAAATTGCATTTTTAGCATGTTTTAAGGGGTGGGGTAATCTTAAAGAAATGGGACTAAAGTTGTACAGAAAATGCTTTTTGATACTTTTATTTGGTATGGAAACATGGGTAATTTTATTGTCTTCTCAGAAATGTATGACACAATGATGATGTGATTTATTTTTGCTCAAGGATTCAGGCTAAGAGCTTGTCATGGGTTTGATGATTGAGAAATGTACATTAAACTGTGGAGTGCCCCCTTAAGGGTCAAACCTTTTTTTACTAAAACAGTCAAATGAAGGATTTTTTGTCTGTATTTCAACATATTTTCAAAGTTTGTTACCATTCGGTTTGTTTGCGAAGAGAACTACTTCGGTTAGAATGTAATTTGTCGATAAGGCCAACCCGCATTGCTACGAAACCCAGATTATGAACAACTCGGTAAAATATGTATATTGTAATACTCCGCGATGCACCGTATCCTTATTTATCTCGTTATATGTCTAATTTATCTTGAGATACTCCATGTTGAGATATCACATTTTATCTTGAGATATCTCAATTTATATTGAGATATTTGTATTGAGATATCTCAATTAATCTCAAGATATCTCAATATATCTCAAGTTATCTTGAGATAACTGTCTTGAGATATCTTAAGTTGTTTTGAGATAATTATCTTGAGATATCTCAATGTGTCTTGCGTCATTGATATCACAAAATAAATAGAGATATATCTTACAATTTCTCAAGATGTATCACAACTTATCGTGAGATATCTAACTTGCGATATCTCAAGATCCCATGTGTCTTGCGGTTGGTATATGCAATTTTAGTAGGATTTTCTAAGTTTGAGGTGGGCTTTTTGCCATTTAAAAACTAACCATTTGTGTAATTCTTGGGTTTGCCATAACACTGTTTCAATATATGTACACTTTGCTAATGGTAATGTCCCATTTAAGTACTGGTTGCTATGGTATTTTGATGTCATAGTAAAATGACGTTAAACATAGAATAGCATGTGGGGTGACGTCATGTCACATGACGTCATTATGTCGTGTCGCGTTAAAATAAAAATAAATCGCATAAGATAGCGGCGTTTATATAAATCGGGTTATAGGAGGCAACTTTTTAGAGAGGAAATGACTTCTGATTGCAAATTTCAGACCTTTTTCATGCTATGGAAAAAAAAAGACGGAAAGAAAAAAGTTTGCAAAAAAGCTGTTAAAAAGGCTATTTCAGTGTTATCTTAAAAAGGTGCTGTTAGGCCAATTTTTGGACAGTCGCAATAAAACGTATGTCAAGACGTCCGGAATAAATTCGCGAAATGGAAAAAGGGGCGTTTCAATTTTTTTTTAACGGACAACTTTCCCTTAAGGGGGCAGTCCTCAGTTTCGCATGAATGTCCATGGTGTAAATCAGAAAGAAATCAACTAAGCATCTTTTAGGTCCATGGATGGTCTTTATAATAATTATGAAGCACATGTTTGATGTTTTTTTCAGTTTTGATTACTTCTACGTTTATTTTGGTGTATTGGAATATGCATTCTTTGGGTTTTTTGGAGGCTATAAATAGAAAAATGTGAACCAATCAAAAACTTCCTAAAAGTAGTTAAAATGGTTGATTTTCACTGACGAAGAGATCAGCGTGGAATAACTTTTTAAAATGCCGGACTAGGTATGTAAAATTTAGCATTTCCTGATATGCAAGAGCATTAGGAGTGATGACATGACCCTGATATGTGTAGGAATTTTTTTTATTTTTATTTATTGACATTTGAAATATTGCTAAAATTGCATTTTTAGCATGTTTTAAGGGGTGGGGTAATCTTAAAGAAATGGGACTAAAGTTGTACAGAAAATGCTTTTTGATACTTTTATTTGGTATGGAAACATGGGTAATTTTATTGTCTTCTCAGAAATGTATGACACAATGATGATGTGATTTATTTTTGCTCAAGGATTCAGGCTAAGAGCTTGTCATGGGTTTGATGATTGAGAAATGTACATTAAACTGTGGAGTGCCTTAAGGGTCAAACCTTTTTTTACTAAAACAGTCAAATGAAGGATTTTTTGTCTGTATTTCAACATATTTTCAAAGTTTGTTACCATTCGGTTTGTTTGCGAAGAGAACTACTTCGGTTAGAATGTAATTTGTCGCTAAGGCCAACCCGCATTGCTACGAAACCCAGATTATGAACAACTCGATAAAATATGTATATTGTAATACTCCGCGATGCACCGTATCCTTATTTATCTCGTTATATGTCTAATTTATCTTGAGATACTCCATGTTGAGATATCACATTTTATCTTGAGATATCTCAATTTATATTGAGATATTTGTATTGAGATATCTCAATTAATCTCAAGATATCTCAATATATCTCAAGTTATCTTGAGATAACTGTCTTGAGATATCTTAAGTTGTTTTGAGATAATTATCTTGAGATATCTCAATGTGTCTTGAGTCATTGATATCACAAAATAAATAGAGATATATCTTACAATTTCTCAAGATGTATCACAACTTATCGTGAGATATCTAACTTGCGATATCTCAAGATCCCATGTGTCTTGCGGTTGGTATATGCAATTTTAGTAGGATTTTCTAAGTTTGAGGTGGGCTTTTTGCCATTTAAAAACTAACCATTTGTGTAATTCTTGGGTTTGCCATAACACTGTTTCAATATATGTACACTTTGCTAATGGTAATGTCCCATTTAAGTACTGGTTGCTATGGTATTTTGATGTCATAGTAAAATGACGTTAAACATAGAATAGCATGTGGGGTGACGTCATTTATATAAATCGGGTTATAGGAGGCAACTTTTTAGAGAGGAAATGACTTCTGATTGCAAATTTCAGACCTTTTTCATGCTATGGAAAAAAAAAGACGGAAAGAAAAAAGTTTGCAAAAAAGCTGTTAAAAAGGCTATTTCAGTGTTATCTTAAAAAGGTGCTGTTAGGCCAATTTTTGGACAGTCGCAATAAAACGTATGTCAAGACGTCCGGAATAAATTCGCGAAATGGAAAAAGGGGCGTTTCAATTTTTTTTTAACGGACAACTTTCCCTTAAGGGGGCAGTCCTCAGTTTCGCATGAATGTCCATGGTGTAAATCAGAAAGAAATCAACTAAGCATCTTTTAGGTCCATGGATGGTCTTTATAATAATTATGAAGCACATGTTTGATGTTTTTTTCAGTTTTGATTACTTCTACGTTTATTTTGGTGTATTGGAATATGCATTCTTTGGGTTTTTTGGAGTCTATAAATAGAAAAATGTGAACCAATCAAAAACTTCCTAAAAGTAGTTAAAATGGTTGATTTTCACTGACGAAGAGATCAGCGTGGAATAACTTTTTAAAATGCCGGACTA
Organism: Cyrtodaria siliqua; assembly: GCA_037043455.1. Classification (NCBI taxonomy): domain Eukaryota; kingdom Metazoa; phylum Mollusca; class Bivalvia; order Adapedonta; family Hiatellidae; genus Cyrtodaria; species Cyrtodaria siliqua. Next base: position 4,156 of record JAWPHD010001286.1, read on the forward strand.
GGTATGTAAAATTTAGCATTTCCTGATATGCAAGAGCATTAGGAGTGATGACATGACCCTGATATGTGTAGGAAATTTTTTTATTTTTATTTATTGACATTTGAAATATTGCTAAAATTGCATTTTTAGCATGTTTTAAGGGGTGGGGTAATCTTAAAGAAATGGGACTAAAGTTGTACAGAAAATGCTTTTTGATACTTTTATTTGGTATGGAAACATGGGTAATTTTATTGTCTTCTCAGAAATGTATGACACAATGATGATGTGATTTATTTTTGCTCAAGGATTCAGGCTAAGAGCTTGTCATGGGTTTGATGATTGAGAAATGTACATTAAACTATGGAGTGCCCCCTTAAGGGTCAAACCTTTTTTTACTAAAACAGTCAAATGAAGGATTTTTTGTCTGTATTTCAACATATTTTCAAAGTTTGTTACCATTCGGTTTGTTTGCGAAGAGAACTACTTCGGTTAGAATGTAATTTGTCGATAAGGCCAACCCGCATTGCTACGAAACCCAGATTATGAACAACTCGGTAAAATATGTATATTGTAATACTCCGCGATGCACCGTATCCTTATTTATCTCGTTATATGTCTAATTTATCTTGAGATACTCCATGTTGAGATATCACATTTTATCTTGAGATATCTCAATTTATATTGAGATATTTGTATTGAGATATCTCAATTAATCTCAAGATATCTCAATATATCTCAAGTTATCTTGAGATAACTGTCTTGAGATATCTTAAGTTGTTTTGAGATAATTATCTTGAGATATCTCAATGTGTCTTGCGTCATTGATATCACAAAATAAATAGAGATATATCTTACAATTTCTCAAGATGTATCACAACTTATCGTGAGATATCTAACTTGCGATATCTCAAGATCCCATGTGTCTTGCGGTTGGTATATGCAATTTTAGTAGATTTTTCTAAGTTTGAGGTGGGCTTTTTGCCATTTAAAAACTAACCATTTGTGTAATTCTTGGGTTTGCCATAACACTGTTTCAATATATGTACACTTTGCTAATGGTAATGTCCCATTTAAGTACTGGTTGCCATGGTATTTTGATGTCATAGTAAAATGACGTTAAACATAGAATAGCATGTGGGGTGACGTCATGTCACATGACGTCATTATGTCGTGTCGCGTTAAAATAAAAATAAATCGCATAAGATAGCGGCTTTATAAAAATCGGGTTATAGGAGGCAACTTTTTAGAGAGGAAATGACTTCTGATTGCAAATTTCAGACCTTTTTCATGCTATGGAAAAAAAAAGACGGAAAGAAAAAAGTTTGCAAAAAAGCTGTTAAAAAGGCTATTTCAGTGTTATCTTAAAAAGGTGCTGTTAGGCCAATTTTTGGACAGTCGCAATAAAACGTATGTCAAGACGTCCGGAATAAATTCGCGAAATGGAAAAAGGGGCGTTTCAATTTTTTTTTAACGGACAACTTTCCCTTAAGGGGGCAGTCCTCAGTTTCGCATGAATGTCCATGGTGTAAATCAGAAAGAAATCAACTAAGCATCTTTTAGGTCCATGGATGGTCTTTATAATAATTATGAAGCACATGTTTGATGTTTTTTTCAGTTTTGATTACTTCTACGTTTATTTTGGTGTATTGGAATATGCATTCTTTGGGTTTTTTGGAGGCTATAAATAGAAAAATGTGAACCAATCAAAAACTTCCTAAAAGTAGTTAAAATGGTTGATTTTCACTGACGAAGAGATTAGCGTGGAATAACTTTTTAAAATGCCGGACTAGGTATGTAAAATTTAGCATTTCCTGATATGCAAGAGCATTAGGAGTGATGACATGACCCTGATATGTGTAGGAATTTTTTTTATTTATATTTATTGACATTTGAAATATTGCTAAAATTGCATTTTTAGCATGTTTTAAGGGGTGGGGTAATCTTAAAGAAATGGGACTAAAGTTGTACAGAAAATGCTTTTTGATACTTTTATTTGGTATGGAAACATGGGTAATTTTATTGTCTTCTCAGAAATGTATGACACAATGATGATGTGATTTATTTTTGCTCAAGGATTCAGGCTAAGAGCTTGTCATGGGTTTGATGATTGAGAAATGTACATTAAACTGTGGAGTGCCCCCATGTGTAAGAATTGACCAAAACTACACAGAAATATGTATATGGGGTGGGGGTGGGAGAGAGGCGGGGGTGGATGGTGGGGGGAGTGGGGGTGGTGAGGGCAACATATATGTGTAAGAAGCTATGTAATAATTCACCAAAACAACACAAAAATATAAAGAAAAAAAAGAGAAAAAAATCGAGTTTGAGTGGGGATGAGGTAGAGGCGTGGGGTGGGGAGGGCAACATGTGTAAGAATTGACTAAAACAACAAAGAAATATGTAAAAAAAAAAAAATCAAGTGGGACAGGGTGAGAGGCGGGGCGAGGAGGGGGCATCATATATGTGTAAGAATTGAGTAAAACAACAAAGAAATATGTAAAAAAAAAGAAAAAAAAGAATCTAGTGTGGTGGGGAGGGGTGAGAGGCGGGGGTAGGTGGGGGGGGCGGGGGCGGGGGCGGGGTCGGTGAGGGGGCAACATATATGTGTAAGAATTGACAAAAGCAACACAGAAATATGTAAAAAAAAAAATGTTTCAAGTGGGGGTGGGGTGTGGGGGAGAGCGGGGGGAGAGGCGGGAGTGGGTTGGGGACGGGGGCATCATATATGTGTAAGAATTGAGTAAAACAACAAAGAAATATGTAAAAAAAAAAAAAAAAAATTCAAGCGTGTGTGTGGGGGGAGGGGGGGGGGGAGGCAGGGGGGGGGGGGGGGGGGGCGGGGAAGGTGGCAACAAATATGTGTAAGAAATAACTAAAACAACACAGAAATATGTAAAAAAAACAACAACAAAATTAGATTTTCCAGTGGGGGTTGTGTAGGGGGGGGGGGGGGGGGCGGGGGGTGAGAGGCGGGAGTGGGTTGGGGGGGAGGGGGCGGGGAGGGTTGCATTGCAACATATACGTGTAAGAAATGACTAAAACAAGACAGAAATATGTAAAAAAAAGAACAACAAAATTAGATTTTCCAGTGGGGGTTGTGTGTGTGTGGGGGGGGGGGGCGGGGGTGAGAGGCGGGAGTGGGTTGGGGGGAGGGGGCGGGGAGGGTTGCAACATATATGTGTAAGAACTGACAAAAGCAAAACAGAAATATGTAAAAAAAAATAAAAAAAAGTTTCAAGTCTGGGGCAGGGTGGGGGGTGATGGGGTGAGAGGCGGGGTGGTGGGGGCAGGGAAGTTTGCAATATATATGTGTAAGAATTGACTAAAACAACACAGAAATATTTTTAAAAAAAAATAAAAAAAAAATTCAAGTGTGGGGCGTGGTAGGTGGGGTGTTTTGATGAGAGGCGGGGGGGGGGGGGGGGGGGGGCGGGGAGGGTTGCAACATCTATGTGTAAGAATTGACAAAAGCAACACAGAAATATGTAAAAAATAAAAAAAGTTTCAAAGTCTGGGGGGGGGGGGGGGGGGGGGTGATGGGGTGAGAGGCGGGGTGATGGGGTGAGAGGCGGGGTGGGGGGGGGGGGGGGGCGGGTTGCAACATATATGTGTAAGAATTGACTAAAACAACACAGAAATATGTAAAAAAAAAAAAGGTGTGGAGGGGAGTGGGGGCGGGGGTAGAGGGGGGGGAGGAGGGAGCCCATGCCACAATATGGGTGAAGTAATAAGATGCATAATGCTATAACAAATCCCAAACCAAAATTATAGATATATACATGCTTACATGCAAACCTAGATCTGCCTTTATTGCACATTTTATGGGCCATCACAATTTGGGTTCCATGGGAGCGCTGAATTTGCAGAAGACAAAATTACTTATCCAACCCTTTACAACATACTATAAGGAAACCAATTCCAAAATTTAGTTCAGCTAGGACAAAAAATGTAAGAGATATAGACCTGTAAACACAGCTTACATGCAAAATTTGATGTGAAACAGACATATTTTAAGGGCTATCAGAATTTGGGTTCCATGGGAGCCCAGGGGTTACAGGAACCAAAATTACTTAAGCAGCCCTTACGATAATGCTATAAGGAAGCTAATGGCCAAATTGTGTTGTGCTAGGGTAAGAATTGTAAGAGATATAGACTTGTAAACACAGCTTACACGCAAAATTTGATGTGAAATGGGGCACATTTTATTGGCTATCATAATTTGGGTTCCATGGGAGCCCATGGGTTACTGAAACCAAAATAATTTATGCAGCCCTTAAGATAATGCTACAAGGAAGCCCATGAACAAATTTGGTTGTGGTAGGATAAGAAATGTAAGAAATATAGACTTGTAAACACAGCTTACACGCAAACCTTGATGTGGGACGCCGACGCCGACACCAACGCCGACCCTGGGGTGATTACATAAGCTCTCTTATTCTTCGAATAGTCGAGCTAAAAATCGAAGTGTAAAAGGTGGATAATTCTGGTAAAATCCATGACAGAGCTAAGGTACTTCTCACAATTGGTGCCACAATCCAATGAAAATCTTGTTATTTTGTGGACAAAATTCAAAAAATCCTAAAAATCTTGTATATAATTGTTTATTTTGATCCCCTTCCTTCCATACATTTCCCGAAATGTTACAGACTCATTTGTTTCTGAATGGCCTAAGTAAGTTTTTTACCTTCGATGTTCTGGCCATTACTATATTTCTTTCGCTTGTCAGAGATGGTTTTATTGATCACAGATGATATATATTTTTCCTCTTCCCACAGTTCCTTGTTTTTTGGCAGACGGCACCTTGCTGTAGAATGGAATCAATGAACGCAGTAATCTGAAACACAGAATTTTCATGAACAAGAATAACTAGATATTGTTTTTAGTAGAAACAGATGTCTCCCCCATGGGTGAAAGGACCATGAATCCAGGTATTCAGGATAATTAGTCTGGACAAAGTTTGTGTAAAAATCATTCACCCAGAAAACGGCGACAATATGCGCAACTAGGCTTGGTACTGATCGTCCCTGCCAAGTTTCGCTGAAATCCGACCAGTGGTTTGGGAAAACTGGTCTGGACAAAGTTTGTGATCTACAGACAGTACAAAAACAATACGTCTCCCTGCCAGGAAGTGGGGGAGACATAAATATAGACCAGGAGGGTTAAACAAAGACTGGAATGTAACAATTACTGTGATCAATATTAACCTGGAAGCTACATGAGAAGTAATGATTATTATTATTATGAAACAAGAAAGCATAAACACAGGAATTTCACGATTATTATTATAACTAGAATTACACGAAGGTGATGAATACGCCGCTTAATTTCTAAGTCAAACAAAGGGCCATAAGTCTGTAATAAATTAGGCAATCAACAATGGGTGATGTAGAGGGACATAAGGTCATCAGTTGTTATGTGTATATTCAAAAGTGTTTGAGGAATGTAACTAATAAAAATGTGTTATGCGATGCGACGGGACAAGAATGTGTTATGTGACGTGATGTGACGGGACAAGAATTTGTTACGTGACGGGATGCGACGGGACAAGAATGTCTTACTTGACGGGATGCGATGGGACAAGAATGTGTTACGTGACGTGATGCGACGGGACAAGAATGTGTTATGTGACGTGATGCGACGGGACAAGAATGTGTTACGTGACGTGATGCGACGGGACAAGAATGTGTTACGTGACGTGATGCGACGGGACAAGAATGTGTTACGTGACGGAATGCGACAGGAAAAGAATGTGTTAAGCAATGGGATGTTACAGACAGTGTGATTCCTATATAGCTCCCACTTCACGTTTTGAAAGCGGGGGTAGAAATATTAACCTGGAAGCTATCAGTAAAAGAAAAGTACATGATAAACATTGTATGAATGATCTGATGTATTTACCCTCCCCGGCCAATCTGTCGGAGATATTTGCCTAATATCTTCACACCGGCAGCATCCGGTTGGGAGACGGCATCCGGATGGTAGTCCATGCCAGTGGCACATATACTGTCCAGGGTCTAGAGAAAATAATTGCAGAGGTTAAATGTCACATGGTGTTTTATATAGCTTAATGTAACACACATGGCATATGGCCTACGACACATACAGTGTATGTTATGTGGCATATAACATATGATGTGAAGTAATGTCACACACATAACATCGGGATTAATGTCACAAACATGACATGTGATTTGGATTAATGTTACACAAATGGCATGTTGATTAATGTCACATACATGACATGTGATGTGAATTAATGTCATACACATGACATGTGTATTAGTGTCACATACATGACATGTGATGTGAATTAATGTCACACATACACACACTCACACACACATGTGATGTGAATTAATGTCACACACATGACATGTGTATTAGTGTCATATAATGTGTATTAGTGTAAAATACATGACATGTGATGTGAATTAATGTCACACAAATGACACATGTATTAGTGTCACATACACGATATGTGTATTAGTGTAAAATACATGACATGTGATGGGAATTAATGTCACACACACAACATGTGATGTGAATTAATGTCACACAATGACACGTGTATTAGTGTCACATACACAATATGTGTATTAGTGTAAAATACATGACATGTGATGTGAATTAATGTCACACACACAACATAATTTTTATTGATTAATGACATTATATAGCTTTGTGTTACACATTGAATGTTTTATGGTTAAAATGGTGTAAGGTTTAATATTATACCTCACTGTAATGCCTACTATATGAATCACTTAATAAAATATTAATGTCACATTCTAACCCTACGTGCAGGGACATGGATCTTTATGTTACACCCCTGGACTGAAGTATCATGGAGACGTAGTCCTCTCCGTGCAGGGACATGGATCTTTATGTTACACCCCTGGACTGAAGTATCATGGAGACGTAACCTTCTCCATGCAGGGACATGGATCTTTATGTTACACCCCTGGACTGAAGTATCATGGAGACATAACCCTCTCCATGCAGGGACATGGATCTTTATGTTACACCCCCGGACTGAAGTATCATGGAGACGTAACCCTCTCCGTGCAGGGACATGGATCTTTATGTTACACCCCTGGACTGAAGTATCACGGAGACGTAACCTTCTCCATGCAGGGACATGGATCTTTATGTTACACCCCTGGACTGAAGTATCACGGAGACGTAACCCTCTCCGTGCAGGGACATGGATCTTTATGTTACACCCCTGGACTGAAGTATCATGGAGACGTAACCCTCTCCGTGCAGGGACATGGATCTTTATGTTACACCCCTGGACTGAAGTATCACGGAGACGTAACCCTCTCCGTGCAGGGACATGGATCTTTATGTTACACCCCTGGACTGAAGTATCATGGAGATGTAACGCTCTCCGTGCAGGGACATGGATCTTTATGTTACACCCCTGGACTGAAGTATCATGGAGACGTAACCCTCTCCGTGCAGGGACATGGATCTTTATGTTACACCCCTGGACTGAAGTATCATGGAGACGTAACCCTCTCCGTGCAGGGACATGGATCTTTATGTTACACCCCTGGACTGAAGTATCATGGAGACGTAACCCTCTCCGTGCAGGGACATGGATCTTTATGTTACACCCCTGGACTGAAGTATCATGGAGACGTAACCCTCTCCGTGCAGGGACATGGATCTTTATGTTACACCCCTGGACTGAAGTATCACGGAGACGTAACCCTCTCCGTGCAGGGACATGGATCTTTATGTTACACCCCTGGACTGAAGTATCACGGAGACGTAACCCTCTCCGTGCAGGGACATGGATCTTTATGTTACACCCCTGGACTGAAGTATCATGGAGACGTAACCCTCTCCGTGCAGGGACATGGATCTTTATGTTACACCCCTGGACTGAAGTATCATGGAGACGTAACCCTCTCCGTGCAGGGACATGGATTTTTATGTTACACCCCTGGACTGAAGTATCATGGAGACGTAACCCTCTCCGTGCAGGGACATGGATCTTTATGTTACACCCCCGGACTGAAGTATCATGGAGACGTAACCCTCTTCGTGCAGGGACATGGATCTTTATGTTACACCCCCGGACTGAAGTATCATGGAGACGTAACCCTCTTCGTGCAGGGACATGGATCTTTATGTTACACCCCTGGACTGAAGTATCATGGAGACGTAACCCTCTCCATGCAGGGACATGGATCTTTATGTTACACCCCTGGACTGAAGTATCATGGAGACGTAACCCTCTCCATGCAGGGACATGGATCTTTATGTTACACCCCTGGACTGAAGTATCACGGAGATGTAACCCTCTCCGTGCAGGGACATGGATCTCTATGTTACACCCCTGGACTGAAGTATCATGGAGACGTAACGCTCTCCGTGCAGGGACATGGATCTTTATGTTACACCCCTGGACTGAAGTATCATGGAGACGTAACGCTCTCCGTGCAGGGACATGGATCTTTATGTTACACCCCTGGACTGAGGTATCATGGAGACGTAACCCTCTCCGTGCAGGGACATGGATCTTTATGTTACACCCCTGGACTGAAGTATCACGGAGATGTAACCCTCTCCGTGCAGGGACATGGATCTTTATGTTACACCCCTGGACTGAAGTATCATGGAGACGTAACGCTCTCCGTGCAGGGACATGGATCTTTATGTTACACCCCTGGACTGAAGTATCATGGAGACGTAACGCTCTCCGTGCAGGGACATGGATCTTTATGTTACACCCCTGGACTGAAGTATCATGGAGACGTAACGCTCTCCGTGCAGGGACATGGATCTTTATGTTACACCCCTGGACTGAAGTATCATGGAGACGTAACCCTCTCCGTGCAGGGACATGGATCTTTATGTTACACCCCTGGACTGAAGTATCATGGAGATGTAACCCTCTCACATTTATGACGTAATGATACATCAAATGTGTTCAATCACTATTTCGATGGAAAAAAAATCACTTTTAAAATTAATCATAAAGTCTACTGTGATGTTGTTGTTCTTCTTAATCTTATAAGTTATATTGTTAAATAGTTATTAATGAAACTAACCCTCCAAATAACAGCCGAATTACACTACAGAACCATTTATCAAACTCTATTCAGGTCATATAATAATGTATATGTGCCAATTAAAGGTACAGGTTTACTCATGGGTTCTTAAAATACCCATGATTCAATATGAGTTGGTAACTCTTAATTTGACGCTCGAGTTTTGAGGTTTGGCCTGGCTGATTAAGGCTGATCATACTGCGTCTATAGAGTTTGGATTCTCAAAATATGTAAATTATATATATACCTTGTCGTCATTAGGTTTAGAAACGGTGTACATTATGTTGTAAAATTTGCCTGTTGATGGCGGGATAGGGACTTTAATGGCCGTAACAATGCAACTACACCAAAATGTAATGACACTAGAGAGAGCGATGACAGTAAAACCACACTGCCATAAAACTTTCATAATTACTTACAATTCTGGTCATGTAGTCTTGCACGGGTACCTGCATGTGATCCACACCCACGCACTCATCTAACATCTCGTGCCATACAGCTGCCACTTTACGCGCTTTACTCTCAAACACTGGAAACATTGCTGAAATATTTATAAAAATCAATTGAAAACTTAACCCAATAAAAATACTAAAAGTTTGAAACAAATTGCCAGAGCATTATATACAACCTTCTTTTGAAGTGTGAATATTATTCTATTCTATTTTATTATGCAGTAAACATCAATGTCAACAAGTAGAATCAACTGTCAATCAACAGTTATATGCTTTTTTCCCATGTATGTGAATTAATAGAAGGATATGATTGTGTGATACTCTAGGTACAAGGATCTGACAACACTGCATTGGAGGTCACGTCAGACTGACCGTACGATTAGCCAATCAGATTTCAGACTACAAAATCGCTCAGTATAGAGCACATGTCACGTTTTAATCAAAATGCTGTGAAGCAGCCTACGCTCAGTATTGAAAGGGACAATGTCCGTAACTTTTAGCTTTAAAAACACAAATAATTGCATTGACAAACATAACACACCAACCATTATTGAATATTTACTGAATTAAACCTAGATTGTTTGATGGATTCAATAGCGGTACAAAAAAAGGGGTCGAACTCGTAACCCAAACTAAAATTACTCTAGCGGGTAATAATAATAGAAAGTCGCAATAGCCGACCTCGCTATCAACTGAGCTAAATGGCCAGACGCTATAAATAAGACATACTATACAGAAAACCTAAAGTCACAATAATCTCGGTAGAATATATGTTTCTCAGATATAATTAGAATGTTCCGCCCATAATTTTCTTCTTTCTTGATGTAAAACATGCCGTTTAGTGCATTTCTTTGAATTTATCGTGCAATCCACAGCAATAACACACGGCGACTTTATCTTTTTTCGCATATATGTGTTTTATGTGGATTTTCATTTGTTCAGTTCGCTCAAACATCATCTGAAGTGCATATGAAAAGCACGATTTCATTGGCTGAATTTAGTTGATCTTCTGATGAATATTGATTAGATGAAAGGTCAAACTGACGTGACCTTCAAGGCAGTGTTGTCAGATCCTAGAAGCGGAGATTATCAAAGCGTAATTAGGATTTGATTTTAATGAGATTGGGATATTCATGCTCCCCCACACCAACATTATCAGTCATCCAAATGAAAATAAAACCCTACACTCCCTACCTGACTTGCAATAAAGGGAGCTTAGCATGTATTCAAACACAGGATAAGGAAATAAGTTTAGCATGCATTAAACGCTGGCTTAGAAAATACTTCCACTGTGTTCATCATATTACAGGTGATACCATACCGACTCTCACGGAAGAGGTCGTATGTTTGATCCCTTATTGGGCTTATGCCTAAATGAGCGGAGATAATTTAAACCTTGTACATACTTTACACATGTACCAAAAAGTTCTAAATTCATAAAATAAGTACAAATAGTAATTTTTATTAAAACATTTTTTTATTTAAATGTTTTAATGACTATTTCTTATTGTGGGATTTAAAAAATGTGTGCCACCAACCTGTTTGACCTACATTTCAATAACTGATACAGAAAGCTGGATCCAACAGCTTCCTTACAGTGTGATGCTGGTACCCACTCAGGAAGAACAGTTTGACCTATCTTCCAGTAGGTTGATACTGAATGCTGGGTCCAACAGATTCCTTACATTGTAATACTGGTCCCCAAACAGAAACAACAGTTCAACCTACCTACCTTCAAATTCCTTGACAGTGAATGCTGAGTCCAACAGTTTCTTTACAGTGTGATGCTCATCCCCGCTCAGGAAGAACAGTTTGATCTACCTGATATTGAATGCTAGGTCCATTAGCTTCCTTACAGTGTGATGGTGGTTCCAACTCAGGAAGAACAGTTTGACCTACCTTCCAGAACCTTGCTATTGAATGCCGCGTCCAACAGCTTCATTACAGTGCGATGGTGGTCCCCGCTCAGGAAGAACAGTTCAACCTACCTTCCAATTCCTTGATATTGAATGCTGGGTCCAACAGCTTCCTTACAGTGTGAAGGTGGTTCCCACCCAGGAAGAACAGTTTGACCTACCTTCCAATTCCTTGATAGTGAATGCTGGGTCCAACAGCTGCTTACAGTGTGATGGTGGTTCCCACTCAGGAATATAGTTTGACATACCTTCCAGGACCTTGATATTGAATGCTGGGTCCAACAGCTTCCTTACAGTGTGATGCTGGTCCCCGCTCAGGAAGAATAGAGCCTTGTTCATCATCCTCAATAGTTGACTGAAAGTACCCAATGTATAACATAAGTGAATAAGTGAACAACTGCATAAAATTTGATGACCCTAGGTCAAATACGTTTAAGTTTAGATGCATGTTAGGTTGCAGGTTTAAGACTTCTGTGTTGTCCTGAGTATGCAGGCGACTGGAATAGTGCTCATGCAGGTGACACAAAACAGGACACACGAAACAGGATTCTTAAACAAAGGGAAGAGGTGGCTGAGCTAAAATATTTGTGTTTATTGAAGTTAAATATGACATAACTCTGGTTAACAAGATCACCACATAGCAGGGTATATACGCCCATTGTTGGCATAGTTAAGTTCCAGGTTAAACATTTTTCAAACGGGAATAATTAAAACTAGAAATGTGTCCATAGGACACGGATGCCCCCGGTATAAGTTAATAGAACTTTGAATTCGCCAAACAAAAATGAATTCAAAACATGGACCGTTTCAAAAGTTATTGAGCGGAAAAGGGGCCATAACTCCTTTAAAAATTGACCGATGTTGACCTAAATCGAACTTGGCCTGTATTTTATAATTACACAGCTACACACCAAATATTAATTATTAATTACAAACATGGACCCTTTCAAAAGTTATTGAGCGGAAACCAATTTGTTGCAGAAAATTAAGTCGAAAAGGGGCCACAACTCCTGCATAAAATGAGCAACGTTGACAGAAATCGAACGTGACCTGTATTTTATAATTACAAAATGACACACGAAATATAAATTCAAAACATGGATCGTTTCAAAAGTTACTGAGTGGAAACCAATTTGTTGCAGAAAATTAAGTCGAAAAGGGGCCACAACTCCTGCATAAAATGAGCAAGGTTGACCGAAATCGAACTTGTCCTGTATTTTATAATTACACAGCTACACACCAAATATTAATTACAAACATGGACCCTTTCAAAAGTTACTGAGTGAAACCAATTCGGATGGGACAGACGGAAGGGACGGATGGACGCACAGGGGTAATACTTAATGCCCCTTTCGGCATTCGAATGCCGGGGGCATAAAAATACCTTATAATTAGTGCCACTGTGAATATAATTATGAGTTACCAACTTAAAGGGAGTACATCAATCAGATTTAGTTTTTTTTTGTTAATTGTTTAAATGCATTATTTCTGTATTAAATTGATAAAAATAAATAAATAAGCCATAAATCATCAAAAGAAATAATAATGAACATACAAACAAACAAAATAAAAGACCCAAAAAAGGAATTTCCTAACTATGGTTATCATTCTTATATGCCAGGGTTAGCTATTTTTAACTTGGCGTTAAAATAAGTCACAATGCATTGGAACATGAGTGTCATTTGGAGATATCGCTGCAGTGATCAACATGACAGGTTTTTGTAACTCAGAGATGCCTCTATAGCCTGATAACACTTGTTGTAATTTAAAATTATTAATTTTTGCACTTTATTACAGGAAACTGTTTATGTTCCAATTTCATGTTTTAAATTGGTCATTTCATAGCTTTTAATTTTTTTGAAAACATTTAGCCTCAAACCCTGATGTACCCCCTTTAAAAATGAGTGTACGCATATTCAACTACATGTAAAATGGAGGGAGAACTGGAGAGAGGACTACTTTAAAAAGGTGGTTGAATAAAGACAGAATTCATAACTTTCACATCCTGTCATTAGTTACAAATTTCCAAGATGTTGAGATATTCAGTAGATGAAAATACAGGTGTTTACCTGGACTTTTGTCTTCAATCTCTATATGAAAAATCAAAATATTTGACCATAATTTCAATTAAATGCATCCATACTGACGTTTTAAAATCAGACAGCACCAAAAGAAGATACATAGCTGTACACAACAGAATAAAGCTGTTCATATAATTACCAGTATCACTACAAATTAGTTACATATAAAGGGCTAGTCAGTTGAGCATCAATGATAAACACCGAGTTTACCCCCTACCAGAATGTGGAGGTGTTTTGTTTCATTAAGCGCTGATTGGTCAAATTATTTTGACGATGTCATGTGAAAGTTATGAACATTGGTGTCTAGACTAATTCAGTGTTTTGGCTTGTAGCAAAAACACAGAAATTGTGAGTTTCTGTCAAAATATACGTCATTCTAATACAGGGCCGTTTTACCCTTCTTTGCAGCAGACTGTATAAGGCCCCCTTCCCAACCCAAATTTCTTTTAAAATCATGCAGATTTCCAAATTTTTTAAACTTACCTTGAACATTTCATTCCCCATTGATGGATTTTTTTCCCCAACTAAGGGCAAAAGGACCCTTCCCCAAAACTGGTAAAAAGGCCTGTTAATATTACATGACATATTTTTAGACAGAATTAAATCAAATGATATCTATGTTGTAGATTATATATTAATACACGTACCTGCTAGGCCCGACCCTCTCATAGTTTTTGACATTTGTGACAAGGACCTGCCGGAACACTTTAGGGTCTGCTGAAAGGAGTCTCTCTTCCCCTCCAAAATGGTAGTACCTGATTGTCTGGGCCTTCAACTCCCTTATCCATCTGATATAAGATTCAACATCATTAATATGTAGTCGTTTATGCAAAAGAAGTGAATTGCATTTTGTTAACAGCTCATCAACACAGCATAGGTTATTTAGAGCCACCACAGAGAAAGGTTAAAAATACATAGTAATCCAGGAACCTGCCCTGCTCTTACGAACGAATAGTCCTATGGTTCGTTTATGTGCTCGGTACACAAGACACCTCAGTTTACATCTCCATCTGGCTGACAAGGCTATTATTAAAGTGTAAGTGTCCTGCCCAAGAACTCACGACGAAACTAAGTGGCACTGGTGAGGCTTGAACCTTGGTCCTGCGGTTTCAAGCCAGCCCACTGTTATGCAAAAGACAAGAAGTATCTGATACGGAATGGTCTCAATGTCTTTTTGCAGTACTGATGTAGTTGCTCTATTTATTTGAAAAACAACTTCAAATTAAAAAAAAGCAAATCAATACAATGTTTTTTATGACTTCTGACCTCACCGCTGTGAGCCCTCATGGGACCAGGAATCGTTATGTGAGGAAGATTTCCGGCTGGCTTGCGGAACGTCGTTGGTTCTACCCAGGTGCCCGGCCGTGCACAAAAATTACCTGGAGGCGCAACTGGGGTCTTCTTCCACTAATGGAAGCTGAAAAGTCGCCATATGACCTTAGCTGGTGGTGCGACTATAAAAATCCAATTCAATTTTGATGTATTTCCTAGGATAAATATATACTAATATTTATTTAAAATACATGTATGCTGGACATTATAGTTACCTTATGGCATTAGTCATAGCTTCCGCCCGTGTAGCTTCAAACATGTTACCAATCAGCGGTCGGTAAGGCTTCCCAGGGAACTGGAAAACAAACAATAGTATAAAATGTAGTACCGGTACTCTAAATCCAAAATAATTAAAAAAATAGATTAACCAGTCAATCAAGGTCCTTTAGATTAACCAGTCAATCAAGGTCCTTTTCCAATATACAAAATTACATATATTTACATCAATATGATAATTTCTGTTGAAAACAAATAGCGTCTTAATTTTGAATAAACTTCACTTTTAAAGTGGGAGGAGCTAACTACATGCATACAATGTACCTTAACACAAAATGGTTATTCCGTGGTTTGAAAAAAAACTGACTATTTTTTTTTTTCTTGCCCTTATTCATCATTACCCGAACCTCCTAAAGCACATTATTGTTGGTACTATAATAAAACAATGTAAATATAAAATTGATTAGCCAGTTTTCAGAATTTACTCTAGGGCCTTTTAGCCCTTCTTTGCAGCGGCCTGTATAAGGCCCCTTCCCAACCAATCATGCAGTTTTCCCCATGTTTTAAACTTACCCCTGGGAATTTCATTCCCCATTCATGTTTTTTTTCCTCACTTTAAGCCAAAAAATCCCTTCCCCAAACTGGTAAAAAGGCCCTGTACTCTGTTTTGTCATTTAATTAACCATGAAGCATTTAAATAATGAGGCCAATTGCGAATTATGAGCTATCAACTAAAAAAATGGCATTATATTATAAACACAACAATACTTCAAAAGAAACTATTAATTACTACCTTTCTCAGAGGTGAAAGAAATGGCTTTATCAAATTTCTGTAAACCCATCTTGTAACTATGGTAACCAAGAAGATGATGATGATGTCCCTCCAAGTGACTACAGCAGCCATGGCATGGTACCCCTCCAACACTTTAGTGACCATGTCAGGCATTGTGGTGGTGTTCACTGAAAATAACAACAACAGGGAATGTCAGGGATACATAGTTAGAGATATATTCTGGCGATAAATGTTGCTGTTTTGGGGTCAATCACGAAGATTTTTGTGGATTTCAACAGTTGTTTTTTTACATAGAAAACATAGTTTGAAGGCATGTACCTATTTTTTTATGCATACTGAATACTAAATAATGTACGGCCGTGGGTACTGAATACTCTCTAAATTTGCCCTGAATACTGCATACCAAAAGGAGGAGTGGGGGGGGGGGGGGGGGGGAGGTTGAAACACCCCCATGGTTTTCAATCCAAATCCAAAAGAAACCATCATAATGTGCTTCAGTGTCAAATTCAAAGTACATCTGCACTTAACTAGGCCCTATGATTTTTATTCTGATTTAATCACTGTTAATGAAATTATTTATTAGTTTGTTCTACAAAACTGGACGACTCGGCTAGTTTTTATTAAATATTCATTAATATTGATAATTATATGATGCTTTACTTAAAATAAATATGTGTTCTGTGACCAAAGCACACTTTAGTTAATGTATTTGGCCTACTCTTAGGAACAGCCAAGTCACTACATTTTCCAGAACAAATAATTTCATAAGTGATAATTAAACTGGAGTCAACAGGTGGCTTAATTTAAGGCATATGCACAGTTCAAATTTAACTGTAGCAATTCTGATGGTTGTTATTAATATTTAGACCCCAATCACCATTTCCAGAAGCCTACAGTCCCTTTATGTCTTATTTCTAGAATAGTTACATTTGATCTTTAACACTTTATTAATATAATTGTTTTCTTTTCATGACACAATTGATTGGGAATGACTAACAATGCAATGGTCACAAAAAAAAGTATGCTCAGCTAACGGCTGCTAATAATAGTAAATGCGTAATTGGCTTGGTTCGTCAGCGAATCCTCTGTTTACACCAAGTCTGAGATTAACTATTGCATTAACCATCCCTTGTGGAAAAAACTCCAGCTCTGTAAACATAATTACCTATCACAAAGGACAAACTACTTGCAACTTTAACTGGATTAAAGAATTGGGGAGATAAATTTAAGAAATTGAGGCAACTAAAGAGAGTATCGACAAGTACTATTCTGAAATTAGTTTGACAGAAGGGATACATCACATGCACCACACCTCAAATATTGTGTGTACAGCATTTCTGACAAACAAAATGTTGCAAGTTGAACATGGCACCAGGGACTCTGCAGCATCCAATTACATACATGATGTGATTTCAGAATAATTCTGTCTCATAGCGAGTGAAGCATCAGTGACATGAAATAGGCTAACGCATGAATTGTTTTGTCAGAAATCTTAGACTTCAGCCTGGTTTGCAGAGATTAAAGGTAATACAGACCTGGTGGAATGAATATGTCATCAGATTAAAAGTTTTAACAACACAGGTACAGTTTATAAACTCTGACATTAAGGTATCATACACGCCAGATGCATTGAATGGATAGTGATAGCCGAATGTGAGCCTTTTCTGACCGAGCCTTTTTACGATTTTTTTCTCTCCGCTAAAACTGTTTGAAGCTACAAGGGCACTGGAGGTGTAACTATCACAGTGGTGTAAAGATATAAGAAAGAAGTTCTCCCAATGCATCATAAGTCCTCTTGGAATAGTCTTCCAGACAATACAAGAGGCAGATACCAGGCTCACTGTCCCTAAACAAGTTTTAAAAACTACTTCCTTAGTTAACACATTTTTTCCCCTATATTTTGGGAACATAACCCATACCGTCACGCTAGGATGAAAATTGAATCATTGGAACACAATTTTTTGTTGTTTGTTTTTCGATTGGTATTTTTTTCCTAAAAATTGGGAAAAAAATATTTTAGATATGTTTCGACATTGGGAATATGACCGAATTTCGGCTATAAAAACAGCCAAAAGTAAAAACCAACACTGAAACAAGTTTAAACAAGAAGAAGTATGGCTATGCAATACAATGTTCCCTACCGGTTATTGTGTGTGTTGTTTTTTTGTGGCAGATAATCAGTTTTCTCCTTGGATAAAGCGACAAATGAACATGGAAATGAATAATGTAACAGCAATGTAATGGGTTACTGCATTAGGTGTTAAATTTAGAAGCATAAAATGCCCAATTAACTGCCTGAAAAATATGAGACTAAGCATAACTTTTCATATAAGCTACCTACCCATAAAGCTTCATTCCAATATCTCATTCCTAACTGAAGTTATTGAGCAGAAACCATATTTCTAAACGCAAAAAGCAATCTCAAGCTTCCTTTTCATATAAGCTACCTACCCATAAAGTTTCATTCCAATATCTCATTCATAACTGAAGTTACTGAGCGGAAATCATTTTTCTATTTTTAGTAACAGTGACCTTGACCCCTGTTACCCTAATTGCAATTCCAAGCTTTCTTTTCATATAAGCTAGCTACCCATAAAATTTCATTCCAATATCTCATTCCTAACTGAAGTTACTGAACAGTAACTGTTTTTCTATTTTTAGTAGAAGTGACATTGACCTTGACCCCAGTGATCCCGAATGCAATCCCAAGCTTCCTTTTCATATTCATAACTTTCACATCCTGTCATTAGTTACATATTTCTGAAATGCTGAGATATTCCAGGGGCGTAGCTAGACCTTTTTTTGATGTGCAGGCCCGACTATTTCCAGTGGGGTCCAGGCATGCTTCCCCGGAAAATCTTGAAAACGTAGGACGTCTCTGGTGAGTTTTGGCATAGATATAAATTTAAGCAAAATCACACTTCAAAATTCAACATTAATATACACTATTATTTCATTGTTATGTTTTTCAAAAATGCATGTTTTAGCCTTAGATAGGTAGTTACGCTACTGTATTCAGTAGGTGAAAATAAAGAGGGGGAGGTTATCCTCAGTCTCTATATGGAAAATCAAAATATTAGGTCATAATTTAAATTAAATGTATCCATACATTACTGGTGCTTTAAAATCAGACAACATTAAAAGAAGATACATAGCTGTACTTAAACAATAAGGCTTTTAATATAATTAACACTACAAATTAATTTTATAAAGGGCTAAAGTCAGTTGAGCATCAACGATAAACACCGAGTTTACCCCCTACCAGAATGTGGAGGTATTTTATTTTATTGATCACTGACACTAAATTCTGGTGTCTTAAGTACCAGTCGCATTACCATACAGGAATAGCGAGGAAACAAAATAAATATGTGTAAACCCTGAACCAATAAAATGTCCATGTTTTACCATTCTAACCAAAATAATAAATACTTTTAAAAACCTTTTTTTATTCATAAAAATATAATTATTTTTACAAGTAAGCCTATATCTTGAAGTTAACTTAAATGGAAACATCAATTAAACTCACGGCGTTGGTTAAATGTTCCTTCATATTATTCATTTGCATCTTTGCAGATCATTACAAATGAATTAATAATTATTTGATTGAATTGGTTGATTGAATTGGATTTTATAGTCGCACCAACAGCTAAGGTCATATGGCGACTTTCCAGCTTCCATTGGTGGAGGAAGACCCCAGGTGCCCCTCCGGGCAATTTTCGTGCACGGGCGGGCACCTGGGTAGAACCACCGACGTTCCGCAAGCCAGCTGGATAGCTTCCTCACATAAAGATTCCCAGGCCCCTCAGGGATCGAACTTACAGCGGTGAGGGGCAAGTGATTTCAAGTCAGAGATGTTAACCACTCGGCCACGGACGCCCCTAATAATTATTTGAATAACTTAAAACTTTTTGCATATTACCAATTCAAGCAGTCAGTGCAAGACTATATTATCTCCTTTTTTATACAGCTTATAAAATATTATTAGTTATTAGGATTTTTGACAGGGGACATGGGCTCACATTCCCTGCCTAGAAATTATATTCACCCGAGCCGTCATGGTGACCTCGATCTTTTACCTATAATTTCCATACAGGGAATGTGAGCCCATGTTCCCTGTCAAGAAGCCTAATAACGAATTTGTCATACTTCAAAGTTGTAACCATTTATTTCAGAAAAAAAACAGACAAAAACACGATTTCATTTTTATTGCACCAATTTCCAATTTGCCTCTAACTAGACGTTGTTTACTTTCGGGACGTCCGTTAAATTTGGCGGATTTTCTAATAAAATAAACGTATTTTATCACTTTGTTAATGTTTTATTATCTGTAATAAAAAAAATTATATACCAAAAAAAATACAGTTACGATTATTTACACACAGTGGAAAGAACAGAAAAGCGATAGGAAGGAAACAATCGGCGGTTTCCAAAACGAATCGACAACGTTATCGTCCCCATTTTGTTTTTGTGTATTTGAGTAATGGGGTACCTACGGGGAATTCGTCCTATGTTCACGTCTCGAGACGTAGACATGGGCTTATGTCTACGGCGCATTGACCAATCAAATCCTGAGAATTTTCTTTGCATTATGACAAATGTTTATACACAAAGTAGCTTACAAAATACAAGTTTATACACGGTGCAGCTTACAACAAGTTTATACATGGAGCATAATACAACCGGAAGTATAGCAATCTGTATCTATATTATAGGCAATTTGTATGCATATATCAATCTGGGACAATATAAACCCGCTAGAAATATCAATTCAAAGTTATGAATTAATTTTACTTAAACATATTAAGGCTTCTTAAATTTGCTTTCTCTTTAACTTCAAGTTAATAGTATTAATGATGTTCCTTCTTTTCTGTTGAATGCTTTATTTTAGTGAATTTTTACACTGTTAAATCCTTCTAATTAAATCAAATTTTAAATGTTTTTTGCATATTTGTTGATAATTTTTCAGTGACCTAAAAATTAATTTATGTAATGAATAATTACCAAATGCAGTCTACGGTTTATTTCCATAACCAGTAAATAATGCCTGTTAAGTAAACCTATAGGGCAGTTCCACTGTGGCTGGACCAGACCAGCATGTAGCTGACCCTAAGTGGGGAAATTTCCCCAAAACCTAACATTAGACAACTTTTGAAATCTGTTTCCCCAACACTGACCCACTTTACTTAACTGCATCATACATAATTTACTGTTTTTTGTGTGAGCTGTTTATGTGAAATGTGATTTAAATGGATTAAAAGGGTAGAAATGAATTGACTTTTTTCTTTTTAACATACAGCGAATGCGTTCCTTCCTTCTGTGATTGCTAAGAGCAGCTAAACATATTAGTAATAGTTTCAGCAGATCATTGCCTCACAGAAGGAAGGTCCTCAGCCGGGGTTCAATAGCTGGCCGGGTCATACCAAAGACTTCATTCATAAAAATGGTACTATAGTAGCTGCCTCCCTTGTTTAATGTTCAGCAAATAAAGGGTAGATCTTAATTTAGGACTGGTCGGCCTGGTGTCAGTATAATGTGACTGGGTGGGGTATCATGTCATGTGTCTATGGTGTGGTATTCCAGTGTGGCAGCACTATAAAGTTGAGCACTGAGCTCACTGCTACAAGTAGACACCATCGTGATATAACTGAAAGACTGTTCAAAGTGGCGTTAAACCCCATATGGACATAGAGTTTAATTAACATTGTTGAAGTGATACGGGAAATAATTCCCGAGTGAGAAAGATTCTTGCGATATAGAAACGAGTGTGTTTTCGCACGAGTTTCTATATCGCAAGAATATTTCTCACGAGTGAATTATTTTCCGTATCACGACAAAATGTTAATTAAACTATATAATATATATTCTGTGATGAATTTTTTTCCAATCGTCTTTTGACACAGTATTCCTTCTTCTGTCACACCTTTGGCAACAGCGCGGAGTAATATTATGACGTCAATTTATGACGTAATATCGTGACATCTATCGTTTAGTTCATAACATTTGGCTACTGTGCTATCTTGTGCACTAGGCGAGATAGCACAGTAGAGGAAGGGATATGTTATAGATTTTCTCAAACTGGGAAATTTCTATAATTCATCACAAAATATATAATACACTCAAGTGATATGAAAACGCAACAAACAAATGTCTAAATATATTTTTCATTAAGAATGGCATAGCCTTAAAATTTTGAACACATACATAGCTCGATACACTTGATCCATTTTGACTGAATTTAATCAGCCCATATTACCGTAAAATCACAATAGCTAGGTCCGCTTCGTTTTCCTCGTGCGTCCCGTGCACATTTACCATGTGGTCAAATCGATTGAAATTTTATTTCAGTACATGTGTAACACACCTACAAATCATAATTTCAATAAATTGTTGGATAATTTTAAATTCGAGAGATGCCACGGTTAAATAACGCAGACCGAAATCGGATTTTGGGACTTTTGGAAATTGGAATTACGCAAACGGAAGTCGCTAGACGTTTTAACGTCAACCGATCGACAATTCTGGGTTGCTTCAGCGATACAATCTTACCGGTACCGTGTCGGACCGTCCTCGAGCTGGGGAGATGCCAGTTACGACGCCACGTCAGGACGTTTACATTCGTCAACGTCATCTACGTAATCGTAAACTTACGGCGACGTCAACTGCGAATATAGTCGTTGGGACAAGGGGTCGCCCTATCCATCGAAACACAGTGGCTAAACGATTGCGTAATTACGGAATAAGGTGCCGGCGGCCAGCTAAAGTTCCCGTACTTACCGTACATCATCGACGTCAACGACTGCAATGGGCACGTGCAAACATTAATAATGTGAACTGGAATATGGTTTTGTTTTCGGATGAATCTAGATTCAATTTATTCAATGCAGATGGCAGAGTACGCGTGTACCGTCGACGAAATGAAAGTTTTGCAGATAATTGTATTGTGGAGCATGAACGTTACGGTGGTGGCAGCGTTATGGTCTGCGGCGCTATCAAGAGTGATTTTAAGTCACAGCTAGTCATTTGCAATGGCAATTTGAACGCACAAAGCTATATCAATCAGATTATCACGCCCGTGGTCCTGCCGATATTCCAGCAACGTAACGGACTTACGTTCATGCAAGATAACGCCCCGGCACATCGAGCCAGGCTGACAATGAACGTACTGAACAATAACAACATTCCTGTGTTGCTGTGGCCGGCTTTATCACCTGACTGTAACCTTATAGAGCATCTCTGGGATGAGTTAGGACGTCGGGTGCGTCAACGTCCTAACCCTCCAAGAAACGTCCAGGAGTTAACAAATGCACTGATTTATGAGTAGGGACGCATTCCACGTCGAGTTTATAGGAATCTTTGTCGTTCAATGCGTTCACGGCTTCAGGAAGTGATCAGGAAAAATGGGGGCCATTACCGGTACTGACCATTTAAACTGACTGATGTGGAATAAACAGTGATTACGTAATATCGGTTGGTGGAATCATCATTTTGTTTTTACACATGCATTGTTGAAGAGTCACTGATTAATTTGATACCCCATTTATGAGTGTTATGTAATTATTTTCTCTAATATACTCCTACAAACCCATTGTTGCGTTTTCATATCTCGTCAGTGTATATACACTTATCATTGGATGAACAACAGTCAGGGGCAGATTCAGAATTTGAGATTAGGGAGGGCGTAACTTTTAACAAGAGCTGTCGGAGAACAGCACAGCTTGACTATTCGATTTTTCGGAGAATAATACATTTAAAGCTAGTATATACCATCAGAAAACAAGGCTACAACAATGTGGGGGTGGGGTTGGGAGCACAACATAACTATGTGTAAGAATTGAAAAAACTACACAGAAATATGTAAAAAAAAATTGAGTTTTGAGTGGGGTGCGGGGTGGGGGTGGGAGAGAGGCGGGGGTGGATGGTGGGGGGAGTGGGGGTGGTGAGGGCAACATATAATTGTGTAAGAAGCTATGTAATAATTCACCAAAACAACACAAAAATATGAAGAAAAAAAAAAAAAAAAAAAAATTCAAGAGGGGCGGGGTGAGAGGCTGGGGTGGTGGTGGTGGTGGTGGTGGTGGTGGTGGTGGGGTGGGGGGGGGGGGAATTGACTAGAACAACACAGAAATATGTAAAAAAAACAAGTCTGGGGCGGGTGGGGGGTGATGGAGTGGGGGCAGGTAGGGTTGCAACATATTTGTGTAAGAATTGACTAAACAACACAGAAATATGTAAAAAAAAAAAAATCAAGTGTGGGGCGTGGTGGGTTGGGTGATGGGGTGATTGGGGGGCAGGGGGGTTGCAACTTATATGTGTAAGAATTGACAAAAGCAACACAGAAATATGTAAAAAAAAAGTTTCAAGTCTGGGGTGGGTGGGGGTGGGAGGCGGTGTGTGTGTGTGTGGGGGGGGGGGGGGGGGGGGGGGGGCGGGGGGGGGGGCGGAGTTGGTTGCAACATATATGTGTAAGAATTGACTAAAACAACACAGAAATACGTAAAAAAAAAAAAAGCTGTGGAGGGGGTGGGGGCGGGGGAAGAGGGAGAGGGAGGACAGAGCCCATGTCCAAATATGGGTGAAGTAATAAGATGCATAATGCTATAACAAGTCCCAAACCAAAATTATAGATATATACATGCTTACATGCAAACCTAGATCTACCTTTATTGCACATTTTAAGGGCCATCACAATTTGGGTTGCATGGGAGCCCAGAGTTTGCAGGACAAAATTACTTATCAAACCCTTTACAACATACTATAAGGAAACCAATTCCAAAATTTAGTTCAGCTAGGACAAAAAATGTAAGAGATATAGACCTGTAAACACAGCTTACATGCAAAATTTGATGTGAAACAGACATATTTTAAGGGCTATCAGAATTTGGGTTCCATGGGAGCCCAGGGGTTACAGGAACCAAAATGACTTAAGCAGCCCTTACGATAATGCTATAAGGAAGCTAATGGCCAAATTTGGTTGTGCTAGGGTAAGAATTGTAAGAGATATAGACTTGTAAACACAGCTTACACGCAAAATTTGATGTGAAATGGGGCACATTTTATGGGCTATCATTATTTGGGTTCCATGGGAGCCCATGGGTTACAGGAACCAAAATTGCTTATGCAGCCCTTAAGATAATGCTACAAGGAAGCCCATGAACAAATTTGATTGTGGTAGGATAAGAAATGAATGTAAGAGATATAGACTTGTAAACACAGCTTACACGCAAACCTTGATGTGGGACGCCGACGCCAACACCGACGCCGGGGTGATTACATAAGCTCTCTTATTCTTTGAATAGTCGAGCTAAAAACAGCATTTGACAACGAAAAAAAATATGTTATTCAGACCAGACCAAGGACTTTAATATACTATGACATCTCCTTCAAACCACAAGAAAAAATGTATCCTAAACTCACTATCCAAGGTACATAATCCCATACATTTTCTATTATATTTTATTTATAATATTTCCTTATAGATTTTCATTTTAAAATTTGAAAGCATATCTATAACTACTATAAAATGGAGGAAAAAAAAGTCCATAATCTACTCTCTGGAGGAACTGAATGAGTAAGCAAACTGTTAGCATCCTGCAGTCTAGGTAACTTACGGCCGTCCTCAAATACAATGAGGGACTTTTCAAAATGGACGACTTTTCAACACCTGTTTTGCGCTAGTGATATTAAAAACAAAATAAAACTTTATAACTATATGTTATATAATTATAGCTATAATTATATATGTTTTGTTTTCTATGTTTTGTAATATAGTGTATGTCTGTTAAAAGGGAAAGTGTAATCAGAAATTATCTTTTAATGAGGTTTTCATGGAAAATACAAAGTTTGTAATTAACTGCATGATAAAACTAACAGTCACACATGTTTTAATAGACCACTAAAGTGAAGAGAAAAACTGGTCTCTTAATTGAGGTTAATCTTCATGCAAGTGAATTAAAAAAAAATACAATTGGGAACTGAAATGGTCGTCTCTTAAAGCAGGTATTCCCTTAAAAGAGTAGGTATTTTGATCAGGCTTACATTTACATGGATAGTAATTTTAAATGTAAGCTGCATGCTGGTTTTTGACAAAAAGTGATAGAAGCTGGCATCTATGTAACTTGTATATTATACTGTAACTTACATCTATATTTGATAAGCTGAATAAGAACAATTCCCACTCAACTGTGCCTTTATGGACTATACAACTTAGGACAACTCAACCAGTATTTATAAGTTTCATAATTAATCTGTAAAAAATAGTTGTTGTTATTTATGTTTACTTTCTTTGTGATTTAAATAGGGTTATCCCCTCATTTCGAGCATTCCACCTTTGAAGTTTCATTATATTTGCATAAGGGGGAGAGAAGTTACAGAGTGGACAAGGATTTTCATGATCAGATCACAATGACCTTTGACCTACTGAATTGAAACAATAGAGGTCATCCCCTCACCACATGCAGTCCACCCATACAGTTTCATTTAAGATTTGCTTCAGGTGAAAAGTAGTAAAGCTTACAAGGATTTTAATGATCAGACCATGGTGACCTTTGACCTACTGATCTCAAAATTAATAGGGCTCATCCTCTCACCACCACAGGCAGTCCATCCATGACATCTCATGAAATTTGCTTCAGGGTGAGAGTAACACAGCAGACAAGAAATTTCATGATTGGGTCATGGTGACCTCGATCTTTTACCTATTGACCTCAAAATCAATAGGTGTCAGCCTCTCACAACAGGCATTGAAATGAATTGGGTATTTAGGCGCACCACACATAAAAGGTAAAATGGCGCCTAACAGGAATGAACGTGCCAGGCTCAACCTCCATTTACATCAAGATAAAATATGGAGAATGGGTCTAGAACCTTCTTACCTGTAGAACTGCAGAGTTGCTGCAATTCTATAGTAGACACTCCTTTTACGATGGAGCCATGTTTCCACATTTGCAACGCGGTGTCAAAGACCTTGAATGAGCATAATAAACAAGAGGCCCAAGAGGGCCTGTGGACGCTCTACTGGTTAACACGGCTCTTATAACATCAATGAAGCGAGTGACTGCCATTTACGTTTTTTTTGAAAGTTTTGGGCAAAACACAGCTTTTTAACTAAATCAAGGGCCATAACTAAAGAATCTGGTAAAGTTTGGTAAAGTTCAGATGAAAAATGAAGGCCCTACCGTATGAACGAGGCAAAATATAGCATGTTTAACTAAATCAAGAGCCATAACTCCTCTGTTACTGGTCCAACGGGTCCAACATAGAGCTAAAAAAAAGAAATTAAAAAAACAACAAAAAAAAATCTTTTTTTTTAAAACTAAATCAAGGGCCATAACTCCGCTTTTACTAATCCGATATGGCTGGTTTTCGAACTTGTCCGAGCTTTCATTGATATTAACAATCTGATAAAGATTGGTAAAGATCGGATGAACAATGAAGCCCCTATCGTCTTAACGAGGCAAAATATAGCATTTTTAACTAAATCAAGGGCCATAACTCAGCTGTTACTAGTCCGATATGGCTGGTTTTCAAACATGTCCGGGATTTCATTGATATTAACAATGTGGTAAAGTTTAGTAAAGATAGGATGAAAAATGAAGACCCTATCGTCTGAACAAGGCAAAATATAGCAATATAGCATTTTTAACTAAATCAAGGACCATAACTCCGCTGTTACTGGTTTTCGAACTTATCCGAGCTTTTATTGACATTAACAATCTGGTAAAGTTTGGTAAATATCGGATGGAAAATGAAGGCCCTATCGTCTTAACAAGGTAAAATATAGCATTTTTAACTAAATCAAGGGCCATAACCACGCTGATACTGGTCCGATCTGGCTGGTTTTCGAACTTGTCCGAGCTTTTATTGACATTAACAATCTGGTAAAGTTTGGTAAAGATCGGATGAAAAATGAAGGCTCTATCGTCTTAACGAGACAAAAGTTAACGATGGATAGACGGACAACGGACGACGGACAACTCGGCATCCCATAAGCTCTGGAAGGCCAGTCGAGCTAAAAATGATAAAATGAATATGAATGGGGAGAGGTCCTACCCCTCTGCATGCGACAGTGTGTTTGTGAGATTGCAGTGGCTGTATTCTACCCTGGCAACCACATTGGGGCAGTCCACCAATTAAGTTACATGAGATCAGCTTCAGATTAGCTTACATTTATATATGTGGGAGTAACATATTTCAAAAACCCTATAAATGAAATAACATACATTTATGTCTGGTTTATTCATTCAGTGAAAAACTGTAAAGAGCAAATAAATAACCTTCGTTATGGCATAATAATGGTGGCTACACACATTACTGAACATTCTGGATAGTATTTATTACCAATTAGTGTGGTCCATATTAAAAATAAAATACTGAAAATAAAACAAGAGGCCCAAGAGGGCCTGTAGACGCTCTACTGGCTAACACGGCTCTTATAACATCAATGAAGCGACTGACTGCCATTTAAGGTTTTTTGAAAGTTTCGGGCAAAAAACAGCTTTTTAACTTTATCATGGGCCATAACTAAAGAACCTGGTAAAGTTTGGTAAAGATCAGATGAAAAATGAAGGCCCTACTGTATAAACGAGGCAAAATATAGCATGTTTAACTAAATCAAGAGCCATAACTCCTCTGTTACTGGTCCGACTGGTCCAACATAGAGCTAAAAAAAAAAAAAAATATTTTTTTAGAGAATAATAATAATCAAAAATAAAATAAAAAATGAATCAATTAAAAAATAAAATTATAATGAAAAAAAAAAAAAAATAATAATTCTAACACGACCTCTGCAATCTTTCATATACATAAAGAAGGGAGACAGCTGTATGTTATTCTACGATAAAATACAGCTGTTCCATTAATTCCCCGCGTATATTTCATCCGTTGGAAGCGCCACGTTACATGACGTCACTTGATAAATATACGTCACGAAGACAAACCGAACAGTAATTTTAATGAAATGTTAATTACAACAAAATTGCCATTCTCCCAAACTGTGCACACCCCCGAAATAAACCCATCATATACACATGTACATATAACATTAATAAGCATCTTGAACAAGGTGAGAACGTTGGACGTCATACAGCGCAAGCTATATGACGTAAGCAATGACTTAATTGTTTGTCACGTGAAAACTAGCGCATTGAAACGCAGAACTTTGCATACGGGGGCGCCCAATGGAACAGCCTGTAAACATAGCAGCCTGATTACCTTGACCTCCGAGATAATATATAGTGCCCCAAAAATAGCGTAAATAATGGGGTAAATGTTGTGTTAGAATCAAAATAATAAATACGGACCTGTATTTTATCGGTGAATAAAATACAGTTAGTCGTTCGGATGCGAGAAACTAAATCACTCGTGCTTACGCACTCGTGATTTAATTACTACGCATCCGAACTCCTAACTGTATTTTATTCACCGATAAAACACAGGTACTTATTTATTATTTCTTAAATAAAAAAATAAAAAAAATTCAATCAATTAAAAATAAAAAATTAAAAAAAAAAAAAAAAAGTTAAAGAAAAAAATAAACCAATAAATAAATATTAAAAAAAAAAAAAAAAAAAAAAAGGAATAAAAAATAATAAAAAAAATTAAATAAAAAATAATAATTAAAAAAAAAAATGAAAAAAAAATAAAAGTAAAAAAAAAAAAAAAAAAAAAAAAAAAAATAAGAAATTTTTAAAAATAAATAAAAATAATAACGTAAAAAAGAAAGTCATAGAATCTGCTAAAGTTTGGCAAAGATCAGATGCAAAATGAAGGCCCTATCGTATGACGAGGCAAATTATAGCATTTTTAACAAAATCAAGGACCATAACTCCGCTGTTTATGGTTCGATCTGGCTGTTTTTCAAACTTGACCAAGCTTTCATAGACATTAACAATCTGATAAAGTTTGTAAAAGATCGGATGAAAAATGAAGGCCCTATCGTCTTAACGAGGCAAAATATATCATTTTGAACTAAATCAAGGGCCATAACTCCGTTGTTACTGGTCCGATATGAATGTTTTTCGAACTTGATCGAGCTTTCATTGATATTAACAATCTGATAAAGTTTGCTAAAGATCGGATGAACAATGAAGCCCCTATCATCTTAACGAGGCAAATTATAGCATTTTTAACTAAATCAAGGGCCATAACTCCGCTGTTACTGGTCCAATATGGCTGGTTTTCGAACATATTCGAGCTTTCAACGGCATTAACAATATCATAAAGTTTGGTAAAGATCGGACGAACAATGAAGCCCCTATCGTCTTAACGAGGCAAAATATAGCATTTTAACTAAATCAAGGGCTATAACTCCGCTTTCACTAATCCGATATGGCTGGTTTTCGAACTTATCCGAGCTTTCATTGTTATTAACAATCTGATAAAGATTGGTAAAGATCGGATGAACAATGAAGCCCCTATCGTAACAAGGCAAAATATAGCATTTTTAACTAAATCAAGGACCATAACTCTGCTGTTACTTGTCCGATCTGGCTGGTTTTCGAACTTATCGGAGCTTTCATTGATATTAACACGTGGTAAAGTTTTGTAAAGATAGGATGAAAAATGAAGACCCTATCGTCTTAAAGAGGCAAAATATAGCAATATAGCATTTTTAACTAAATCAAGGGCCATAACTCCGCTGTTACTTGTCCGATCTGGCTGGTTTTCAAACTCATCCGAGCTTACATTGATATTAACAACCTGTTAAAGTTTGGTAAAGATCGGATGAAAAATGAAGGCCCTATCGTCTTAACTAGGCAAAATATAGCAATATAGACATTTTTAACTAACTCAAGGGCCATAACTCCGCTGTTACTTGTCCGATTTGGCTGGTTTTCGAACTCATCCGAGCTTTCATTGATATTAACAACCTGTTAAAGTTTGGTAAAGATCGGATGAAAAATGAAGGCCCTATCGTCTTAACGAGACAAAAGTTAACGACGGACGGACTACGGACGACGGACAACTCAGCATCCCATAAGCTCTGCTGGCCTTCTGCCAGCACCTTCGGCCAGCAGAGCTAAAAATATGAATTTTGACTTTCAAATACAGATGGACCTTAAACTAGAAGGGTGCAGCAAGGACAATCTATTATTAAGTTGAAAGACGGTTGTGCAGTTTTTCTTGAATTATCGAGGTGTTTTTTTTGAAATTGTAAATGTTTTCTGAAAAAGGGGCATACAGAATTGTAACAGGGACGAGGCCCTGCCGAACCTCATGATGGATTATTTTTCTCCCATTATGCGCTTAGTACAGGCATTCCTTAATGACTGTATTTGATTTTACACTAGAATAAGGCAACGTCTAACCAATGTGACGTTATGACGTTTATGTAAGAGTCAAAAGTCATGTATGATAGAGTTATCTTCTATGGGTAAAAACCCTATCTCACATCACTAGAAATGGGAGAAATTAGACATGTCAGTGGTATTTGAGAAAAGAGCTGTATAAAGTTTCATGAACGTAGGTCACTATTTTGCCATGTTGTGAGCTCGGCTAAGGTTGCAGGTTCAAGTTTTATGAAAAGGGAATAACTCTGCCATAATAAAAATCAGAGTAAATGGACATGTGCAACGACATTCCTGGGGGTAACATAAAGATATTAGTGAAGTTTTATGAACATAATTATATCAAATACTTTTCAAGTTAGGCCAGTCATGAATTCGGTTAGGTTGCAGGTTAATGTTTTATGAAATGAGGCATTACTCTTGTCAAAATGAAAGTCAAAGTTATTAGATATAATTATGTGTTACGACCTTCCTTGTTATTTGTGAAGTTTCATGAACATCAGTCGCATACTTTTCAAGTTATGGCCAGTTATGAGCTGGGTTAGGTTGCAGGTTAAAGTTTTATGAAAAGGGGCACAACTCTGCTGAAATGAAGTCAGAGTTTTTGGACATGTGTAACAACATTCCTTGAGGCAAGTCAAGATGAAGATGTGTGTGAAGTTTTATGAACATAGGTCAAATACTTAAGTTATGGCCATGGTTAGGATGCAGGTTATAATGTGACGGACGACGGACATGGTCATCCCTAAGTGTCTGCCATGCTACGCAGGCAACACAAAAATGTAAAAGAAATGAGTGGGTCAAAATATTTTTTACAGGGTTTATAATTATAAGAATCTTTCATGGGTATCCGGTGAAGATAGGGATTTCCAACCCGAGGTATAAGTGATTTTATAGGAACCGAGGCTCTGCCGAGGTTCCGATTAAAACACTTATACCGAGGGTTGGAATTCCCTATCTGAACCGAATACCTATGATAGATTCTTTTTCTTGCATATCAGAGACATGTTGTGCGTTGACGCCGCCAGCTACTAACGTTTTGCATGTTTTCCTGCATACCGGATGTTGGCGCGCGTGAATTTTATCTCGACCCTAGGGTGAGATGGAAATATCTAGCCCCGGTAAAATGACGGATATCCTTGTCCGGTATGCAAGAAAAGATTTTCTAGCACAAGAATATTTCACAAATAATGAATCACACTAGCATAATCCCTAAACATGTCGTTATTGTCTGACATAAGGACAAGGTACAAAGATCATGTGAAAGAAGTATAGACCATGTGGTAATGACGTAGCATAAGCATTAATGAGACACTACTTTCTATTTTGCAGAACTGGATTCTTTTTAAAGAGTACAATTACAATAAATTAGAAGGAAAAGTTTATTTCCTGAGAACATAATTATTACAATTACAATGATTTAGTAATAACAGTGGGAAGTGATATACGCAAATAACATCAATATAGCGAGACAAACTTTAAAGATATATATGTATAAAAAAAAGAAGAGATAACACTCATTTTCATCCAAAAGCAGTTAAATTATAGATACTTATGCTTCTTCCTGCTTAAATAACTGTGTAATATCTTAGTCTTACATTTGTTAGCTTGAAAAAGAATTATTGTTTCGCGAAATGTTCTTATATAATTTGTAGGGTTAATTAGAAATTAATAGAGACAATAAACAAACTGTGACCTTTGTATTATATTGTGCATAAAGAAAATGAGAAAGTTCAACAGAAGGCAGATTTTAAATTTATGTCAAACAAAAAATTCCATCACAAACCTGCATCGAAGTCTGAAACAGTAAAACATTCAAGGTTTGTTTAATCTTGAAGTAGCTAGTGTATGAACTAACGTTTGGGGCGCTTGTTTCAGCCAAAGGTTTTTCGGCAGTAACTCGAGCAATTTAAAGGGAATGTAGCGGCACAGCCAAACAAGCTCTATTATTGAGAGTTCTAAAATACTTGGAAAAAGGTGAAAGAATTATCAAAATCGGATGATAAACAAAAAAGATATGACCATTTAAAGGTTGTTCTAAAACGAATATATGGTCATTTAGAACCGTGATGTCATAGCTCTCAAAATGGCCGCTTCCATGTCCATTCCAACAGAAACTTTAAATGATCATATCTTCTTTGTTTATCATCTGATTTTGATAATTCTTTCACCAGTATTCAAGTTTTTCAGAACTCTCAATAATAAAGATGTTTGGTTGTATCGCTACATTCCCTATAAATAATACGTACATCAGTTATATATCATTAGAACTGGAATTTTTAGTGGTAAATACCGGTGGTCAGATTATTTTGATGATGTCGTCTGGAAGTTATGAATAAGCTACCTAACCATAAAGTTTTATTTCAATATCTCATTCCTAACTGAAGTTACTGAGCAACCATTTTTCTATTTTTAGTAACATTGACCTTGACCTTGACTCCAGTGACCCCAAATGCAATCCCAAGCTTCCTTTTCATATAAGCTAGTAGGGTTTTAAAAGAACTTCACTGTAGATACCCTAATTTAAACAGTAAACTTGGTTGAACATTAAGGATAAAGACTGAGTTTATCAAAAACCAGAATGTATTGGTTCATGTATGTCTTATTTCTGGTCACTGATTGGTCAGTCTTTTTTATGATCCTCTATCAAAATTATGAGTGGTCCCTCCGGTCGTAGGATCGGTAGGGGACTAAAAATACTTCATCTGGTGCTCACATTGGTCCTTGACCAAGAATGGGAAAGATGGTGGCAGATGTTGTTCAACACTGACAAATATGAAATTATACAGTATGATACACATAGATAACCAAGAAACGAATGCATACATGTGATACTTTTGAAGACATATTCTGGGAGATTTAAGCACTTTTTAAGGGAGATTTGTCCAAAATCTGCCAGATTCTATAAAAAATAACGTATTTATAGTGATGTTTTATTAAATATTGTTATACATTTAAAATAATACAAGCGCCAAATTTCTCAATAAAACCGTTCTTCCAAACTCTACCCATGTGTTGAGGTCACAAAGTGATGCATATATGCTAATTAAAACTGTATATGTATCCACGGGTTCATAAAATACTTGCACATGAATATGTGTGAAATAAATTTAGGGTTGGTAACTTTTTATTCGAAGCTTCAAGCAATAACAAAAAGGCGATGTTTTTGGCTGGCCGGTTGTCGTGTTTATATTGTATTTCTAGAGTTAGGATTTGCAATTATATGTTAGTTTTATATATAGCTTATCCTTCGTCGAATTTGAAGCGGTGTGCATATGTTGCAAAATTAGCGTGCTTTTGGCGGGCGAGTGACTTTAATTAAGCTTTTCAAAGCATTTTATGATAAAATAAAATAAGAGATTTAAAATTTGTTTTTATTTCACAATTTGTTCAGGTGTAACACGCTCATTGATTGTTGCATTGTGTGTGAATTAAAATGAAAAATCGATCATGTTGTGAATTAAAATGAAAAATCATGTATCTTCTAAGAAAGAACTTGTCTCATGAATGAATTCTCCCTTTAAAAACATAAACACTGAGATGCCAAAATATTGTATGCATACACTCATTTCCATATAAGCAAAAACAATTAAAAACTCACAATTTTAACTAATCCGAGCCTTCTCTGACCTTACCAGTCCTTTTTACGATTTTTGATATTTCATCTGGCTGTGTACGGTCAGAGGAACTCCTATAGTAAAAACACGGGGCCAATCTCCTCTCCCTCGCGGGAGAGGAACTACCCTCTTGGTTTTAAATCAATATATCTATGTAAGTATTCATTGGATTAACATTTCAAGCATATAAACCAATTACCAATATATTTATTTACCTATATGAACCGATATATTTGTTTTATTAACCTTAATAATGTTGTAACGGTCAACCGTTTCAGACGAAGTTAAAAAATATTAATTTTCCAACATTTGTTGTTATTCAGGTCAAATGTCACGTGATCGTGACCGGTGCGCCGATAAATATTTCCCACAAAATTCCAAAAAATTCAAAATTGCCACCAACTTTTCCTTTTGGCACTAGCAATACTCTGAACAACATCCAATTGTTTATCTTTAAAGTTTAATACCTAATTATGCTCTGAGAAGAGTTCGTTCCACTCCAAAAATCCCTCAATGCTGTCAGTTGATAGTGGACTTATTTGATGAGGGAATATGAATGCCTTTACCTCTCGCGAGAATATCACGTGAATTTAATTAATATGCAAAATGACAATATGGCGGATATAGTAAATAAAAGTGTACTTCAAAACATAAATGTTTTATTGTGTCACTACCATCGATAAAGGTGCAGTTTTACCATTGCAACTTGGTATAATAAACGTTAATTGATCGATCTGTTGAGCTAAATTATCATAAAAAATCGACCCGACACCGCAAACATTGTTGAAAGTGCATGACTGTGCGTTTTTAGTAATCCACCGGTTTTCACTTTAGGAGTTCCTCTGACCCTATACATAATTTTCCATTGCAGAGATGTTGAGATTTTATCTTATTTTCAGTAGGTGATAAAATGTGTGTTACTCGGTTTTTATCCTTAGGTTCTACAGTAAAATAAAAATCTTTAGCAGAGTAAAAAGACGATAATTTTTAAGATTCTAATTTTGAAAGATACATATATTGAATCAATTTGCATGAATGTGCATGAACTATGCAGGGTTTTAAAAGAATCACACTGTAGCTACCTTAATTATAGCACCAAACTTGGTTGAACAACAAGGATAAAGA
This sequence comes from Cyrtodaria siliqua, assembly GCA_037043455.1. NCBI lineage: Eukaryota > Metazoa > Mollusca > Bivalvia > Adapedonta > Hiatellidae > Cyrtodaria > Cyrtodaria siliqua. The sequence continues at coordinate 40,013 of JAWPHD010001286.1, forward strand.
CCGAGTTTATCACCTACCAGAATGTATTTGTATGTTTTATTTCTGGTCACTGATTGGTCAGATTTGTTTGATGATGCTCTATCAAAATTATGAATAAAGCCGTAAAAATAAAGAGAAGGCTTTTAGGGTCAGAGAAGGCTGGGATTAAATTTTAACATGGCAATTCTTGAAAAATGTAACAAATAGATCAACAATGTGATATAAACCAAAAATGCCACTTTAAATTAGTGAAAATGCCTTTTTTTACAATAAGAAATGAGAATTACCTATTGACCGCCATTATGCGACACTTCCTGTGTTGCAATGGGTGTGCTACACCTGCAGTGAGATGGCCAAATCTCAAAATTGTCTGACCCCAAAAGACTCCACCTTCCTTCCCACCCCACCCCCACTTTTTGTGGCTGTTTAGGTAGGCAGCCAGATAACTTTCAAAATCGTAAAAAGGGTTGTTAAGGCCAGAGAAGGCTCGGATTATAAAGAGGGATGCAAATAAATTACAATTTGGGCATTGGATGCTGAGGGTTGTTCTCAAGGACACCTACAGTGCTTTGGGTGGTATAGAATCATTGGTAGTAAAGAATCATTTTCTGTTTAAATTCAATTTTCTCAGCTCATATATTTTAGATTATTTTAAAACTTTCTAGGCTTGAAGATATATCATATAAGCATACATTTATTCAACGGTGAAATTATTTGGGACATTTTTACATGCAAAATATATCTCTACGTGCAACACCTCTCAGAAAAAATGATTCTATACTACCTGAATGAAGTGTGTTTTTGAAACGAAAAATTCATACGGTCACAATAAACTCAGAAATAAATATTTGCTGTTTTAACAAATGTTATAGGACAAAAGTCAAAATGCAATCATCAATTAAGGTAACTTGTTGCAGTTTGGCACTTTTAAGGATAAAATTAAATTATGTAAATATTGGTGCAAAAACGCCTATTAAAAAATCACAGTTTCAGGACAATAATTTTAGAAATTTTGCTATCATACAACTAAAAGGGTAAATCTAAATGAGAAATTAAATAGACATTTTCCTTTCATTTTAAAATTAGACATTTAACCCGAGTGATAATTTCTATACCACCCAAAGCACTGTACCGGTACTACGAGTATGAAACGGTAACACCCATAGCCACTAACCGTGAGTGGGATCCGAAACGCTTTAGGCAGCTTTATTCCCTCAACTCTGTATGCATGTATGTTGACCTGCAAGTAAAAGGGTAAAGGTTCCTTTTTTCTTTTTTTGTGTTGATGTTTTGATTATAAACCTCTTCCGTGAAGGGCTGATTTAAGTTGGTATGTGCCTAAACACAGTAATGGACCAAAATGAACAGTAATGTACAGAAATGGAGGGGAAATACAGAAATGGAGAAAATAACTAGTGGCGGATCCAAGGTGGGGGACAAATGTGTACAGAGTTGAAGGGTATTAATTGATCTTCATTATGTTATGGAGGCTTCAGATAGAACATAATTGACGAAAGTTACAGACATATAATAGGTCTGTGAAAGAACGAGCAGAATAGTCAACGAGAGCGTTACATTTGCAGTGTGCCAAAATGTCCGAAAACTTGCCACTGTGTCAGGTGTCCGCGACAAATTTAGGGGGCATCTCAAACAAGTTAATATTTGATGTCGATCGAATGATTAGGGAAACTATTTTGCTTACTAGTTTTGTTCATGGATAAGGAAAATTAACGAAATACTATAGACATATATAGTCAACGGCGTAACCAGGCGTTTATAATGTATACGCACAAAAGTAATAATTGAAAGCCGAAGGCTTGAACCGTTCCAGGGGTGTATGGGTGGATGCTCCACCAGAACATTTGGACACAAATTGTTTAACATGGTACGCGCAATCCTGCGCTTTCTAGAACAATCTTTTACGCCATTTATCCTCATTTTTTTTGTTTATGACTGGTGAAAAAATGTATACGAACATGTATATATAGGCAGTAATGCACTTATAGGGAGTTGATATAATAAATAAGGATTTAATTAACTATACTGCCGTGATCGAAAAATGGTGTCACGTTTTTTAAACACTGTGTAGTTTTGACACTGTGTAGTTTTGACAAGATGGCGGACGAGCGCGCTTATCAAAGGTAGGTATCGTTTAAATGTACCTGTATTTAATATAGTTTGGTAAGTAATTACCATTCTAGCACGACCAGGGTGAGCAAGGAGGTTTTAATTCAACACGCTCAACAGTGAATTAATTCAATTCAACAATTCAATTACATTTTTATTAAGCATAAACATTTTACAATGTCCATCGCCATCAGCACTGAGGCGGAAATACATACAAGACATACTAAATACAAATACACACATATATTAAAACATGTTCTGGAGAAGAGCATGAGAAATATTTAGGTATGAGTAAACAGTTTTAAGGATAAACACGTATATATTATTGAATGTAATTATAGCATACATGTTGTTCACACTCACTGGTATAGCTCGAAACATACTTTAATACTTTATTTTCAAACTGCTTAATTTCACAAATCAGTGAACAGATAAAGCAAATTACAGCAATAACATACGTGTGTAAATACATAACACAATGACGGAACTAATAGGAAACGACTATTTACATATTATTAATGATAGTTGAGAAAAATAGTACATGAGTCAAGAAAATTACATTCACTTTTAACTATATCAATTTTTACATTTATTCAATTTTTAACAGTTCAGATACTTATTTTACAGGAAGTCATCTGTTTTGTACAATAATTTATATAGATTAACAGTTTTATTAAGTCTGTTTTTATGTACTTAGATATTTATATATAGACATTTACCTATATATAACTATTAATGGCTAATGTTGTAACATTATATATGTAATAATACAATAGTGATTACATGTTATGTAAAGACAATAGTTTAATAGTAGTTGAATAAACAACAGCAACAAAACCTATAACTAGTGCTCATACTTGTAGATATTGAACAAATCGCCTGAAACACCTTTCCGAAGATTGAAAGCTGTGTCTTCAATAATATAAATAGTATACGACAAGACATTGAGTCTTTAGTTGAAATAGGATCGAAACTTAACGAAATACACTAAATACTTTGTTCTATTATCGGCATACTAATTATCAAATATATATTTTTATCACAAATAAAAAGGTTGTATTGGTATATATATATTTACACATATATTTACACACAGAGTCGTTTTTTATTATTTAAATACATATACCAGAAATTATCAGTTTATCCCTTTAAAATAATCTGTTATTTTACTACAGAATACACTCAGTTTATTTATATTACATTTATTTTCATTTGTGAATAATTCTATGAATTTCGGCATGTTTGGTCGTGAGTAAAAATATTTGTTAATATACTTTTTTCTATCATTATGAAATAACGGGCATACTAAAACAAAATGAAACTCATCCCCAAGATCATTACATGAGTGCATTTTTTGTCAAATGTTGAGATATTCCTCCATCTTCCGACCTCTATTGGTAACCTGTGATTTCTTGTTAAAATGCTATAAGCTTCTTACAGTTTAAAACTGTTAATGCTTTAATATAAAAACTTAGTTTGTAAACTAGTTTTCAAATATTTGTAGATGTTTGTGTCCGAAGTACGATCAAGCTCGGAATGCCAATTTTGGATGAAGATATCTTTAAGTTTTTGGCTGAAAGATTTAACGAACCACTTTCCATTTAAAAAGTCCTGGCTGTACCAAATTCCGGAAAAGCCAGACGTGCATAAAATGTGTTTAGTATTTTCTATCCAGGTAGACTTGACGAGATCCGAATAATGTAGTTCTCTTATCAAAATATATAATTTTGAAGAGAGTTTCGTTGTACTGTCACTACTGATATTTTCTATTAATCTTGTCCAGTAGGCAACTGTCCTCTTATTAATATCAATATATAACGGGGTAATGCCAAGTTCTCCACAAATCATGTATGATGGAGTAGCCTTTTTCATATTAAAGATATACTTGTAAAATTTGAGCTGTACTCTTTCTAATATATCTATTTTTCCAGTACCCCACACTTCACTAGCGTACAAAAGTATAGGTTTTATAGTTTTTTCAAAAAGGTCAATTTGTATATCATACGGAAGTGATAATGATTTCATTTTTCTCAGCAAAGAGAACATGGCTTTATTAGCTTGTTCTGAAATATACTTTTTTGCATTATTAAAGGAACCACTTCTAGAAAAGTATATACCTAAATGTTTATATTCATCACCAATTTCTACGTTTTCGTTTCCTATTTTATATACAGTATTTCGTAATCTTCGCCCCTTACTGAAAATCAGTATTTCTGTTTTGTTTACATTAATATTAAGCTTCCACGTGTCGCAATAATCTTTAAATATATCAAGGGCAGTTTGAAGTCCGTGTTCGTTATCATTAAAAATCACGGTATCGTCTGCATATAAAAGTATAAACAATTTTAAAAATATTTGGGTTTCTTCTATTACAATGTCTATTCATGCCATCTACCCCTCTACTGTTGAGATAGATTTCAAGCTCATTCAAAAATAAACTAAATAAAAATGGGGAAAGATTTTCACCTTGACTTACGCCGACATGACAGTTAAAATAGGGAGAATTCCCCTCATTCGTTACAACTTTTGATTTTATATTATTATACAAGTTATGTATAACTTTAACCCATTTTCCATTTATGTTCTCATTTCTTAATTTCTGCCAAAGACCAATTCTCCAAACAGCGTCAAATGCTTGTTTAAAGTCTATAAAACAACAGAATAACTTCTTTTTGTCTGATTGTACAATGTCTATTAAACATTTGAGAATAAATAAATTGTCAACAGTAGAAAAATTCTTTCGAAAACCAGCTTGTGTTTAATGTATAATACAATATTTCTCTGCATATCTAGTTAATCTAGTATTGAGAATACTCGTAAAAAGTTTTCCTAGGCAACTAAGCAATGATATTGGACGGTAATTTTCAGGAAGCGTAGGGTCTCCTTTGCTTTTGTAAATTGGCTTTATGAGTCCAATAGTCCAGCTCTCAGGAATGAATCCGTTGTCAAAAATAGTATTAAAACGTACAATAATAACATAACACAAATACATATTATGTAAAGTACATGATCCAGCTATGACCTATATAACTCTATGATGTGATTGCACGAGCTTCACGAATACCAATACCATAATACATATTTGCAATGTAAACATAAGGCATTGTGATAACAGTGTTGGGTTGTTGGTCACTACATTATTAGAACAGTTATACAATACAATATAATAATACTAATAATAATAAAAAAAAAAAAATTGCACCTGCACATGCTTTTTAAACGTATATATTATTTTGTTGCAATTAAGCTCTCACGTTTGATATTCACAAGACAAATATATTTGGCTAGCCTATTCAATAATTTTGAATTATCCGTAGATAACAACGATTTAAACTTTTGTAAACTAGGCCAACTACAGTAATATTTAGGTAAACATTCTATTATTATTTCTCAGTAACACGGACAAGCTAAAGTAAAGTGATATTCATCTTCAACAACATTTATATTGCAAAAAGGACACTTTCTTTGATCCCTCTCTATATTTCGAAATCTACCCTCTTCAATAGCCAATTTATGAGCTGAACATATTAATCTAGTTAGTGCTATCATATGCTTATTATTTTGGACACAATATATTTTTCACATCCAAAGTTTGTTGTAATGTATTTAAAAGTAGACCGTTTGGTGGAAGAAGTTAAGGTTGCAAACATTCCTGCAAATGTTGATTAATAGGAACGAATACGTGCCACTGAAAGGTAAGTTGGCAGTGTTGGAAAACAATTCAGCAGAACAAAGAAAACATAAGTAATCAGTAAAACAGTTCAGTGGGTAGAATAATATAGAAATGAACTTTAGTAAATTATACAGAAAAATAATGAGAAAAGATAAGTCAGTAAAATGGGTAAGAAATTAAACGTTATAATGATTGAGATTGGAGAATGATGGAGAATGTAAATTAAGAATATGTAATGTAAGAAAATAGTGTAAGAAGGAAGTTAGGATGACGAAGAATGCAATGCAAAAAGCATATGCAATGTAAGAAGGAAGAATGCAATGTAAGAAGATGGTGTAAGAATGTAATGTAACGTAAGAAGACAGTGTCAGAAGGAAGAATGTAACGTAAGAAGCCAGTGTAAGAAGGAAGTTAAAATATAGAGAATATAAATGGAGAATGTAAGAAGCCAGTGTAATAAGAAAGTTAGAATGATGGAGAATGTAATGTAAGAAGCCAGTGTAAGAAGGAAGTCAGAATGATAGAGAATGTAATGTAAGAAGCCAGTGTAAGAAGGAAGTCAGAATTATAGAGAATGTAATGTAAGAAGCCAGTGTAAGGAGAAAGTCAGAATGATAGAGAATGTAATGTAAGAAGCCATTGTAAGAAGGAAGTCAGAATGATAGAGAGTGTAATGTAAGAAGCCATTGTAAGAAGGAAGTCAGAATGATAGAGAATGTAATGTAAGAAGCCAGTGTAAGGAGGAAATCAGAATGATGGAGAATGTAATGTAAGAAGCCAGTGTAAGAAAGAAGTCAGAATGGTGGTGAATGTAATGTAAGAAGCCAGTGTAAGAAGGAAGTCATAATGATGGAGAATGGAATAGAAGCCAGTGTAAGAAGGAAGTCATAATGATGGAGAATGTAATGGTAGAAACCAGTGTAAGAAGGACGCTTGAAAGATTGAGAATATAATGTAAGCAACCAGAAAAGTAACCTTTAAATGAAGTTAGATGTGAGTAAACTAAAATACTAGCATAGGAATTGCGCCTGGTCCTCCACGACCGGTGACCAAACATTGAAGAAGAATGATCATATGCACATGGGATCGGTCTTGAATGGAGACTGTTATCTGCACATAGATCTATTTTCTTTCATTTAAAACTGCATATATGAATATATTTTTCATAAAATAGCACATTTTCAGCTTTTAAATGTAGTGGAAACCCCGTATGAAGTCGTACGATATTCAGTTTGTATTTTTTCATAATTATATTTATTATAAGCAATAGCTTTCCATAGGTGTAACACATAACGCAGGTTACTTAAGTGAGGGCCATCGCAATAAAACATACAGTAACGGGTTATACACACCCGGGAATTGCACCGGTCATGTCATGGGCTAGTCAATTGACCAAAGTGACTTTTCCAAGAATGTGGGCATCGATGATCTACGCATGTTCGAGAAATCCTTTCTGCCGTATGCAATTTATGCGTGGTTGTGGTGGGTGTTGGGGTGGGGTGCGGGGGGGGGGGAGGGGTGGGGGGGATATTCAGACCTTTGCATTTATCTTGTGATTTTCCCAACCATAGATTTAGTTATCCAATACATCCTCGGTTGGAAGGCCTAGTGCTGCTCCGGCTAAGGAAGTTGGAAAGCCTAGTGCTGCTCCAACTAAGGAAGTTGGAAAGCCTAGTGCTTCTCCAACTGGGGAGCACAAGGAGCAGCCAAAGGTGTCTAATGGCCCTATTGAGCTGCATAACAAATTCGTACAGCTTATGGACATTTCAGAGCCGGCAGCTGCACTGCCACTTCCATCCTCTCATGAAAGGTTAGTTGAGGTGCCACTTCAGCTGACTTCTTCCGGGGAGGAGGATCCATCAGTGGAGATGTCGCTGCTTGAGTCTCCTAAGACCTCTCCTAAATCTATGGCCAAACATAAAAACAAAATTAAAAATCGCCTTAGCGCTAAATAATGGGTAAAACTAATAAGATCATTCAATGGAATTGTCGAGGTTTGAAACCAAATTATGATGAAATCAGCTTAATTTTAAATGAACACAACCCTATTGCCTTTTGTCTTCAAGAAACATTCTTGAAGACAAGTGATAAGGTATCTTTTAAACAATACTCACTATACAATCATATTTGTGATACCGGGGACAAGGCCACTGGTGGAGTTTCGGTAATCGTTAATCGAAACATTCCTCACAGACCTGTTGCGTTGAAAACAAATGTGCAAGCTGTTGCGGTCAGTGTTACTATGCACAGAGTCATAACAATATGTTCCTTATATTTACCACCTAGTTCTTCACTAGACCCTAAAGATCTAAATAACCTAGTTGCACAATTGCCATCACCCTTTATACTCTTCGGCGATTTTAATGCACACAACTACATCTGGGGTTGTAAAGATATAAACGATAAAGGCAAGAAAATTGAGGATTTCTTAGCCAAAAACAGTTTGTGTCTTTTTAATAATAAGTCACATACTTACTTACATCCTGCTACAGGCTCTCATTCTTCCATTGATTTAACAATATGCGATCCAACGCTTTTGATGGATTTTTCGTGGAGTGTTGGAGACGACCTCTGTGGAAATGACCACTTCCCCATATTTCTTGAAAATATCGGCCCTCCACTTCTCGAAAAAACGCAACGATGGAAACTTCGCAAGGCTGATTGGACTACGTTTCAATCTCTTTGCGAGGAACAATTAAAGCCTTACGTTTTCGAGGATGTCGAAGACGCAACTGCTCTTTTTACCAAAACTCTTCACGATATAGCTGATCAAACCAAAAAGGCAGTCAGCGATCGTAAAGCTGCATTAAATAATGTTAACTTGCGGCCAACTCAAACAAATTTAGATAACTTTAGAGTTTTTCGTGCGAAAGCCCGTCGTACTATTAAGGATAGCAAGAGGAAATCCTGGAGATCTTACGTCTCTAGGCTGAATTCTCGCTCATCTCTTAAGAAGACATGGGACATGGTCCGGAAAATAAGTGGTAAAGGTAATTCTAGTTCTGTAAATCATCTTAAAACAGATAATGGAGATATAACATCTGTCAAAGATATTACAAACACTTTGGCAGAAACTTTTTCAAAAAATTCTTCTTCTAAAAATTGTCAACCAAATTTTCTGAAAAATAAGAAACTAAAAGAACAGAAAAAGCTGAACTTCAAGTCAAAAAACTTGGAGAAATACAATAAACTATTCACTCTCAAAGAACTTCGAGAGTCCCTTAAAAAGGCTCATGATACATCAGCTGGTCCTGATGATATCCATTATCAATTACTAAAACATTTACCTGAATCTTGTCTCTCTACCCTTATGATATATTTAATAAGGTTTGGGTGACGGGAAACTTCCCCGATTCTTGGAAGGAAGAAATCGTTATTCCAGTCCCCAAACCTGGAAAGGATCATACGGATCCAATAAATTATCGCCCTATTGCTTTAACGAGTTGTATATGTAAAACCATGGAACGAATGATTAATGAGAGACTCGTTTGGTACCTGGAGTCCAACAAGCTGATAACAAAGTATCAACGTGGATTCCGGCGCCAACGAGGCACAACAGACAATCTCATTCGATTTGAATCATTTATTAGGGAAGCTTTCATAAAAAAAGAACATCTAGTCGCTGTATTTTTTGTCTTGGAGAAAGCTTATGATACTGCATGGAAGTACGGTATTATGAATGATCTTCATGACCCTGGGCTTAGAGGCCGATTACCCATTTTTATAGAAAAATTCTTAGATGATAGACAATTTCGTGTCCGAATGGGTTCAACCCTCTCTGATATTCATGAACAGGAGATGGGTGTTCCACAGGGCAGTATACTCTCTGTCACACTTTTTAATATAAAGATTAACAGTATAGTAAAATGCATCAATCCAGGTGTGGATTGTTCGCTATACGTTGACGACTTTGTTATATGTTATCGTGCAAAAAACATGAATACTATCGAGAGACAATTACAACAATGTCTAAATAAACTTCAGACCTGGTCTGATGAAAATGGTTTTAAATTTTCTAAGTCTAAAACTAATTGTATGCACTTTTGCCAACTTCGTAAACATCATGAAGACCCTCATCTAACACTGGATGGGTCACCAATACCAGTAGTGGATGAGATAAAATTCCTTGGTCTTATTTTCGACCGTAAATTTACGTTTATACCACACCTTAAATACTTGAAGGCCAAATGCCTTAAAGCTCTTAACTTACTTAAAGTTGTTGCAAACACTAATTGGGGAGCAGATCGAAAAGTCCTGTTGCGACTTTACAGATCTCTTATCAGATCCAAGCTGGACTACGGCTCGATAGTATATGGATCGACTCGCAAGTCGTACTTGCAGATGCTAGACCCTATACATAATCAAGGATTACGACTCGCCTTAGGTGCCTTTCGTACATCACCAGCCGAAAGTCTATATGTTGAAGCAAACGAACCATCACTGTCTCATAGACGGGACAAATTAGCTCTTCAATACGCCATTAAATTAAAGTCAAACCCTTCAAACCCAACTTTCGATAATGTTTTTAATCCTAGTTGTGAACCTCTTTTTGATCGAAAACCGAAGGCCATTCGACCATTTGGTCTTCGTATTAAACCAAAATTAAGAGACACTGAAATCGACCTAAATTTGATTGCCAAGTACAAAGTACCACAAATTCCACCGTGGACTTTGGAAACACCAACAATTATTTTTGATCTTTGTAATAATAACAAATCCAGCACAGACTCTACTGTCTTTCAAAGCAAATTTAATGAAATTAAATCGAAATACAGTAACTTTAAACATATCTACACAGATGGCTCTAAAGATGGAGATAAGGTAGCTGCAGCAGCTGTTGTTCACAAACACAGCATAAAGAGCCGCCTGCCTGACAAGCTGAACTTAAGGCAATTGAACTTGCCTTAAATTATATTCAGGAATCTGATGATGACCATTTTGTAATCTTTTCTGATTCCCTTTCATCTCTTCAAGCACTGGGTAATATGAAACATGATAACCCAGTTGTGCTTCAACTTTTAGAAAAGTACAATTCTCTTATAATTGATAATGTTATTATTTTCTGCTGGCTTCCAAGCCATGTAGGAATACGTGGTAATGATAGAGCTGATAGTGCTGCTAAGGCAGCAATAAATTTACATATAACTAATACCAAATTACCTTATACTGATTTTAAAAGTTGTATTAACACATATATTCGTAACTCTTGGCAAGCCGCTTGGGATTTGTCAGTTAACAATAAACTCCATCCAATTAAGCCGTTGCTCGGAGAATGGCGTTCTTCTAGTAGACCCGTTCGTCGAGAGGAAGTTGTCCTAGTCCGGTACAGGATAGGGCATACACGTTATACTCATTCATATTTATTACAAGGTGAGCAATTACCAGAATGTATACCCTGCTTTGCACCGTTAACGGTCAAACACATATTATTGGAATGTGTAGACTTTGATCCTATGCGTCAAAGGTACTACAATGTTAATACTATGAAAGAGTTATTTGATACTGTAGATTTTAGTCTTGTTTTAGATTTCCTGAAAGAGATCAGACTATATAAATCATTGTAATGTGTTCTGATATATATTTACTTGTTTATATACCCGTTGACGGGCATTTGTTGATTTACATACATAGTTTATATTACACCTGATCATCCCTTATTTTTTAATAGTTTTATCTTTATATATTTACATTAATTTTTAATTAATACTTCATTTTTCATAAATTTTTGCGCACAATATGACATATTTATGCGTCGACGTGCCGTAAAACACCATTCATTCCATTCTAGACACTCATATAGTAATTTGAAGGTTTATCGCAACAAAGAGCGCGGTAATACAGGCGTGCAACTTACAACGCAGGCGTGCTATGAAATGTGAACAAACTCAAGGTGGACATATTCGTCGTTTTGAAAGATGCCTATTTATGTTTTACTATCATATTATTATAATTATTGTTTAAATACACATTAACAAACATTCAATAACAACTAAATACCATAACTTACCTGAAGAAAAACATTGAATTGAAATGAATTGGGTTTTAAGGCGCACCAACACATGAAAGGTTATATGGCGCCTAACAGGCATGAACATTCCAGGCTCATTCTCCATGTATATCGAGATAAAATATGGAAAATGGGCCTAGAACCTTCTCACCCTGAACTGCAGAGTTGCTGCAAATTCTATCGTAGAAACTCCATTTATGCTGGAAACACGTTTATTGTTTTTCTGCCACTGCTCTTTTGATGTGAGCGAGATGGCACCTGAAACAATGCAGGGATCATGATGAAGACCTTAGTGAACATGAACAAAAAAAAGATAAAATGAACAAGAATTTGGGGGGATTCTACCTCACTGCCTACACCTCCAAAGGGATCTGCAGTGGCCATATTTTTTGTCCAGTGACCAAACGGGGCCCCCGGGAACCACACGTGGCAAAGAAAAAAAACATAACTGATCTGTCTGGGTATAGCGAGTTCAGCACTTGAAAACAAAATCAAGAAGTATTCAAACCAAATTAAATGAAACTCAATTAATTTGAACCCCTCTTCAATTATTTGAGCATCGGTTTAATTCAATTGAACTTATGTCTAATTCAATTGAAAAGAGGTATTTCCAATTGAACAAAGGTTCTATTCAATTGAAATGATTTTTCAAGTTCGAGAATGTCTTGTGTTAGTCAATGGACCAAAGCGACCGTTGACAGAATGTGGACATCGGCAACCTACGCATATTTGAGAAATCCGAGGCATGCAATTTATATGAAAAAGAGATAACACATGTTTTGTTTCATTGCATGGCAGACACTTAGGGATCACGTTGTTCGTCTCCCAGGTGTTTATAGATACACAATAATGCTGTATTTTATCATGTTGTGTACACCGAACACGTACACTGCTATGTAATAATTATGTTCTGCATTTGGTTATCTTTTCCACACCGTCTTCAATTTCTCACTTTGCACCATGATTTAAAATATCTAATGCTTATTTGTTCTTCTTTATACAATGATTTGTTATTATCATGCGACCAAAAGCGGCTAAGGGCGAGAGAACAATCTCATTGTCGATAACACGCGAACCACTCCCAGACAAGATTCCAGATTATCTTTTGGATGAACAGGGTACATCTGAAAGTGAAAGTGAGGAGGAGAATGATTGCGGTATTTTACCATACCTTCCTAAGTCTCAAATGAAATATTCCAAATGTAAGTAGCTATTGGTTCTACCCATATGCATACGTTATAGTTTGTTTATTTGTTTTAATTATGTCCATTATATAATACGTGCTTTGTTTCAGGTCTCACACCACAATTAATTTCCCATAGGGTTACTGTATAGCTGTTTCCAACACATGACCTTCAAAACGTGCCAGCAGACCTTGTTGTTGGTTTAATATCTTCAGGACTGCTAGGATCTGTAAAATAAAACAAAAAAATACAAACATTAGCCAGATTGGTTTTTTTCCTCGCTCATATTTATGCAACCTCTATGAAAAATACCAAATTCATACACTATCTAGCTGACTTTGTGGTGCTTCGGTCAAATGCTTATGAATTTTGAATGCAACTTCATATCAACGTGGTATTTTCTGTATCATCAGTCTTTTACACTGCAGATTTATGCTGAAGCAAAGAAAACCCTCTTTGTCAAATTAAAAGTTGCCTAAAATGGAGAAAAAATTAGAATTATTTTCTGTTTTCCTTTTGTCTTTTAAGGGAGATAATAGAGGTGTGAGACCTTAAACTGTTGTTAGATACTATGTTGATTTTATTTAATTCTGATTTCAGTAAACGACAATCTCCCATGGCTTCGATAATCTTCATCGGTCACAGTACATGTCTTGCGTTGTTTTATGGTACGTTTGTATCATTTTTATTTTCTAAAACACTAACCTTTATTTTCTAAAACACTAACCAATCTTTTAATTCAGTAACAAATCATCATCATCATCATCATCATCATCATCATCATCATCATCATCGTCATCATCGTCATCATCATCATCATCATTATCATCATCATCATCATCATTATCATCATTTACATCATTAGCAAGACTGCAGTGATCGTTAATATCAAATACATGGTCAGGGTCAGACTTAACACATATTTACCAATGATTAGAACCTCTATAAATGTTGTTTATCTTACCAGTGTTTTGGTTTACTCCAATGCTAAAATAGAATCAACTGATATATCTTATAACAACAAGTCCACACATTTCAGCAATACTGATATATCTTATAACAACAAGTTCACACATTTCAGCAATACTGATATATCTTATAACAACAAGTCCACACATTTCAGCAATACTGATATATCTTATAACAACAAGTCCACACATTTCAGCAATACTGATATATCTTATAACAACAAGTTCACACATTTCAGCAATACGCTGATATATCTTAAACAACAAGTCCACACATTTCAGCAATACTGATATATCTTATATCAACAAGTCCACACATTTCAGCTAAACTGTTTTCTAACATATGTGTATGTGTTCCATATTCTGTTTTCAGATTTTGGACAGACTCGAGTAAATTAGACGAAATGAGCGAGAACGTTAAACAGATTAATTCCGAAATATCTACAGTAAATGTGCAAAATCTGTTAAATTGTTTAACAAGACTCAGAAAATTAAGTCTTGCCAAAGAACAAAGGCTTAACAACAAACCAATCAAAACAACTTGCAAATAAATTAAATAACGTATAACGAAATTCTTTGTTGTTTCTTTATTATTATACAGACAGGAATAATAGTCTATCGACCTATCCTCGTGATAGGTCAATCGATATATCACGTTAGGTCAATCGATATATTACGGTAGGTCAATCGATATATCTAACATGTTTTATTAAAATACCGGTTTCCCGGTTACCAGTACTAAGCAATGTGGATTAATTTATCTTGCTCAAGGATAAATAACATAAATAACAGGATCGAACCCACGACCTTTTGATCTGAAGTCCGGCGCTCTACCACTGAACCACGCACTCCACATGCGATAAACCTTCTTCAAATTACCATATCTACCAAATCTGTGTCTAGAAAATCGCAGATGTACGTCAGATAACTATATCTATGTTTAGGAAAGTCACAAGACAAATGTAAAGGTTTGAATATAACAAAAAGAGCATCTGCATGTGTTATGCGATTTTTACTCCACATATATTGCAAATGGCAGAAAGGATTTCTCAAACATGCGTATATCGTCGATGCTACATTCTTTGAATAGTCGCTTTGGTCAATCGGTTAGCACATGAAATTCCTCGATTTTTGAAAAAAAAAGTTTCAATACAAAAATAAACGTGCGCAGTGTTGAACACCTACTTCAATTCCGGCAATTTTAACCGCACGCCTGCATTACCGGAAATCCTCCGCCTTAAACTGCCAAAGCAATGCTGGCGGTGCGATTCCCGTGCGTGTATGATAGATCTTTATTTCCAATTTCCAATAGGCTTAAAAGCCCATGAGGATACAAAATACAATTACAAAGCATGACAACAGTGTAGTTATTACAAACAATACATGTCCAAATATGCAGTTTATCTTAACTGAGCTGATACAATGAGAAGGCGTTTACATAACAATTCCTTGCACAAATAAATTACAATTCATCACAATTTCCTTAACACATATATTACATACATTATATTCAGAAATAGCTAATTTCTGTATAGTGTTTCGTTTCGTAACTTAAATGCTTTTAAAACAAAGGTACACAGTTTGCGAATATATATCTTATTTTGTGAGTTTAGTAATTCCAGAAACTTGATCATATTTGGTCTCTTATAAAAATATTTAGGAATATATTACTTCCTTAACATTATGTATGTTTGGCATTCCAACACAAAATGGAATTCATCTTCAAGTTTATTACAAAATACACATATTCTATCGTTTACAGGAATTCTATTTGGTTTAACCCACCTACCGGCTTCAATTTGCAGTCTATGAGATGACACCCGTAATTTATATAGTTAGTGCTTGACACATTTTGAAAACATTTATATTATCTAGATATCATTGAAACTGAAACTTTGCAATGTTTATATAAAAAACTGCTCTAGTGGTATTTTCTAATCGACTATGCCAATTCTGAACAAAATTGTCATTTAACCTTTGCTTTAATATTGCAAGAAAAATATTATCGTTACCAACACTTTGTTGTAACCATGCATCATAAAACCCAAGCGAGGACAATAAGTGTTTCAACTGGGAAACCCAGTTTATTTTCTGAGGATATATTTCACAGTCATTAAGCAGCATGTTATAAACAATTTTTACATATTTACGATCACGTACTCTCATGATTTTTATCCAATATTTAATTATTATAAAATATCTTCTTGTAATAAATGATGTTCTGCCAAGTTCACCATATATGAAATCATTTTGAGTTGTCTTCTTAACACCCAAAATGTGTTTACAAAACTGTAAATGCACTCGTTCAATTGATATAGCTTGCATAAATCCCCACACTTCACAACCATAGTTTAAAATTGGAGTTATCAATTTATCAAACAGATCTAATTTATGCTTTGGGGATATGAATGTAAATTTGTATAAATATCTATTCATTTTAAAAATCTATGAATCTAGGAGTACTACCATGATAAGCGCATTAAAATGTATCATGGTCACGTTCTATTTTGACACGTCACATATAGAGTTACCCATTTTTTACTTTCGCTTTATTGTCTACGTCATTTATAATTAAATATATCAAACAAACACTAGTAAATGTTCCAAATACATCATTCGGATGAATTAAAGATATTAATAACAACACGCAATCAAAAAGTATGTATTTTATATCACTAGTATTTTTTACTAGGCACTATTTTGACACCACTGAGGCACAGACGCAATGGTTGATTACGTCCATTTGTTTATTTAGGGAATCGTGGATATAGGAAGTAAATCACTAGATATAGTCGAAAGGAGTTCCTAACTATATAATCCCTAACTTATTTTGTGATAAAAGGCATTTTTGAGTAATTAAGGCCCGTTTGTTAATCCTCCGTGGTGCCACTGAGTTCCGTCGGTGTGTTCTTGGGCAAGACACTTTCCCTTAGCCTCGTCCGTCGGATGGGGACGTAAACCGGCCGGTCCCGTGTATCGGTCTATCCTCCGAGCACGTTAAAGAACCATAGGAATCTATTCGATAATAAGAGTAGGGCAGGTTCCCGGATTCCTTTGTATCCTTCCCCTCTCTCTGGGGCGGCTCTAAATAACCTATACTATGTTGATGAGCCGTTGAACAACATTCAATTCAATTATTGCTGAAATGACGTTATTGACTTGTTTGTGAGAGCCAAGAACCATGCATGGTTGTATGATGTTTGTGAGAGCTGAGAACCATGCATGGTTGTATGATGTTTGTGAGAGCTGAGAACCATGCATGGTTGTATGATGTTTGTGAGAGCTGAGAACCATGCATGGTTGTATGATGTTTGTGAGAGCTGAGAACCATGCATGGTTGTATGATGTTTGTGAGAGCTGAGAACCATGCATGGTTGTATGATGATTGTGAGAGCTGAGAACCATGCATGGTTGTATGATGATTGTGAGAGCTGAGAACCATGCATGGTTGTATGATGATTGTGAGAGCTGAGAACCATGCATGGTTGTATGATGTTTGTGAGAGCTGAGAACCATGCATGGTTGTATGATGTTTGTGAGAGCTGAGAACCATGCATGGTTGTATGATGATTGTGAGAGCTGAGAACCATGCATGGTTGTATGATGTTTGTGAGAGCTGAGAACCATGCATGGTGGTATGATGATTGTGAGAGCTGAGAACCATGCATGGTTGTATGATGTTTGTGAGAGCTGAGAACCATGCATGGTTGTATGATGTTTGTGAGAGCTGAGAACCATGCATGGTTGTATGATGATTGTGAGAGCTGAGAACCATGCATGGTTGTATGATGTTTGTGAGAGCTGAGAACCATGCATGGTTGTATGATGTTTGTGAGAGCTGAGAACCATGCATGGTTGTATGATGATTGTATTTATCAACTTGAAAGTTTTGAAAATGAAAGTAGAATCACGGTCGGGAAACAAGAATTGTGACGTAAGCACAATGATAGTTTACACGGCAATTGGTAGCCAATTCGGGTAAAAATATTTCGGAAAACAGGTAAAACGTTTTTATTTGTTGATGTATGAATCTAGGAGTACTTCCATCATAAGCGCATTAAAGTGCTGTTTTTAGACATATATCTACTTTCTCTCATGTTGCTATTTTATTGAGAACATTCGGGAAGTTTGGTTAAATTTAGCATTGACATAAATCTGAAAGAAAGGGTTGTCAATATTTAATATGTCATCCAGATACCGAGAGGTGTCATTAAAGACCTCAATGACCTCAATGACATCTTCTTGGGTCTCTGGTGAAAGACTCAACATGAAATCTCTTTCATAGCAATATAAAAACAAATCTGCGACAAGGGGTGCACAGTTCGTACCCATAGGGATACCAACAATTCGTCTATAAACGGTCGTTCCATACCTGACGAAATATTATCTAATAGGAAGATGAGTCCACATAGCGTAATTGTCTAAACTGCCGTTAGTAAAAAACGCTTTAATATTATAACAGGCCAAAAATGTAGTATTTTCACTAGGAATGTTTTTTGAATAAGAGCAATAAGCTTGTCTTTGATAAGGTGATGTGGTAAGGTTGTATATAGTGTAGAGAAGTCATAAGTGCTAATAGATGAAACTTGACGTTTATTGCAAATCTTATCAAGAACGTCTCTTGAATTTTTAATAGACCAAAACAAATTAATCCCAGAGTTTTCATAAGTTTTATCACAATATTGTTTAACGTGAACTTTAACGACAGTAAGACAAGAAGTTCAAAGTTTTGAGATGTTTGTGGTGGTGCAGGCACTAGAATTCGAAATAAAGCGGGCCTTATATGGATTTTTATGTAATTTAGGAATCCAGTACATAGTTGGCAGTTTGTTCTGCTTTCCGTCTACTCCTGCCTTGAAAGTAGTGCATCGAGTGATAACATTTTTATGTGGAAACAACATCATCCTCAGTAGAAAGAACTGGAGTATACGAATTAGTGCTACCGAGTTCCAGAGATAAAACATTGACGTAATGTAGGCGTCAAACAATAATTACACTATTAGCTGCTTTATTAGCAGGGACTAAAACAAATTTATTATGAAATGATTGTATTCCCGATTTTAAATTACGAAAGGAAAACCTAGGTCTCGGAGGAAGTAAAGAGCGGTTAGCATTATAAAAGTTAATACGTGTATTTATAATTTTAAAAATTGACTTTTTCCAAGTAAAAAGAGAGTTTGGGTCCGCATTTTCTCTACGACACCATTTTATACTGAACTTCTCAACGGATTGAGCACGACAGGCATTACAATCGATAGTTGAAGGTAATCTATACTTAGGACCTTTCGAAAACAGATGCCGAATACGTTTATCAACAATATCAAAATTACCAGTGATAACATGACCTCCTGGAGCATAGCAAAATGTTGATGTGTTACATTCACATTCCTTAGGAGTGTAAACTATTTTGTTGTAGTTGAAAATAATATTTGTAATAGTTTCTTATACTTAAAACAAATAACAGGACTTTCTGAATATTTTAAATATTTAGGGATAGAATCAACTACATGATTATCTCGAAAAATACTAGGCATGTCAATGAAATCAATACCTTTATTAAGATATAGTATTTTTAGAAAATGCCTGACGTGATCAGACTCCTTGTCAATATGGGGTCGGAGAACATGTTGTGTGTAGCTTTGAATTATAGAAGCAGTGTTATACAAGGGATCTCTACGAATGAATATTTTGTCTGCTTCCTCGTCGATCAACTTAAGTGAAGAAATGGACAGAGAGATAAGCCGTGAAAGCATAGAGTGCTTTCCAGACTGTTTAAAAATAGTATGTAAATCAGCGACTGAAATAATTACACGCGATTTACGTTTGATGTTACCATGAGACCTAGAGTTACGAGTTCGAATAGAAAATATAGAAAAAAATGTCAATATTAAGATCTTTTGAAATATGTCCTTGTTGATAAATATTGTAATTAAGGCCGAGTGGATATGGTGTCTGTAAGTTTTTCATCCACTTAAGTTCTGCTATATGTCTAGCTTTTATTTTAAAGCTTTTAGTAGCATCATTATCATAAATTACATATTCCATCGATTGAACAGTAACGTTACTAAAGGTATGACCTGAATGACGAAAGTGTTGGTACAAGTAATTGTTTAACATTTTTGGATTACCTGCATTATATTTATGTTCACGAAATCGAAATTTTAAAGATCGACCTCTATACCGCAACGTTGTGCATTTCAAGTCAAAACATAAATGACGTGAGATGTACGTCAATCAACATTTTAAGCTAGACATACATTAAACATTCTACCATTAACAGCTGATTTAATGGTGGACTTATAAGATAAAAATTGCAACAACTGCACCTCTTAGCATTGCGCTTATTAATAGAGGGAAACACCCTGCGTCTT
Organism: Cyrtodaria siliqua; assembly: GCA_037043455.1. Taxonomy (NCBI): domain Eukaryota; kingdom Metazoa; phylum Mollusca; class Bivalvia; order Adapedonta; family Hiatellidae; genus Cyrtodaria; species Cyrtodaria siliqua. The sequence continues at coordinate 60,322 of JAWPHD010001286.1, forward strand.
GAATGAATTAAACGATTTCCGAAAGGAGACTTTATATGCTATTTCCTCAAAACAGGTGATCCTAGAGGAGTAACAGAAACTTTTGAGCCATTATTAAAAATCCTGGTAATATTATTAGAAGGAACATGAAACGAGGTTGCCGAATGAATATTTAAAGGTGTAAGGCGGCGTACATATGGTTTAGTTCTAAGAAATGAAGAGTTATTTTGTGGAATTTGTATTGATGACGCAGAGTGTAACCGAAGAGGTGAAAGATTTATTTTAAGTGTTTTTACTAATAGACTCATATATGTAATTTAGAAAGTAATACCATTCTGCGAAAAGCGAAATAAGGGCCAATTAATTGTTATTAGAATCGTATCAACGATCCATAAGAAATAATATTTGTAAACTTACGGACGGTTAAAAGAGATCCAAAACTCGACAACAGTGTCTGATACTATATCACGAGGAAAGTTAGGGAAAACCCTAATAAAACGGGCCAAAATGTCGATGAGCACAAAACCTTCAACACGGTATATAAAACACACGTGTTTAAGGAAAAACTGGATCAATGAATGTCATATAATCCCTTTGGGATGAAAAGATAACAATATTGATTGGATGTACGGGGAGACTTTTTACGGTCGCCACAAGGCACAAACAACACTATTGTGAAAGTAAATATAGATATAAAAATCGTACAGGTAAAGCAGCATTCAAGGATGACAGTTTAAAGATGAATAAAAGGCCAAATCGTACCCATAAAACCCATAGTCAAATTATACTCGTACAGTTAAAATCAAAACGTTCACACAACTTGGTTCTTTTTTTTCTTTTTTTTTGTTGTATTATTTTTCAATAAATTTGAATAGGTGTTAGTCTGCGCAAACCTAATTTTAAAGAATATTTGTCCGATTCTATAACAACACGAAATACACGGTTTTATAGCTTTTCCAAGTTATCGGTAAATCATAGAGATATTTCACTTTTCAACACTTAGAAGTTAAATTGCATTGAAAAATTGAACAAATATACGTCGACAACTTGATCTACATGTGTTTTCTCATGCAAAGAATACAAATCCGATCTTTGCTATAAAACTGTTGGCATTCGTGATTTATATCAATGCTAAATTTAACCAAACTTCCCGAATGTTCTCAGTAACCATAGAAATATGGGTTGTGTGAAGTTGGCTGTGAGATCGAAGATCGTAGATCGACATTCAATATGAAATTCGGCTCTGCATTCAAAATGACTTGTTATACGTTTAAAACGGTAATGCGACCGCACTGTACGATGTATTTTATCATATGCAAATTAAAGTCCAGGGCCAAATGCCCTCTCTCTCTCCCATTCCAGCGCGTTGTACGCCAAGTACTGTTCGAAGAGTTACATACAACAGTCTTATACCAGGGGTGGGTGGGGGGGGGGGGGGGGGGGCGCGCACTGTACGATGTATTTTATCATATGCAAATTAAAGTCCAGGGCCAAATGCCCTCTCTCTCCCATTCCAGCGCGTTGTACGCCAAGTACTGTTCGAAGAGTTACATACAACACTTATACCAGGACGGGGGGTGGGGGGTGGGGGGGGGGACTTGGACATGTGCTTGTTTATACTTATATTCTACCTATTTAACTACACATACTCTCATATATATACGTCCGGTAAAATATCACCACTTCCGATAGTGCTATGCACTCATACATGCATGTTCACGAACCCCAATAGTCATAGAGTTCGGACGTGAATTTGTGAGCTCCGTATTTCTGTTATTTTTTTACGGATTATCTGAGGCTTTCTATTGTGAAAATTATATGAAATTGGAGATAATAATTCATAATTTTATAATATTTATTTTTTGGATTTACTGTGCTTTTAAAAAGTTGATATTTGTGGAAAAAACTAATCAAACGTGTATCAGTTATAAAGGAAATAAACTCATGTATAAAGAACTTCTTTGTGCATTATGCTTCGCGCCCATCCTGCCAGTGTAAAAGACATTAGTTCACTCCTAGTGGGTCAATTGGAGTTTATTACATCTAATTTCTTGTGATCTATCCGGATGTTGGATAGTGTGGGTATTCAATGTCAAATAAGAACGAACGAAACGCGTTAATTGTAGGATTTCAAAGAAAGCTCTCTATGCCTTGTACTTGTTAAAAAATATCACAACAATACAGAGAATTGTATTATTGCCATCATGGAACAGACAGATTAACGCTCAGGTCAAACTTTCCGTGGCGGACAAAATTGAACTGGAAAATTGTGCTTTGTACAGCTGTTACAAGTTTCAATTTTTGTGAGAGTAAGTTAAAAAAATCGTGGAATAACTGTTATTTGATATGATAATGAATCTGTTTGAAAATTATTCATGAAAAAATAAAATCGCAAAGGACAGTTCTATATAAAAAGGACAGTTGCAACACAAGAAAATGAATCCTAACCAAAATACCGATGCGAACCCAAATGATGGCAAACTGTTTAACCTTAAATATTCGTCAGAGTCTGATGCCATTACAGTAACTGTTCACTCAGAACATACATACAATGAAATAAAACGCATATTAGAAGGCCTCTATGTCTTTCACATAAATAAGAATGGGAATGGAATTGAGGCTCAGGTAACGGAAACGACAAGAAGGTTGCTGTATCACTGTATGATAATAGAACGATATTCATACAAGGTAAAGGCTGTTGGAATTAGGAACTCCGAGTGTTCAGACCTTTCAGACCTTTGTCTGAACGTCTAACCCATTCAACTCCATTCACCTCCACAAACTGAAGTAACCGCGGGAAACGAAAACGTACGTTGTATATCATCAGCACAAGTGCTTACGCCTTCGGAATGTAATCGAAATGAATCGCATTCGGACACATCTACAGATGATTCAATGTCTAGTCCAAATCAGCAAAGAAATGGGGGAAATGAAATGCATGATCATTCTGAAAACGCACAGACTACATGTCATGGAAACAGTACAAATGTGACGCCTTCTGCAACTAACTCTCCACGAAGCCCACTGTCTAAGTCAAATGATAAACAGTTTGCGTAATCCTAAAAACAGACAAACTCCCAAGAGTGTGAACAGTAGACAGCTTGATCTAGTTTCAAGTACTAAAAGCGTGATCAATGAGGAACTCAATAAAGACATGGCATATGTTAAAGAACCATATCGATCGACGGTATCTGACAACACGCCCAAGAGTGGAAACAGTAAACGGAAAAATCACCGACCAAATTTCGCATCTGAGGAACTAGTAGGGGATGACTATAAAGACGATGAAGAGACCACCCTTAAGCAACCATTCCAATCAAGGGAGTCCCATTCAGATATAACTGTGTTAAGTGCTGACCCAAACTTGGATGATGAAACCCTCGTAAAGCAACCATTCCAATCACTCGTGTCTGATTCACGACAATATTCTTTAACTGAGAGTTAAGTGATACCTCAACAGATGTTGATATTTCTCTGATTTTTGGCAGAGTTATGGCACTTTAAATGTTTTAATACATTAACATTGTACTGCCTAGTTCTCCTGAACACTCCTGGCCGGATTTCAACGAAACTTGGCAGGCATGATCAGTACAAAGCCTAGTTGTATCAAATGTATCCGGACTAGTTTTCCTGAACTCCTAGCTGGATTTCAATAAAACTTGGCAATACCAAGCCTAGTTGTGCATATTGTTGCTGTGTTCTGGTTGATTGATTTTTGGTGGAGTTGTGACTCTTTAAAGGTTGCTATACATACACTTTGTCCTGACTAGTTCTCCAGATATCCTGGCTGGATCTCAACGAATCTTGGTGGGGATGATCAGTGCAAAGTCTATCTGCGCATGTCATCGTTGAATGAATTTTGTCAGAGTTATGGCCCTTTAAATATTTTACTAACCTAACAATGTACAGACTAGTTCTCCTGGACCCCTGGCCGGATTTCAATGAAAGTTAGCAGAGATGATCAGTTCCAAGCCTAGTTGCCTATATCATCGCCGTGTTCCGTTTGAATGATGTTGACAGAGTTATGGGCCCTTATACACAAACTTTATCCGGACTAGTTTTCTTGAACCCCTGGCTGGATTTCAATGAAACTTGGCAGGAATGATCCGTAACAAGCGTAATTGCGCATATCATTGTCGTGTTCTGGATGAATGATTTTTGGTGCAGTTATGACTCTTTTTAAAAGGTTTTAATACACAAACTTTGTCCGGACTAGTTCTCCTCAACCACCGGTTGGCTTTCAATGAAACTTGGTTGCTTATATCATTGTCGTGTTCAGGTTGAATGATTTTTGGCAGAGTTATGACCCTTTAAAGGTTTTAATACAGAAACTTTGTCCCGATTTGTTCTCCTGATCCCCTGGCCAGATTTCTACAAAACTTGGTAGAAATGATCATTACCAAGCCTAGTTGCGCGTATCATCGTTGTGTTCCAGTTGAATGATTTTCGGCGGATTTATGGCCCTTACGCCAGTGATGGGGACATCTGTTTTTACTGAAAAGAACCTTTAGTTCTAATTTGGTATGGTTATTTAGGGACTTGAGGCACAACATAATTATATAAAATGAGTTTTGACTGCCTGAAGTACAAAGGTGCACCTTGGGGAACTTGCAGTAATTTATTATAACGGAGTTTCCGCCGTGTTATGCTAACTCCCTCCATATGTGTGGTGTATTTCTTAGTTAAGGATGTGTAGATGCGCAGAAGTTTTCGTATTTTGGTTCCGTCTACTGGGGCCCCCTAGGGCGTAATCGGGTAAAAAAATAAATACACTCTCGTCCAAATGTGGATGCATTTATAAAACAGGTTTTGTTACTCTAGTGTGAAGGGACCCTCTACATGGGTACTTGGAGGACTTGTAGTAATTTATGTTCGACTGCCACTTTGCTCAATGCAGGGCAAAGGGTTGTGTCATACAACAAATAATTCCCCCAAACACACCAACCACAGACTCCATAAAGCCAGTAGAGCGATATAGGCCCACTTCGGCATTATTTTTTTTTAGAATTGCCCAAACACATTATTTTTGTATTTAATTGATATAAAACCTATACGAAAATAAATCAAAGGCATAGTCTTCCGTGTATTCCAGCCGTTATTGGGGGCAATAAATTAATTAGGAAAACCAATAAGATCAGCGGTAAAATCCCAATCATTATGTGTTTTGTTTATACAAATTATTTAAAATAACTCAAAGTAGAAAATGTATTAATAACAGCTTTAATGTCTATTTAAGATCCATCAAATAATTAAGATTTTTCAGATTATGGAAATAAAAAAATCATTTTATTAACATAAAATGTAATTTTAATGATTTAAAGATGCTGGTGTACCTGTAAATGGCTATGGCATTAACTACTTAATTATATGTTCATTACAGGTTGTTCTATTTTCTATTCATTTCATAAAATAGCCATTCACAAGTATACAAACATCAATTAGTCAATATTCCACACTCCATTTACAGCATAATTTGCGACTCCATATTGGCCCTTTAAAATCAGTGTTTTATTGACCCTTATCGGGAAGTGTTATATAAGTTATTGAATTTGTATGGCTAAATATTACTTGGAACGAGTTGTTTTGGCAAAGGACGACGAGCTTGCTCGCAAAACAACGAGTTCCAAGTAATATTTAGGCATACAAATTCAATAACCTTTTTATTGTATACTTTCATATTGTTTTCGATCAATGTTAATTGTATGACTATTACTTTTCATTGTATTTGTGTTATTTTTATAGCTTTTGATGGAATTCCTATCTTGTCATTCAGTTTCATTTTGTGTGGATGATTATTTTGCGCGAAAACGACGTCGACGTCGGATGACGTCATTAAAAACATCAAGCGACTTTCTAAAGTTTCTTTACCATCCGATAACGTTAAAAACAGTGGGTGAGTGACAATTTCAATTATTTTATCAATTTCTGCCATAAAAGGTTGAAGAAAAAAAACACGTATTTTTTTGTTGACACTACAGTATAGGAAGGATTCCGTTATTTTATTTGAAAGTAGTTCCTTATTTCTATTTCGCGGCTCTTAGCAAGCACGAGAAAAAGTTCCGGTGCAATATCAATGTGTGCAATATCGTAGAATATTGCACACTTAGCTTATTGCAAACTAAACGGGACAATATGAAAGTATACAATAATGTAACAGACTAATCCCCAACTAATTACATGCTTGGTTTGGTGGCAGAATCCAAATTCTAAAGACACAATATAAACGACTTAAAACAGTAAGGCCAACCCCAAAATTGTAGCGTCGAATTAGGAGATACCAACTCATAACTTATTTTATGCATATTCAATCACACTAAAACCAATCATAATAAAAGGGGCAGAATTAAATAATACAGAACATATTGCTTCATTAGTTATTCAACTTGACTTGGTCAAGATACTTTCCCTTAGCCTCGTCCATCGGATGGGGACGTAAACCGGGCGGTCCCGTGTATCTGTTCTCCGAGCACGTAAAGAACCATTGGAATCTATTCGATAATAACAGTAGGGCACGGTTCCCGGATTCCTATGTATCCTTCCCCTCTCTCTCTCTCTGGGGCAGCTCTAAATACCATATACTGTGTTGATGAGCCGTTAAACAACATTCAATTCAATTTGACTAGATTGTGAAAATTAAGATAACCCGTTATCAATATAATCATCAAAGCCCATTAATAACTAACGGTAACACTTATAAATAGGTCATTTTGATAATAATAATCTGCTGTATAAAAACAACGAATTTATTATCACAAATAATCACATCATGGAATATAATGCATAATCTCATCGGTAATCTCAAGCAAAGATCTTCATAATGTAAGTATAACGTACACAATAGGATCAGAACTATTTAGCCACAGTATACCGATTTACGACAGACAGACGACGAAATACAGACAAACAACCATGGTCAAAGTTTTAGACTGGGAAACAAGAAGAAAAAAATAATATCTCGCAGAATTTTCTTTCAAATGTATGTGAACGCACGGTAATTCAGAAATCAATACAAAGTTTGTTGTGAAAATATTTAAAATATAGGCCCATTCTCCATATCTCTATGTACATGGACGATGAGCCTGGCATGTTCATTCCTGTTAGGCGCCATATAACCTTTCATGTGTTGGTGCGCCTTAAAACCCCAATTCAATTCAAACAAACGGTGTAACTTCTGATTAGAGTGTTTACCACATTTGATCACTCCTGACAGTTTCGAAATATTTATTAAAAGTCACGCATAGGTCATTTATTTTCCACACCGATTGCATTGCAACGATGGTGCTGCAAATTGGACCGGGCAATGTTCCTCGACCTTCGTGCGCTTTTTCATACCGGACTAAAATGCTTCTTGTATTTAAATGACTTTCAACGTTCTGACATACCGGTACATGTGTCTTTGATACAGATGCTAGGTTCTTAATTTCTGAAGAGAAATAAATCATTTCATTAAACACTTATACAATAAGTCTTTTTTATTTAAATGATGTTTTACATTTTTAGTGCATTTTAGGCCATAAAGGTCTGTTTTACTGAGATATGTCTTATTTAGGTACTAGCTGAATGTTGTCTTAAAAGTCTAAAAAACAACTTTAGCTGAAACAAGCGCCCAAACAAAAGTCTGTCAAGATAGGATGATATTTATTGTACAGTTTGTTTATTCCATCGTTTTTACCCGTGCACGCAATCATTGCATTTTCCGCCCGTTTACGCAATCATTGTACAACTCTTTCCACCAAAGGCAATTTCTATGAAACGTTTCACTGAGAATCGTCAATTTTGTTCCGCATATGCGTACAAACCGAATGGTAATAATTCGCCGTTTTTAAGGCCGATGTACTTGGTTTTAGGCGACAGCCGTGAACACAATCATTCATTTCAAAAACGTTGGGAGGGCAAATATTAAGCAAGCTATGAAGCAAACACATACCTGAATCGAGCATTTCTGCCGTGAACTCAGTCAAAAACTCACGTTGTTTCGCCACCCTGAGAACAAAATAGGTTTTAACATTTCTGGATTGTGAAAAGTATCTCTTAATTTTCATAGCAATGATACCTCTGAAATCACAAGGTTATTATAAAAAAAAACGAATAAAGGATATTGTATAAAATTGTATTTTAACAATATATTTACCATATTCCGTCCACACCTGGGGTATATATACATAGAAGAGAAAATATAATATTAATGATGTACAACTGTTAACATTAACAGTTACTTATATAATAGTTTCAATGTTGTGAGATCTATAGAAAAATGTTACACAGACAAACAAGCAACAACAGATTATGTGTGAGGTTCCATAATTGTCGTGGATAGTTATAGGTTTTCAAACGGCAGTATTAATACGCAGGTAGACGTTGAGTGAAGGGATAATCTGAACAATGCAAGCATGGTTTTAGAATATTAGAATATTGTGTTTTAAAAAAAGGAAGTTTATTCAAATGATAGCATGTATCAAGGAAAATTATAAACAATAAATAATATAAAAGCAAAATTGAAAGTGTCTCTCGGAAAAAACGGACTTAATGTGAAGTAAACAGGTATACTATTGTAAGCTACAATCTACACACATACGAAATTTCAATGGAGACACGTGTATGCAATGGCAGTTTATAGTCAAACACAGGTGTATTTAAATGCTTGAGCAAACAAATGAAATGGAATACATGTTTAATTCAAAGTCATGAATCATGAAATCATGAAATTAAACTTCTACCAATGACTCATGCTGAGAAAGCATAACTGTCAGGACGTTTCTAATATGACATATGGCACATCCGGAACACTAATATGACATACGGCACATCCGGAACTCTAATATAACATACGGCACATCCGGAACTCTAATATGGCATAGGGCACATACGGAACTCTAATATGGCATACGGCACATCCGGAACTCAGATATGACATACGGCACATCCGGAACTCTAATATGACGTAGGGCACATCCGGAACTCTAATATGGCGTACGGCACATCCGGAACTCTGATGTGACATACGGCACATCCGGAACTCTAATATGACATACGGCACATCCGCAATACGTTCGGAATTCAACACGTTCATCAAGTTAAACATGAGTATGTGCAAATAGGGTAGGACACACGTTCGTAAAGTTTGTCCGCAAACGTTAACTAATTATACAATTACGATAATATGAGATATTCCTAAGAAAATAACATTAGGAACATAGCTTAAAAATACTGTTGTCTGCACACATAACTAATTAGACATATCTGACAATATGAGACTTTGCTGATAAAATACAATTAAGAACAACCGGAAGTTTGAAAATGTATTGATTGTCGGTAATAATACGCCTGGTGTAGGCTTATTGTGGTTGTTGTGAGGGTATTGTGTGGAGTATATTTTCTGGAATTGTATACACAAGACACATCGATGCTTGTTTAAATTTAGAGCTAAAAAATGGAGTGTGTGTGTTGACTAACAGGTTAACCTTGCGGAGGAAATCAGGAAAACCAACGTAAGTGTTGTACTGCGTTGTTGGTACGGCCATGGGCCTAGCGCCCATGAATTTTATTTCCTAACATACATGGATAATTGTTTGAATATAGTTTAAGCTAAAAGCAGTAGAGGGAGCGTTTCGACTGACAGGTTAACATGGCGGAAAGCGACATAACAGTGGCGTACTGCGTTGTTGGCGCCATAACTTTTATATTCAATAGCATCATATTAACAGCACTGCGTCGTACGCGGCGGATACCGTACGCTACTAAGTTGTTGTCGTCTGGGCTTTTGGTGTTTGATATGTCATTTTTACTTACAAGTATATTACGGCGGTTAACAGCGGATATTGAGCCAGTGAGCGTACAATTAAATGTGGTTGGCATGAGTTTCGTCCAGCTCGCTTACACAACGGTTGCAGTCATGTCTTTAGAACGTTTCATTGTTATCAAATGGCCTAACAGTTATCTTAAACATGGATCTGCGCAGCGAATACGATTCTGGGTTGTCATAGTGTGGAGTAGTGTTACTCTTCTGTTCTTGGTGATCAGATACATTTTGTGTAGTGCCATTTTTGACCCGATGCTAGTTCTGACAACGGCGGGTACGTGTAACCAAATAGTGACTATATATTATGGTGTTCTCGTTTGTACTGCGTTGTGTACATCCTTCGTGTGCTATATAAACATTTTCAAGATCATAAGGGCCCAAAACAGAACTGGAACAGAGCATATCTCTTTCAAATCGACTGCAAGAAATTTCTTGAAAAAGTACAAAACTACGTCCGTTGTTATTCTGTATATCTTAGTCATAAGTCTAACTTCGTTTGCTTACGTTTTCGTGATAGTGCTGATACGCAAATATAACATTGATCCGTCGTTAATCAGAACGTTCACGGATAGCATACATTTCGCGAATTGCATTCTGGACCCATTCCTATATGTGTTATGGTTTAGAGAAAGTCAAATGGAATGCATGAAGTTAGTGGCACCATGCAGTCAAAGATTACAAGGCAAAATTGAAAAGATGCGCATTGAAGTATTCAGCATTGTACTACAGGAAAACCATTATCATTCTACAAGTACGATAGCTTAACAGCACATAAATCTCCCTAGATGTGTAAGGCAATCTATATGGCGTGCATACTTTGAAGATGTGCGACATTGTTGAAACTGGCGACTTTGTTAGTTATCAGGATTAAACAAATCCTATTATGGTGTAAACATACAGCATTAACACCAGTATGATCCCGACGTCTTTATTATGGTGGTAAGATTTCAGCATAAATTTATCTAAAAGCTGTTTATCTGACATCATATGTATAAACCAGCACACTTGTCGCGTGATTACTCCAGCCATTTATCTGACGTTTGGTGGCATGACTTCAGCAGAAAAGTATCTGAAATTACTGTCGCATGATAACACCAGCCATGTATCTGACTTTAGGGGGCATGACTTCAACAGAAAATTATCAGAAATTATTCTCACATGATAACACCAGCCAACTATCAGCCCTTTGCTGAAATTACTGTCGCATCTGGTTTTGGGTGGTAAGACTTTGGTGAAAATTATCTGAATTTATTATCGCATGATAACACCTGCCACGCATCTGACTTTTGGTGGTATGACTTTGGTGAGAGTTATCTGAATTTATTGTCGCATGATAACGCCAGCCACGCATCTGACTTTTGGTGGTATGACTTTGGTGAAAATTATCTGAATTTATTATCGCATGATAACGCCTGCCACGCATCTGGCTTTTGGTGGTATGACTTTAGTGAAAATTATCTGAATTTATTATCGCATGATAACACCTGCCACGCATCTGACTTTTGGTGGTATGACTTTGGTGAGAGTTATCTGAATTTATTGTCGCATGATAACACCTGCCACGCATCTGACTATTGGTGGTATGACTCTGGTGATAGTTATCTGAATTTATTATCGCATGATAACGCCAGCCACGCATCTGGTTTTGGGTGGTAAGACTTTGGTGAAAATTATCTGAATGTATTATCGCATGATAACACCTGCCACGCATCTGGCTTTTGGTGGTATGACTTCGGTGAACATTATCTGAATTTATTGTCGAATGATCACACCAGCCACCAGTTTGATTTATAGCATTATTAAATTAGGAGCTACTTATATGATATTATTGTGGACTCGTAACTCTGCACTAAAATACCTCTCATTAAGCCTTGATCATAACGGTTCTTCTGATATGGCCGTCAGTGATATATCCCCCTAAATGGTCGACAGTGATACAGCCCCTAAATGGTCGACAGTGATATAGCCCCCGATATGGCCGTAAGTGATATATCCCTCTAAATTGTCGACAGTGATACAGCCCCCGACATGGCCGTCATTGATATATCACCCTAAATGGTCGACAGTGATATAAACCCCGATATGGTCGTCAGTAATATATCCCCTGCTGTGTTCGTCTGTAATATATACCCTGCTGTATTCGTCTGTAATATATACCCTGCTGTATTCGTCTGTAATATATACCCTGCTGTGTTCGTCTGTAATATATACCCTGCTGTATTCGTCTGTAATATATCCCCTGCTGTGTTCGTCTGTAATATATCCGCTGCTGTGTTCGTCTGTCATATATCCCCTGCTGTGTTCGTCAGTAATATATCCCCTGCTGTGTTCGTCTGTAATAAATCTCCCGGGGCTATCCAGGCATTACGTTATCATGTTGCAATATGTGATGTTTTTCACAATATGAGACTTTTACAGAATAATAGCGAACCGGACGTTCGTATTGCCTATTGACCGTTCTAAATCGGAAACCATGTCTTCACCACTTTTCGTGTTGTTTATTGTCTCGTTCATTGCATGTTTAATTTGCTCATTTTACTTAGTTTGTGGTAGATTGCAGACTTACAGCGTAGTATGGCTGTTCCGTCCACCTCCCATGTCAACTCTTCACCCCGGATGAGCACCTGCATTCTATGGGAGCTTGTATTTGAAAACCAGTCACGGTGTCATTGAGTTTGGGTGCTGTCGTTTCAATAGGACTGGTTTCAATAGGACACATGTTCTCATTTGAGTCATCATACTGCGTGATGAAACAGAAACAGTATAGGTTAGGACATAAGTTACTACTGTTTATCTGCAAACATAAATATTGAGACAAATCTGATAATATGATATTATACTAATACAATTAAAGACATTCCCTACAGTTGTTAATGTTCATCTTGTTCACGCATACCTAAGAGCGACTATCTATACAAATAACATACCTTTTTCAAAATGTTATGTATTTTTCGCTAGATTTCTTAATATGAACCCAATTAACTGTAGCTATTAAAGACAATTGTTGATACGCTGTACTCAGTAGAATACTTCATTAATTGTTAAAGCCCATGAAAAGATTGATTGTGTTTAGCCGCTACACCTTTCATACTTAGCGGATCGACGCTATCTAAGACGTAGGAATTAACTTAAAATATAAAATATTACTGATTTGATGTTTGTGTACTATGTTTACACATGTAATATCCATTTAAATGAAAAAGTGCTTTATATAGAGGCTAGCAGTTAAAGACAAAATCTGCTCTGTCTTGCTCCGATACCCCTCAAATTTAAGAACTCTTCTTCGACGATGACTATCACAAACTGAGTTCTGTGGTGACGTGTTTTACAAATGTCGTAGGATCATTGGACATGGTCACTTTCAGACAATCTTGAGGAAGCTATCCCGATAGATTGCGGAACGTCAGTGGTTCTACAAAGGTGCCCACCCGTGCACGAAAATTGCTCTGACGGTCACCTGGGGTCTTCCCCCACCAATGGAAGCTGGAGAGTCGTCATATGACCTAAGCTGTCGGTGCGACTATAAACTCAAATTCTATTCAATTCATACAATCTTTATTACCCTTGTTCGAAAGTTTAACATTGCATTTTTGTGGTTAACACATATACAGTTCTTTCGCCACTGTGATATTCGTTTTGATTGTGCGACGTCTACCTAAGTCCTGAAAGGAATGGTAAACGTTTGATGTTTGTCTTCACTCCGATCGTGTCGTGCCCTTTATGGTTTAGTATTGTGTTGGTCTGGTTTCTGCCAATTGCCAAACAAGCAAGTACTCAATAGTAATTGCTTGTTTGACTATCGTTGTTTTATTCATATATATATATGATCATCTTTGTGTTATACTTAATTTACCTGTTAATTCTGCCAAGTGTGTTAAAGAATATATTCTGACGGGGATTTCTATATTTCCACTGTCCCGTTTTATTTGGATGAGAATAGGGTAAAAGTGAAAGTTGGGTAAGAATGAGATTTGAAGCACACTAGAAACTGGTTTAAATGCCTAGCGTGTTTTTTTACTGACAGTACCAATGCGGTACCCATATTGTCAACCCTTTTATGTTTTTTGTATCGCGTACTTTGCTTCTATCTTTCCTTGTAACTGCTGTTTGTTTTGAATGCGTGTTTTGGTTGACTATGACTATGAATGCTATATTTCCTGATCGACTTTTATTTCTCGTGTATAAGCATTTGTATGCATGGTCAGTAAATAATAACCGATATGTTTTCCATGTTTAAATGTCGTGGTATGTCAACTTGACATTTAGACACTGTTCTTAAGGTTGAGCTGGCATGGCGCAGTGGAAGCGCTATGGACTTGAAATACTGAGGACCCGGTTCAAGCATTACCGGTGTCATTGTGTTTACTCGGTGTGTTCTTAGTAATTACCTATTTTCCTTAGCATCGTCCTTCAGATGTGGACGTAAGCATGGCGGTCTCTTGCATTGGAGCTTATCCTCCAAACACAACAAAGGGAGTAGGACATGTTCAGGGATTCCTATGTCTCCTTTCCCTCTATCCGGGCGTGGGACGGCTTTAAATAACTGATAATGTTTTGCTGAGCCTTTAAATAACATTTAGTGTTTCTTTAGTACAAGTTCTCAAAACAAGTTCTCAAAAGGGACATTGTATAGGCATCATATAACTACTGTGACCTACGGCAGAACAATACATATATTGAAATCATTAAAGGGAATGTAGCGGCACAGCCAAACAATCTCTATTATTGAGAGCTCTGAAAAACTTGGAAAAAAGTGAAATAATTATCAAATCGGATGATAAAAAAAAAATCACCATTTGAAGGTTGTCCTAAAACGGATGTGGAAGCCGCCATTTTGAGAACTATGACGTCATAGTTCCAATTTACCAATATGGAATATTGATAAATATCAAGTAAAGCAAAGAGAATGCAAAATCCTTTACTGGTCATATAAAGCAGTCATATTTTTCATACAGTTGCTGTCATTTTTTTTCTTAAAAATCATAAAATGTTCATATTTATAAATATTCCATATTATGGTCATTTAGAACTGTGATGTCATAGCTCTCAAAATGGCGGCTTCCATATCCATTTCAACAGAACCTTCAAATGATCTTCTTTATTTATCATCCGATTTTGATAATTCTTTCACCCTTATTAAAGGTTTTCAGAACTGTCAATAATAAAGATGGTTTGGCTGAGTCGCTATCCTTTAAGGATACAAACTATCCCTCGGGATTCTGCATAAAAATACACAAATACACACGCAATAAGAATGAACATTTATAATATGAATGTATATTTCTTTTATATAAGAACGTAAAAGATAAAAAATAAACCTGAAAATGACTCTTTACTTACAAGGATATTGATTTTGCACAATAACATGTTCTATACTAGTGTTCGGGCGCTTGTTTCAGCCAAAGGTTTTTCTGCAAAAGCTTGATCAATTTGAATAATACCTAACTCAATTATAAATCATTAAAACTGGTATTTTTAGTGGTAAATAAAAATACCTTATTTTTGAAAATAACTTGAGAGAAATTATTTTACAGCCCAAATGAGTTTTTGATAGTGCTTTTCCCATGTAAATTCCTTGTTGATGGTACATCCTTGTTGGTGTGACAGCAGAAAATTAAGAAATTTCATATAACTTCAGTTAGCCATCATATTTTGCAATAAAACTTTCAGGTTGTCTTAATTTACGAATATCCAACATTTTATAACCATTTTCAGATAAAAATTCTGAAAATAAGTATTTCTCAAATTGTTCATGCAGCAGAAATTTGCATTGAAATGCCCCATCAAAAAAAGCTTTCGCGCATGAAGTTTTTATTTCTCAACCGATTTTGAAAAGTAAGGTGTTCTTTTTCCACTAAACATATTTGTAAACGCGAATCAGGTGGCATGATAATACATGTGAGAAATACCTTTTTGTACACTATATTCTATTGTTAACTGAAGTTTTTATTCAACGAGTAATCTATCAAACTGCAAAAATGGATGAGTTCTGGTAAAAAACAAATCGTTCTTTTTTAGCGGATATTTTGAATTAGCGCACGGACAACGTCCGCTAATCGCGCTAAAATAAGATGTCAACTAAATAAATATTTCTTTGTTTTCAAATATGAAATGTTATGGCTGTTAGTGAATTTTCATTGACAATTGATGTCTGAGTGGAGTAGTAGGTTAAATAGAATGTGTACGTGACCTGTATTGAATGTGTACGGTATTGACTGTGTACGTGACCTGTATTGAATGTGTACGTGACCTGTATTTTATGTTAGTTATTCGTCAATTTTCGTGTGTGAGTATATCGGGTAAGGAGACCTGGAAGAAGTCTGTAAAGCCTGTAGATGGGTATATGGATAGAGACCATGTTGTGTTATGGTATATATTGTTCAACATATGTTATTTGGTGTTGCATCATTTGGCGCAAGTTAGTTTAATATGCTTCTGATTTAATAAATTCATCAGAAACGGATAGGATGTAACACAAAACAATATTGAGTGAATACTTTCACTTTAAATAATGCTCTGTATATCCGGTAAACAGTTTAAATTATATCTAGATATATCTTTCATTTTATATTTTCATCCATTGTTTACGCAATTTCAGTGATAATGACATATAAATTAACATCAACCTTTCTCTTAAAGCAGATGTTGTTATACCTCACTGTAAACACTCCATGTAAATTCCCATACCCTCCCGGGTTATTATTTCGCGCTATCACCCTCAACGCGTCTTAGCGGGTGATATCGCAATTTTTTTTTTTTCAACAGCAACAACATTTTTTTTTTCATTATCGAGTATACATATTAGTATATTAGAAGTATTTGTTCGGTATAATAAAATAAATATCACATCCTCTTGAGGGTGCCAGTGGATATTATCACCCCTCGAAATGATAATGTCGATTGTCTGGTTGATAATATCCACTCCCTTTTATGTTTGTCATGTCATATCTAGCCTTTTATTCATCTTTGAAATTAGTCTTTGTTTCTATGTGTGTTTTCGTTGATTGCGGTCCTTGAACGTTACATTTCCAGTTCCTTTTTTCCAGAAAAAACGCTAATACCTATTGTTTTAAATCAATATTGTGAACACGTTACGTCATACTTACAGTATATCTATTTAAGATGGTTTAATTCATACTATAATGCAATGTTATTGAAGGAAATTTATTTGATAAATATCATGGTTAATTCCCCTAAATCAGCCGGCCTGGACGGATTTTCAAATAAATTGGTACAAGTGCTCACCACAACAAGACGACGTGTCGCGCACAAAATCCAGGTCTGTGGCCCCAAGTTCGTCACACTTAGAGGTCAAAGGTCAAATCGTGTCCGGTCAATAACTCTGGCATTCCTGGACGGATTTTCAAATAACTTGGCACAAGTGCTCACCACAACCAGACGACGTGTCGCGCACAAAATCCAGGTCCGTGGCTCCATGGTCAAGGTCACACTTAGAGGTCAAAGGTCACTTCGGGGGCATTTGTCACTTACAGTGACATTTCTTGTCGATTTTACAAATGTATTCAAATTTAAGGAATCATAACTAAGAGAAATTGAAAAATACGACCTTTATCATTTTATAATTACTTATATGCAGATTTAAAGCCAAAATGAAACTTTCTTCTTAACTCAACGTACTAATTTTGATACGCAGAATTGCCCAGTGTCCTTTAAGACTGAGACATATAATTTGTTTAGATTACATTGTATAATAGTTTAGCTTATATTATATGTATGTTATGTGTATAATAAATAGTATTGAGATTTAATACTGTGAACTTCTATGTTATATCTTGTTCATTTCTGTAAAAAAAAACATTTACTGAATCAATACATTGCGTTTATTTAGCTGAATTAGGTTAGCACTGGCCTTAATGCAGAAAAGGATCTCATAAGATACATCGAACAAATTCAAATATTTAAATATCCTTAGCAAAAAATCCAAAATATGTAAGTTATTTTTCTACAAATATATGATTTTAAAAATGTCTAAAATGCTAGCTGCCAAACATGAGCAAGTATCGCCTGTATTCTCCTGCGGATTTCTGTTCAACTGTAACTTACTACAAATGCCTTTTAAATCGTTTCTCAGCGGCAAGTTTGCATAACATAGTATCGGATCCCATTCACCATGCATACCCATGTCGCATAATAATATAACACATAATAGCCTTTATTTTTTTAATACTTTGCAGCCAACGTTTTTGGATATTCATTTTTTTTATATTTCTGCAAGACCTCTAAAAATACAGATCGCTAACCAAGTAAGACTATTAGAAGAGTTAAACAAAAGAGAGAAGCAGTAGAAATAATGCGTTCGTAAGAGTTGGCAGCGGTTCCATTAAGTCTTCAATTCGTTTCGATGAGTGTACAACACCATAATCCATTCTACTGGACATGTATTTGAAACATATTAGTATTGTCAGGATTTTATTCAGCGTCAAGTGTTTCATTTTGTTCTGTGATGTAAGCACACAGTCACTAGTTTATAAAAACGGGCATCGACGACGTCATTTTGCGCTGCATACACTGCACGCAACGCACGGTGACACGAGGAATATATCGTCCTCTCTAATTTAGAACGGCAAAACGTATCTATAAGACAGCTTAATGACAATGATAACGAGTATCTTTTTCAAGATTTGAAATTTAATATTTAAACAAAACATATGTATATAAGATGAACACAACACAGTATATACTTAAAGGAAAAAGAAACGCATAATCAAAAAATTCCACGTAATATTCCAGATATATATATCTCAACGTGTTTTGTACAAAAGGTGACTACAACTAATTACAGAAAGGACAACTCTGTCATGTAGTAGACCTTTTAATCAAAGTATACTTTGTTACACGAAATTCACAAATGTTGAAGTTTCGCTTGAAAAAGTCAAGCCATTTCAGTATTGTGTTTAATATTAAGAGATTGCAACGTTTAAAGTCTAAGTTTGCCCACCTGCTTGAGTGAGCATTTGTGTTTTCGGTGTTTTTTAAACCTTCTTTCCGAAAAGACAGGCATAATGTCGCCCTGTGTCATTCGATTAGAGTATGCGTTTCTTTTTCTTTTCAGTATATATAAATGATTTAGTGGTATCATTTGCCATAACAACATAGGCAAAAAGTTACACTTATAATGCCCATTAATGCTGCCTAGTTTGTTCGAGGATGTAGCCTGGCGGGGACTTCTTTCATTTTATTGGGATGGCAATAGGGAAAGTGTCGCGATAGATGGACTCTAGCATCTAATATAAAACCCCAGCGTTTTTCTTTTACCTCACACCATTCAAAGGCGGTACCCCTTTTGTCAACCATTTTATGGTTGTGGTATCCAGTACTTGGCTTCTATGTTTCCTCGTAATTGTTGTGTTTTTTTTTGTTTTGTTGGGTAGACTGTTCTGTGAATGCTACATTTCCGGTTCGACATTTATACATTCTTATATCACTTATACATGTTTGAATTGTATGCCTCTATCACTGGCACAAACTATATTGCTTCATACATTCATAAACGATCCCGTCCGTGAATGATTACTTTGCAGGCTGATCAGGGTTTACAATGTCCGGCTGCTGATCAGTCATTTCCTCCCAAAATACCCCTTTGGGAATAGAATGGTCTTAATTCAAAGAAAGAGCAGTCCATTATATATATGTAGCGGATTAAGGGTTAAAAGTAGATACAAAACTCGAACAAGTAAGGCATTATTCACAGAAATCAATCTAAGCTTAACTAATCTCGTGAAAGGAATGAATGAATGAATGAATGAATGAATGGCGTTTTACGGCACGTCGACACATAAATAGGTCATATTGTGCGCAAAAACCGATGAATCATGAAGGAATGAAGTAGTAATTAAAAATAATGTAAACGTATAAAGATAAAACTATCTACAAATAAGGGATGAAACGGTAGCAATATAAAAGAGAAAACTAATGTCTTTATTGTCCATATAACATAACGCCATGAATTCATTTCATAAACAGCTTCCATGTAGTCATTTAAAGTTCTCCGGCCATGTTTTGTTTCATGAACATGTTTAGGTCAATATTTAAAGGAGTTGACGGGGTGAAGGTGGGTATGATTAATGTATGTTTATTATTATACGCGGACGATATTATTTTATTTGCAAAGTCAGCGGAAGCTTTGCAGAAGTCATTGTCAGTTTTAGAAAAATATCGTGAAAGATGGAATCTTACTGTTAATACGGCAAAGACAAATATCACGATATTTAGAAAAGGAGAAAGGTTACCAGATACTCTTAAATTGTATTACCAACGACATGAGATATTGTGTTCACTTCAGGTGGGGCTTCCAATGACAAATGTTAGCCGGACAATCATTAAAAGCTATATT
The DNA here is from genome assembly GCA_037043455.1 of Cyrtodaria siliqua. Lineage (NCBI taxonomy): Eukaryota > Metazoa > Mollusca > Bivalvia > Adapedonta > Hiatellidae > Cyrtodaria > Cyrtodaria siliqua. Next base: position 80,454 of record JAWPHD010001286.1, read on the forward strand.
CCAGTTAAATAAATATTTAAACAAATTTATCGAATTATCTCCTAATGATTTATTTGATAAACTAAGCTCACTTTTATTAAATTACTCGGCCGAGGTACTGGGATTTAATAAAGGAAAACAAGTAGAAAGGTCACATTTAGGTTTTTGTAAACGTTTATTAACAACCCAAAAGGTATTATATAATTACAAAATACTGGTTAAAATTATGTGCAACTAGCGATACGAAATACACAAAGATAGTTTATAAAATGTTAAGAAACGATGATGAAAGGCGAATAAATAAAATAAACTGGGTCTCGCAAATTAGACATTTGTTATCAACACTGGGTTATTATGAAGTGTGGCTAGCTCATGGAGCTGGTGATAGGGACTTGTTTCTCACTGTTTACAAACAACATTTCGAGGACGTATTTATTCGAGGACGTATTTATTCAAAATTGGAATAACCAATTTACGATTCTTCTAGAGCGTTAATTTATAGGACAATTGCAGTCTTTAAATACAAACCATATCTTGATATTTTAAATAACTCCAAAATTACCGTTTTTAGCCATATGCTATCACTCATAGACCGGATACATCGTTTTAGCGCACCACGCGGATGTTACCATATTTGTCAAGACCAGACCTATTTTATTGAACGCAGTATCTCAGTCCAACGATTTGTCTAGATTTTTTGCGACGCTTGTAATATTGTATTTACAATCAAGCGTCGAAGATGATCTAAACTACTTGACAGATGTTTCATGAAACTTCACAGCAATGTTGCTAATACATGTCAGACGGAAATTCAAGATGACCGCCACGGCTTAAAACAGATTTTTAAAAATATAATTTCTTGCCGGCCACTACCCAAAAACCATAAGTGTTATTGATTTGGAACCTTAGGCTTAAACCAAAAGGCATGCCATGTGGTTGGTCCTAACCAAAATTCATTTCGATTCGATGTCAAGCATGGCAGCCAGCGCCCATCTTTGTTATATACAGTTATATAGGAACATTTGTTCTACTCCTCTGAAACAACTTCATGGATTTCCATGAAACTTTACAAGAATGTTGCTCTTTCTGTCTCGTTGGTCCTAGCAAAACAACCAGGCCGGCCGGAAATTAAAGATGGCTGCTACAGCTACAAATAGATTTTACACAATACAAGTTTGTGGCGACTACTTCTCAAGAACCATAAGTAATATTGCTTTGGAACCTTTGCTAAAATGACTGGCATGACATGTAGTTGGTCCTTCACAAAAAGTATTTCGATTCGATGTCAAACATGGCCACCAGCGGCCATCTTCGTTTACATAGAGTTATATAGAAAAACCTTGTGGCGATTAATTACTCTGAAAAAACTTGATGATTTGCATGACGTTTTACATGAATGTTGCTCTGGATGTCCATTTGGTCCAAAGTAAAAATCAGTTCGGCCGGAAATTCAAAATGGCCACCACAGCTAAATATACATTTTTAAAAATACAAGTTCATGGCGACTACTAAAAAAAGGATTTTAACCAACTATCTCAAACAATAACTTGCCACTTCCTACAACCCTTAATCATGAGTGGCCTCTTACTCAGTGGATAAGGACGTCTCGGCTTTAGAGATCTATAACATATAACAAGAATCACTTCGCCAATAACAATCATAACAATTCATACAATCTTTAATCTTAACTATAGGAACAGCTCAAAACCATTTGTTTACTGATGTTTTCGCCATTCAGTACAAGACTTAGACTCTCTTCTCACAGATTGAATTAGAGTGCGGACTTTGAAGAAAGCCTATAAGTATGCCTTTTCATGAAAGGACATGCAGACAATGCCAGTGCCTCGAAGACGAGTATCATTTCGTTATCGATTGCAAAAAGTATACATAATTAAATAAAACAATACAATTGGAAAAAACAGAACTACATGAAGTTCGTTCAATTATTAAATAGCGAAAACAAATTCGAAGTGATGAAATTAGTATATAAGGCTTTTGATAAATTCAATAATGAATGAGAACGAATGTTAGATTCTATTTATCACATAACGCACACGTCGACTTTTATTGCATTGTGCCTGTCGCTATAACACGCGAAACCGACATAAACCGTGGTAATTGGATCATAGTCATTATGGAAAAAAAATTGACCGCGTATACTAGGCTTATTTGCATACTTATATAATCAGTGGTATATCGAAAATATAGAATGGTGTTATTCCACTCCCACACCGTAAGTTATATGATAAAAGATTGTATTTGATGGCGTAGAAAACTTTGAACAGGTAAATTAATCCACAGGTAAATGTATTTATCAATTATCTGGCAATAGTTGTGCAGCTATACAATTCAGATTTACCTCATTTTCACCACGCAGTGGTAAAAATAGTATCTACGTCATGCAAATAATACTTATTTTTACATACAACTTAGTTTTCTTATTCTAAATATATAAAAATGAATACTAACAAATATCTATAGCGTCTAGAATGCATTGTACTAAGTCAAATTAGAGATCAAAGTAAGTTGCAAACACACCGTCACATGCAGAGGGGTAGGACCCCCCCCCCCCCACCCCCCCCCCCCCCCCCCCCACCATTCGTATTGATTTTGTCATTTTTTATCATGCTCATTCAAGGTCTTTATCATAACACCGCGTATGCAAGCGTGGAAACGTGGTTCCATCATAAATGGAGTGTGAACTATGTTTAGTTGTTAAATGAAAGTTTATTTATTACCTTTAATTTCTATGTCTCATCCCGAGACCTCTCATCCCGAGACCCCCGTGTGGTTGTCGGGGTAGAATACAACAATTCGTCCCGAGACGTGAATTCACTGATTATCTACTAGTCGGGTCATGTGCTGCATTCATTTTGTTTATAAAAGAATGCACTTAAATGTCATACATCAGCAAAATGTAAACTCGATTATTTTTAGTTGTTAAATGAAAGTTTATTTATTACCTTTAATTTCTATGTCTCATCCCGAGACCCCCGTGTGGTAGCACAGTGATTAAAAAGGATTATAAAATAATAATGTCTTCTTTCATATAAAAAAAATGGTTTTCAGATATTAAAGGTGAATGGCCACCCTTTTTGTAGTATTATCAATTAACAATTTTAAGTCTTAAAGATCATATGAACATTTATTGATAGTCCCGGAGAGAAACATATATTTAAAACCACTACTAAGTTGTATGTAAAAATAAGTATTATTTGCATGACGTAGATACTATTTTTACCACTGCGTGGTGAAGACAGAGGTAAATTTGAATTTGGCTTGGGAGTTAGGGCAATAATGATAATATTAACATTGCTATCAATGCCATTAGACCAGATTGGCCCATTAGGCAACATACTTACTATACAAACATAGAGTCACATGACTGATGATCAACACATACATTCATCAACATACAAACAAGCAAGGTTTTACGCAAGCGTAAAATAGCTGCGGAGAGACATCAAGTCACAGGTGTTAAACAAAAACAATATTAAAAACAATAAATGTTGTCACGGAGACATAAACACGCCACGACCGTTTTTTCTTACATTCTTTCCGATTTTTACCAAGCATTTTAACTTCCTACCAAGCATTTTGAATCAATGTGGGCGACCTCGCTTCTTTCTGTTCAAATACCTTGACATGCCTTACATATTGATTACAATTCACCCTTGTAACACGACGTGCTAGAAGTACACATCAGCACAGAAATGTCAGAAATACAATTGTTCACATGTAAGGGATACGTGTGCGTTAGCGTGTGCATTACAACACATATAAACTGTTCACTGTTACCATGTGTAATTATAAGATTGCGTTATCAAAGTAAAAAATGTAAAGGAACTGTTGCTACTTTATCAATCATAATAATGAAAATTAAAAAAAAGGAAATCAGCAGGCTTGAACCCTCCCTTCCCCGGCACTAACACGACGCGTTAGTCAACTGCGCTACTTTGGCCAGTGAATGTTTGATCGCTAATATACGTATAATAATAATAACCTTATAGCCACTTACATGAGTCACAGTCTGTTTACCATAGACAGATATAAAACCCAAATAAGCTGCCTTCGGCAGCTGAATAATGAAATCCACAGGGAATTGGTGCCTATTAAAACATATTATTTGGAACACTATTAAATAATATTTCTGGAAGAATATACATACAATAAATTTGTTTTTTTTAGCAAACATCACCATACAAAGAGACTGTTTCAGTATTTGTGCATATCCATACTTAAGAAAAAATAGATTTACCTGGGAGAAGGAAAGTATAATTTAATTATTATATAATAATGCATTACGTAATTTAAATGCTTTGAGTATGAGTAAAATTAAAGACAATTTTGTTTTCAAACAGCATTATAAATTTGAACATTCTTGGCCGTTGGAAATAAAAGCTTGACACGTATCATTATAAACCGGACAAAATAAAACAAAATGGTACTCGTCTTCGAGTACGTTACAATGTCTACGTCGTCCCTCGTTTATATGAACTCTATTTCTGGACCATCTGTCCATTTCCACTTCTAATCTATTCGACGATACACGAAGTTTTGAAATGGATTGACGTATGCATTTACTCTTAACAATATTTAAGTAAGGTTGTAACTCATAAGATATACCGGATGTATAACAAGAGCATCGCTTGGCGGGGCATATACGCCCGTCGTTGGCAAGGGTAAGTTCAATGTAAACTCTTTTTCAAAGGGAATTAATTAAATATATATAATCAAAGATTTATGGGCCTTTATAAGATGTATTCATTGGATCATGTTGAAGATGTGTGCAAAGTTTCAATGTTGTACACCTAATAGTTTGACAGTTATTAGCCACAGTCACGTGTAAAGGGCAAGGTTGCGTTCCAGGTTAAGGACTTTTGGTCAGCCATCTTTGAAAAGAAAATCCAAAATGGATGAGGTCTGGTTTATTGAAATTTTCATCCATATGCATAATATAGGCATGAACATTGTCAATGATATTATAGATGACAGTAATGTGAACATAATATCAGAAACAATATTTATTTGGCAGCCTTTATATTCGAAAAGTTTAGTACAATTTTACTCGAAGATGTTTTGTTGTTTTATGTTAAATAAATTTGTCCATAGAATTGTCCATTTATTTAAAGATGGCCCACGAGACATCATTTGTAAATTAAATACGACGTTATCACATCATCATCCAAATTTCAAAGTCAATCATTTTAAAAAGAACAAGCTATTCTTTCAATGGCATGTACTTTCAAAATAATCTCAATGCTATAGTATGGTGGCACTGACGGGTTTTAGTTGTCAAACTATTATAAATGGCAACTATATTTTTGGATGTATTAAACACAACTGAGTGACTGTTGTGAATAGAAACATGGCAAAAACAAGAGTAATTTATTATTATATTCGAATAAAAACAGCACAAACTAAATAATAACATATGAATACGATCAAATGACCTGTTTATCCGAATGTTTCACCATACCGCATGTTTCAATTTACAATTCACGTGCATGCTTTTCATGTGTATCATGTTTGTGTGATGAAGGCACATTGCGTATACAGAATATCTTCGTTTTTAACAATGGTGTACTTCGAATTTTGGATGATGTGATAACATGGCTTACTTTATTTAGAAATGATGTCTCGTGTGCCATTTTTAGATAAATGGACAATTCTATGGACAAATTTATTTAACATAAAAAACAAAACATCTTCGAGTAAAATTGTACTAAACTTTTCAAATATAAAGGGCACTATTTCTGCCAAATAAATATTGTTTCTGATATTATGTTCACATCAATAGTGTTGAATTACTGTCATCTATTATATCATTGACATTGTTCATGCCTATAATATGCATTTGGATGAAAATTTCAATTATAACCATACCCCATCCATTTTAGATTTTCTTTCCAAAGATTGCTGACCAATAGCCCTTAAAACATGTTTTCAAAGGGGGGAATACTTCAAAACGAGCCAGATAGTTATGGACCTTTGTCATATGTATTCATGATCATGGTATAGATGTGTACAACGTTTCATTGATGTAGACCTTATACTTTGAAGTTATTAGCCACAGTCAGTTGTTAGATAAAAGTTAACGGACCGACGGACGGACTGACGGACGGACAACGCCACTACATATTAAGTCCCTAAGGGCGTATGCAAATGGGGTGTAAACATTGTCACACTTTAGGTAAACTAAAACTTTTCATGTGCACGCTCGCACTAAATATTTAAACACGTTTACCTTCTGTTCATAGTTGGAAAACACACGTTTAACACGTGTTTCAGGTGCAGAGTCGCACTAACACACGTGCTTCCTTCTGCACGTCACCTGTAAAGCACCAACAACACGTGCGTATTCTTTACATTTATAAAGTCCGGTACACACGGTAAGATGTATCTTATAAGATATGTCTTGTGAGACAAATTGCATCGTGTGTATAGGGGCTTAAGACACAATTTATGGCCTGAAAGATGTCTTCTAGAAATAGAACATGCTCTATTTCCATAAGACAAGATCAAAAGCACCGCCATCCAACCACACATGGCGACAGGCCGAGGTGTACTGCGTTCCAGATTTGACATAAATTTCGCAGCATAGAGGCTACATGCATTGTAGATTTGTTCACACGGGTATTTTAGTTCATACATAGCAACATGGCAGGAAACATATATATGAATAGGACCACAGACTTGTCTTTGCATGTCATAACTGCATTCCATGTGTAGGTGGTCCGTGGTCCGTGTCCTGGTCCATGTCCTGGTCCGTAAAAAATCGGTAGAGTAGAGAAAATGTTGGGTATATTTCATGTATCCGTTACGAGTCCGTCTCCGCGTATGTGGTGAATCACTGTGCGATTGTTCAAGGACACGAATAGTCAAGGACAAGCTGTTGGGGTGTCAAGTCACAATTTCTCCAATATTTCTCACAAAACCGACATGATAGAAAGCTCTGATGTGTGTTCGAGTCAAACCCATAGACTTATACTCCTATGCTGTATTTACTGAACATGTATGTGTATGTGTGTGTGTGTGTGTGTGTGTGTATGCGTATGCTAGTAGGTGATGTGTGTATGTGTGTCTATCTTTGTATGTGTATGCAAGTATGTGTGGATGTACATATGTGTGTGCACGTACCTGTTTATGTGTGTATATGTGTTCGTACATACATACGTATGTACATATGTATGCATCTATGTAAGTAGGTAGGCAGGCAGGCACGGGGGCGAAAGGGTGGTATGTGTGTGTGTGTGTGTGTGTGTGTGTGTGTGCGTGCGTGCGTGCGTCGTGCATGCGTGCGTGCGTGCGTGCGTGCATGCATGCATGCATGTATGTATTACTATTATTTATGAAGGTCACCAGAAAATCCCATAACATTAATCTCACCGTGTGTACAGGCAATCTCATAAGATAGATTGTATAAGATTTGTCTTATAAGATTTGTCCTATGAGATAAATTTTACCGTGTGTACCGAGCTTAACACTCTTCGCTCCTGTCAATAAATTCTGCATTCAACAATTATCTAATAATATGTCATAAATACGTGCTACAATGCACGATTTAAAAAAACGTATTCTATTTCTTATTTATTAAATACACAAAAGTTGAACTTTTAAAATGAAATCTAACACAGTTTATTAAAATACTCAGTGCTGATTGGTTACTGTGGAGTTTTTAAAATTCCTGTCAATACCTCTGACGATTTTAAATGTCATAAAACATCCAAAATAACGATTACGTTATTTTAAAGCAGCGGTACGTTCAAACAACAAAATGAAGTTGTTAAAAGCAGGATAAAGCTGTATATTTTCTGCTTTTGGTGTTGAGAGAATGGCTAACAATGTAAGTTGTGAGAATTTGTATTATGTTCAATTTCTCCAAAGTGTGTATTACATACATAAAAAAAATCAGGTGTGTGAAGTTGGCTGTGAGATCGTAGATCGTAGATCGACATTTAATATCGAGCTGGGGTTTCAATGTCGAGCTAGCTCTGATATTCAGTTAAACTTATAAGAAGGCATACTGAATACAGAGTTTGTATTACGAGCTGGCTCTGAGATCGATATTCGTTTTAAACGTACACCAAGGCATTATGAATGCAGAGCTGGTCTTGAATACAGAGATGGCTCTGAGATCGATATTCGGTTAAACTAATAAGAAGGCATACTGAATACAGAGCTGGGTTTGAATTTCGAGCTCGCTCTGAGATCGGTTTCATTTTAAACATACAACAACGCATTTTGAATATCGAGCTGGGTTTGAATTTCGAGCCGGCTCTGAGATCGATATTCATTTAAAACATAAACCAAGCCATTTTGAATATCGAGCTGAATTTGAAATCGATATTCGTTACAAACATACAAGTCATTTTGAATGCAGAGCTGGGTTTGAATACAAAGCTGGCTCTGAGATCGATATTCGATTTAAACGTACACCAAGGCATTATGAATGCAGAGCTGGGTTTGAATACAGAGATGGCTCTGAGATCGACATACACAAAGTCATTTTGAATGCAGAGCTGGGTTGGAATACAGAGCTGGCTCTGAGATCGATATTCGATTTAAACATACACCAAGTGATTTAGAATGCAGAGCTGGGTTTGAATGCAGAGCTGGCTCTGAGATCGATATTCGTTATAAGCATACAACAAGACAATGGCTTGTTATACGTTTAAACGAATACTGATCTCAGAGCCAGCTCGAAATTCAAAACCCAGATCGATATTCAGAATGACTTGGTTCACGTTTAAAACTAATATCGATCTCAGAGTCAGCTCGAAATTCAAACCCAGCTCTGCATTCACAATGCCTTGGTGTAAGTTTAAAACGAATATCGAGCTCAGGGCCAACTCTGTATTCAAACTCACTTGGTGTATGTTTATAAAGAATATCGATTTCAGAGCTAGCTCTGCATTCAAACCCAGTTCTGCATTCAAAATTACTGGGTGTATGTTTAAAACGAATATCGATCTCAGAGCCAGCTATGTATTCAAACCCAGCTCTGCATTTAAAATGACAGGGTGGTTGTTTAAAACGAATATCGATCTCAGAGCCAGCTCGAAATTCAAACCCAGCTCTGCATTCATAATGACTTGGTGTATGTTTAAAACGAAAATCAATCTCAGAGCCAGCTCTGCATTCAAACCCAGCTCTGCTTTCAAAATGCCTTGTTGTAAATTTATAACGAATATCGATCTCAGAGCCAGCTCGATATTCAAACCCAGCTCTGCTTTCAAAATGCCTTGTTGTTTGCTTAAAATGAATATCGATCTCAGAACCAGCTCTTTATTCCAACCCTGCTCGATATTCAAAATGACTATATGTTTAAAACGAATATCGATCTCAGACCCAGCTCTGCACTCAAACCCAACTCTGCATTCATAATGCCTTAGTGTAAGTTTATAACGAATATCGATCTCAGAGCCAGCTCGAAATTTAAACCCAGCTCTGCATTCAAACGGACTTTGTGTATGTTTTTAACGAATATCGATCTCAGAGCCATCTCTGTATTCAAACCAAGCTCTCCATTCATAATGCCTTGGTGTACGTTTAAAACGAATATCGATCACAGAGTCAGCTCTGTATTCGAACCCAGCTTTGCATTTAAAATGACTTGTATGTTTCTAACGAATATCGATTTCAGAGCCAGCTCGAAATTCAAATCCAGCTCGATATTCAAAATGCCTTGGTTTATGTTTTAAATGAATATCGATCTCAGAGCCGGTTCGAAATTCAAACCCAGCTCGAAATTCAAAATGACTTGGTTCACGTTAAAAACGAATATCGATCTCAGAGCCAGTTCGAAATTCAAACACAGCTCTCTATTCAAAATGCCTTGTTATACGTTTAAAACGAATATCGATCTCAGAGCCAGCTCGAAAATCAAACCCAGCTCGATATTCAAAATGGCTTGTTATACGTTCGAAACGAATACCGATCTCAGTGCCAGCTCGAAATTCAAACCCAGCTCTGTATTCAAAATGACTTTGTGTATGTTTAAAACGAATATCGATCTCAGAGCCAGCTCAGTATTCAAACACAGCTCTGCATTCAAAATGACTTGGTGTAAGTTTAAAACGAATATCGATCTCAGAGCCAGCTCAGTATTCAAACCCAGCTCTGCATTCAAAATGACTTTGTGTATGTTTATAACGAATATCGATATCAGAGCCATCTCTGTATCCAAACCCAGCTCTGCATTCGTAATGCCTTGGTGTACGTTTACAACGAATATTGATCCCAGAGCCAGCCCGAAAGTCAAACCCAGGTCTGTATTCAATATGCCTTCTTATAAGTTTAACCGAATATCGATCTCAGAACCAGCTCTGTATCCAAACCCAGCTCTGCATTCAAAATTACTTGATGTAAGTTTAAAACGAATATCGATCTCAGAGCCAGCTCTGTATTCAAACCCAGCTCTGCGTTCAAAATGACATATGTTTGTAACGAATATCGATTTCAGAGCCAGCTTGAAATTCAAATCCAGCTCGATATTCAAAATGGCTTGATGTATGTTTAAAACGAATATCGATCTCAGAGCCAGCTCTGCATTCAAACCCAGCTCTGCATTCTTAATGACTTGGTGTATGTTCAGAACTTATATCGATCTCAGAGCCAGCTCTGTATTCCATACCAGCTCTGCATTCAAAATGACTTTGTGTATGTTTATAACGAATATCGATCTCAGAGCCATCTCTGTATTCAAACCCAGCTCGACATTCATAATGCCTTGGTGTACGTTTAAATCGAATATCGATCTCAGAGCCAGCTTTGTATTCAAACCCAGCTCTGCATTCAAAATGACTTTGTGTATGTTTATAACGAATATCGATCTCATAGCCAACTGTGTATTCAAACCCAGCTCGACATTCATAATGCCTTGGTGTACGTTTAAATCGAATATCGATCTCAGAGCCAGCTTTGTATTCAAACCCAGCTCTGCATTCAAAATGACTTGTATGTTTGTAACGAATATCGATTTCAAATCGAGCTCGATATTCAAAATGGCTTGGTTTATGTTTTAAATGAATATCGATCTCAGAGCCGGCTCGAAATTCAAACCAAACTCGATATTCAAAATGCATTGTTGTATGTTTAAAATGAATACCGATCTCAGAGCGAGCTCGAAATTCAAGCCCAGATCTGTATTCAGTATGCCTTCTTATTAGTTTAACCGAATATCGAGCTCAGAGCCAGCTCTGTATTCAAACCCAGCTCTGCATTCATAATACCTTGGTGTACGTTTAAAACGAATATCGGTCTCAGAGCCAGCTCGAAAGTCAAACTCTGTATTCAGTATGCATTCTTATAAGTTTAACCGAATATCGATCTCAGAGCTAGCTCGACATTGAAAACCCAGCTCGATATTGAATGTCGATCTACGATCTACGATCTCACAACCAACTTCACACAGCTGAGAGAGAAAGTAGATGCATGGCTTAAAACAGCATTTTAATACACATATGATGGTAATACTCCTAGATTCATATATCAACAAATAAAAACGTTTTACCTGTTTTCCGAAATATTTTTACCCGAAATGGCTACCAATTGCCGTGTAAACTAACATTTGTGCTTACGTCACAATTCTTGTTTCCCGACCGTCAGAATACAAGTAAGAGGCTTAGACTGCTACACAGCCTTCCATTTAAATCATGTTTGGTAGAAACGGGACATACGCAGTGACGCAGTCTAGAAAGAGGTGCCGAATGAATGCAGTTTCACGTAGTCTAGTATATAGTCTAGATCATCTGCGACGCCTGCTTGTTTTCAAGACAAACGTCTAGACAGAACCTCCTGAACAAAGTTTGATTTTTGCCGATACACTGGTAAGGTTTCTCATTGACTGAGACAGGAACACCTGCTATCTAAGATATACAGAAAGGCAGAAAGGCAATACATTTGTATATAAACTAAGAGGGAAATTACATCATTATATCGACGAACTAAATGTGGATGGTAAAAAAAAAACTAATAAAAACAACAACACGGTCGCGTGGTTCCAGTCGGTTCCAGTTTCAAATTTGTTTCTGCACAACTTGTCGAGACGTTTGTATTTACAATCAAGCGTCGAAGATGATCAAGACTATTTGTTCACGGTGTCAACAAAGATAGATTTTTACTTTTTTGTATGCCACATGACCCCTACTTTTCTCAGCAGTTTTCTGGAGAGGAAGGTCACATCACTAAGAATATGTACGTGAATCTTAGTTTGAACTTCATTTTGAAAAAATGGCAAACTAGAAAGCTTGTAAAATAGTGTATAGGACTCAACGGGATTTGTGTTACTTCCGGTACACCTTTATGACAAGCAGTTATTTACCCTTAACACTGTTTGTTTGTTTTTATGGTGTTTGTTTGTATGGTGTTTGTTTGTTTGTTTGGTGTTTGTTTGTTTGTTTGTTTGTTTGTATGGTTGTTTGTTTGTATGGTGTTTGTTTGTTTGTATGGTGTTTTTGTTTGTTTGTATGGTGTTTTACGTCATTTTCAACACATGTAAGGTCATATATGAAGGTCGATTTTTTGTGGTGGAGGCAGACCGCCCACTTTTCCTGGGTAGAACCAGTACTGTACACCTGCCGCCATCCGTAAGAATCGACACTTCCTCACTTACAAGTCGAGCTCCCATGGGATAAGAACCCACAGCGGTGAGAGGCGAAGGTTTACTACGCAACGTCGTTAACCATTCGGCCACGGGTTTACTATGGATAATCATAAAAAGAAAACTGTTCCGTTAAATTTCAAGCTGCATTAATCACAGTGTGTAATCGTTAACCGGATATTGCAACCACTGAATCGGTGAAAATATACAAAATCAGGATAAACGTCAACACTCAGCAGAAAATCGATATTTTTAAAGAATACACGTCATTGCTACAGCTGAAAGGGTATAGTAAGACTTTCTCAAGTATTTTATCTGTTCATAAACCTGCTAATTACTGCTAATTACTAGAAAATACAGTCTTGGTTAATTTTCAGAGTGAATCATGACGGTGGTATTTTAATTTCTGAATGGCCTTCTTACATCACGACATATACATCTCTATTCTGTACACACAGCGAAGCTTTTGCTACCAAAATATAACATCTTATCAGTTGTAAAGCTACATATATCCGTATAAATATGTCGTTTGCATGTAAGTCAGTAGCCAAAGGTCTAATATCAAATGACTATTGTTAGTTCCACTTACTCCTATTGCAATGGGATAATTTGGACAATACATAAGGTAAACATTAAGGCAGGTTTCCGTTATACATATATGCGAAAGTTATTATACTATGTTATATACTAGTATGTAACGCCACCCCTCCTCCTCCACTCCCCATTATATTCTAGGTTATGCATTCATATACTAGTATTTTACGTTGAGCCCATCCCCCACCCACCCTCCATACACACCATTGCACTACGTCGTGCTTTGTGAACAGCTTAAACTATCCGACAAATATGAATGTAACCCTTTTTGTTTCTCAGATAGATCTCAGCGCCCAGTTCTTAGATACATCCGGCGACTTAATGGATACAGACAGTGACAGAGTTGTCATGCGAGTGTGGGTACAAAACAAAGGACAGGAGTAATTTCAGTCACTCATGCACCGATCAGTAATCCACAGAAAGAGACAGGGTCATCCACTGTAGTACAGCATGTGTGTGCCCAATGTGGAAGAACGTGCAGAAGTATATTTCGGCTACAATTGCCCGTCAAAACTAAGCATGAGCTGACTTTTAAACTCAACTGCAGCGTGTGTGGCAAAGGCTTTATTCAAACTGTTCAGTATTATTCAGTATTCCCAGCATTTGAACACCAGCATTGAGAAATGAGTGATTCTTTTTCTCCAGGTTCTTTGAAAAAACATATGAAATACTTTGCGACAAGTACAGAGGGAAGGGTAGTGCGGAGGGGAGAGGAGAGAGAGAGAGAGTGGGGTGGGGGTGGGGGGTGGGGGGTGCGGGGGTCCTAAGAAATACCAAAATCACCGTTTTGAAAATATTTTCTTTACTAGTTTTTTTTCATGGATAAGGAAAATTAACGAAATACTATAGACATATATAGTCAACGGCGTTACCAGGCGTTTATAAATTATACGCACAAAAGTAATAATTGAAAGCCGAAGGCTTGAATCGTTCTAGGGGTGTACGGGGGATGCTCCACCAGAACATTTTGACACAAATGGTTTAACAGGTTTAACATAGTACGTGCAATCCTGCGCTTTCTAGAACAATCTTTTACGCCATTTATCCACATTTTTTTGTTGGTGAAAAAATGTATACGCACATGTATATATAGGCAGTTATGCACTTGTAATAATAAATAAGAATTTAATTAATTATACTGCAGTAATCGCAAAATAGTGTCACGTTTTGTAGTTGTGTAGTTTTGACACTGTGTAGTTTTGACAAGATGGCGGACGAGCGCGTTTATCAAAGGTAGGTGTCGTTTAAATGTACCTGTATTTAATGTAGTTTGGTAATTAATTACCATTCGAGCACGACCAGTGTGTGCAATTCAACAAGCTCGACAGTGAATTAATTCAATTCAATTCAATTCAAATTCTATTCAATTAAGGCATAAACATTTTACAATGTCCATCGCCATCAGCACTGAGGCGGTAATACATACAAGACATACTAAATACAAATACACACATAGATTAAAACATGTTCTGGAGCATGAGAAATATCTAGGTATGAGTAAACAGTTTTAAGGATAAACACGTATATATTATTGAAAGTAATTACAAAGCATACATGTTGTTCACACTTCACTGGTAAGCTCGAAACACAAATAAATATATTGTAAAGTACATGATCGAGCTATGACCTATATAGATAACTCTATGATGTGACTGCACGAGCTTCACGAATACCAATACCATAATACATATTTGCAATGTAAAACATAAGGCATTGTGATAGCAGTGTTGGGTTGTTGGTCACTACATTATTAGAACAGTTATACGATACAATATAATAATAATAATAATAATAAAACACTCACAAAAACTGTCCATGCACATGCTTTTTAAACGTATATATTATTCTGTTGCAATTAAGCTCTCTCTTAAGACAAATATATTTGGCTAGCCTTTTCAATAATTTTGAATTATCCGTAGATAACAACGATTTAAACTTTTGTAAACTACACCAACTACAGTAGTATTTAGGTAAACATTCTATTCTTATTTCTCTGTAACACGGACAAGCTATAGTAAAGTGATATTCATCTTCAACAACATTTATATTGCAAAAATGACACTTTCTTTGATCCCTCTCTATATTTCTAAATCAACCCTCTTAAATAGCCAATTTATGAGCTGAACATCTTAATCTAGTTAGTGCTATCCTGTGCTTATTATTTTGAACACAATTAATATATTTTTCACATTTAAAGTTTGTTTTAATATATTTATAAGTAGACAGTTTGGGGGAAGAAGTTAAGATTGAAAACCATTCCTGCAAATGCTGATTAATAGGAACGAATACGTGCAGCTGAAAGGTAAGTTGGCAGTGTTGGAAAACAATTCAGTAGAACAAAGAAAACAGAAGTAATCAGTAAAACAGTTCAGTGGGTAAGGAATAATATAGAAAATAAACTTTAGTAAATTAAACAGAAAAATAGTGAGAAAAGATAAGTCAGTAAAATGGGTAAGCAATTAAACGTTATAGTGGTTGAGAATGGAGAATGATGGAGAATGTAAATCAAGAATATGTAATGTAAGAATATAGTGTAAGAAGGAAGTTAGGGTGACGAAAAATGCAATGTAGAAAGCATATGCAATGTACGAAGAAAGTTAGAATGATGGAGAATGCAATGTAAGAAGATGGTTTAAGAATGTAATGTAACGTAAGAAGACAGTGTCAGAAGGAAGAATATAACAAAAGAAGCCAGTGTAAGAAGGAAGTTAAAAGATAGAGAATATAAATGGAGAATGTAAGAAGCCAGTGTAAGAAGAAAGTTAGAATGATGGAGAATGTAATATAAGAAGCCAGTGTAAGAAGGAAGTCAGAATGATAGAGAATGTAATGTAAGAAGTCATTGTAAGAAGGAAGCCAGAATGATGGAGCATGTAATGTAAGAAGCCAGTGTAAGGAAGTCAGAATGATGGTGAATGTAATGTAAGAAGCCAGTGTAAGCAGGAAGTCAGAATGATGGTGAATGTAATGTAAGAAGCCAGTGTAAGAAGGAAGTCAGAATGATAGAGAATGTAATGTAAGAAGCCAGTGTAAGAAGCACGCTTGAATGATTGAGAATATAATGTAACCAGCAAAGTAACCTTTTAATGAAGTTAGATGTGAGTAAACTAAAATACTAGTATAGGAACAGCGCCTGGTCCTCCATGACCGGTGACCAAACATTAAAGAAGAATGACCATATTCACATAGGATCGGTCTTGAATGGAGACTGTTATCTGCATAAAGATCTATTTTCTTTCTTTTAAAACTGCATATATGAATATATTTTTTATAAAATAGCACATTTTCAGCTTTTAAATATAGTGGAAACCCCGTATGAAGTCGTACGATATTCAGTTTGTATTTTTTCATAATCCAATTCATTATAAACAATAGCTTTCCATAGGTGTAACACATAACGCAGGTTACTTAAGTGAGGGCCATCGCAATAAAACATACAGTAACGGGTTATACACTACACACCCGGGAATCGCACCGGTCATGGGCCAGCCAATTGACCAAAGCGACTTTTCCAAGAATGTGGGCATCGATGATCTGCGCATGTTCGAGAAATGCTTTCTGCCGTATGCAATTTATGCGTGGTGATGGTGGGGCGTGGGGGAGGGGGAGGGTGTGTGGTGGTGGTGGTGTGTGTGTTTGTGCGTGTGCGTGTGTTTGTGTGTTTGTGTGTGATATTCAGACCTTTGCATTTATCTTGTGATTTTCCCAACCATAGATATAGATATCTGACGTACATCTGCGAATTTCTAGACACAAATATAGTAATTTAAAGGTTTATCTCAAAAAATCAAAAAAGAGCGCGGTAATACAGGCGTGCACCTTACAACGCAGGCGTGCTATGAAATGTGAACAAACTCAAGGTGGACATATTCGTCGTTTTGAAAGATGCCTATTTATGTTTTACTATCATATTATTATAATTATTGTTTAAATACATATTAACAAACTTCAATAACATCTAAATACCATAACTTACCTGAAGAAAAACATAACTGACCTGTCTGGGTATAGCAAGTTCAGCACTTGAAAACAAAATCAAGAAGTATTGAAGCCGAATTAAATGAAACTCAATTAATTAGAACCCCTCTTCAATTATTTGAGCATCGGTTTAATGCAATTGAACTTATGTCTCATTCAATTGAAAAGAGGTATTTTCAATCGAACAAAGGTTCTATTCAATTGAATCGTTTTTCAAAGTTCGAGCATGTCTTGCGTTAGCCAATGGACCAAAGCGATCGTTTAGAGAATGTTGTCATCCACATCGGCAACTTACGCATGTTTGGGAAAACCGAGGCGTGCATTTTATATGAAAAAGAGATAACACATGTAAATCTTCAGTTTTTTTTACCTGTCATGACATGGCAGACACTTAGGGATCACGCTGTTGGTCTCCCAGGTGTTTATAGATACAAAATAATGCTGTATTTGATCATGTTGTGTACATCGAACACGTACACTGCTATGTAATAATTATGTTCTGCAGACTGCTTTCTGGAACGTTGACAGGTCAAAGACCCTAGTAGAGATTGAAATTTTACAAGACGTTTTCCTTACTCCCTGGGTCACGCACAGGGTGATCTACCACATGCAAACGTACGCGCTCAGATTATTATTAATATTATCGCTCAAATTATTATTATTGTTATCATTATTATTATTTTGCAAATGAAAATACGAGTTAGACTTCTGTTTGAATTCCTAATTGCGCTAATATTTACTTGTACATGTCTTGTTGTCTTGTTTCTAAAAGTGGTACACCTTTACAAGCGCGGAAAAAACCCACACAAACAAACAAACAAACAAACAAACAAAAGACACAGGGACTCGGTACATAATATAGAAAATAATTATGGGAATGGCAAAAGTAAGGAAATATGGTGCAATGTCCTTTTACATGGAATACACAAATGGTCAATTTCCTATGTAAAACTTTGATTTTACCCTCTGTTATTGTTTGTTGTACATTCTCTTCACACATGGTCTGAACACATGTTTGCAGATTTTTCCTCGCTTCTACGGAAGCATGAATGGGTCATAATTTGAAATTCTCAATACACACGGTAATCTATGGTAATCGAAAGGGTATAACATATCGAACACTTACTTGTAAGTCGGACATGTGGTGTAACGGTTGGGGGAGTGGGGTGGGGGAGTGTTCATGTATAACTTATTCCCAAAAGGTTTGTTATATCTATTTTATTGATTCATTTGCATGAATTCTGGAGGCAGACACAAATAGGTAAAATGTCTGAAATTTATGACACGAATGTTTGACAGAACTTCAGTTGTTCTTGTCTTGAGGGGAAAAGCAAACATATAGATAGAGACATTTTCATTAAACTATAATACAATGACGTCTTTTGAAAAAGGTCACGCTACTGCCATGATAGCGGTAATTTAATTTAAAAAAAGAGAGTTTTGTTGGTGTTTTTTGTTCTTGTTCTTGTTTTGTGTTGTTGTTTTTCAGTAAGAATAGTATACTTTTCTTTCATCAAGGTTTAATATCACTGTCCATGTGTTAATACATTGTCACTATCTTTGGGGAAAAACATGCCACGCTGCAGTGAATGTCATCTCGACAAGTTTTTATCTCCACTCGTCCTGCGCACTCGTGAGAATAAATAACGCGTTTTCCATTCTCGATTAAAACGTTATGGATACTAAACTAACACATAGCCTGAATAAGTATTCAATCAGGTAAAACAATAAATATAGCCCACAGAATGTTGACGTCACTAATTAATGCGTAGCAACGACGTCGAAATGACGAATACGTCATAGTGATATTCATTGTTCAGAGCAACAGCATACCGTCAACATGTCTAACGATTTGACAGGCTATTATTGTGTCTTAACCTTTCACAAAGATAAGAAACCCACCCGGTTTTCACGATTAAGAAAGTTCTGCCGGCGGGCGATGTTTAACCGCAGAACAAAAGCGTCAAAGATAATCGTATGTGGTCAATCACTTTTACCCGAACCAAAGGAACTACCACGCGAGTTGCGCTATCTTAGTAGTAGACAACTCAAACAAATTAAACAAGTCTTCATGGAAAAATTAGATGGCGGCTCAAATACAAGCCCTGGTAATCTCTTCTGTCGGCCTGGATATTTCGCGCCACCATCAACTCCCATGCCAGAGTTGGATGCAACTCCCACGCCAGAGTTGGATGATCCGGAAATCGAGTTTATTTTGGCAGACCAAGAGATATACGAATTTGGGAAAACAACGCAAGCATCAACTATAAACAACGAAACAGCTGCTGCATTTACCGCGTTTAACGCAGCTATTACTCAGTGTGAAACCCCTATCAAGAGGAAGAAGTACAAACGACCAAAGGCGGCTAAAGGCGAACGGAGTGATACGGTTATTCCACTGTACGTCATCATCGACGAAGACCTTGCATTCTCCGACAAGACATGCAAGAGGAAACGTCCTAGAGCAGCAATTGGAAAACGAAGCAGGGAAATTGACCTGATTGATCTGCCAGCCGAGGTACTTGTTGAGAGGTTGAAAGAACTCGGGGCTGTTGAGAAGTCCGTTAAAACAACCACACGGTGTAGTCTTAACCTACCAGCAGATGCATTTACAGAGAAGTTCGAAGATTCAGAAGGCGTTATCGCACAAGTAAACTCAAAGAATATGCAACGACCAAAAGCGGCTAAGGTCGAGAGAACAATCTCATTGTCGATAACACGCGAACCACTCCCAGACAAAATTCCAGATTATCTTTTGGATGAACAGGGTACATCTGAAAGTGAAAGTGAGGAGGAGAATGATTGCGGTATTTTACCATACCTTCCTAAGTCTCAAATGAAATATTCCAAACGTAAGTAGCTATTGGTTCTACCCATATGCATAAGTTATAGTTTGTTTATATGCTTTTATGATGTTCATTATATAATACGTGCTTTGTTTAAACCGGTGTTAGATACTATGTTCATGTTATTTACTTCTATCTGATTTTAGTAAACGACAACCTCCCATGGCTTCGATAATCTTCATCGATCACAGTACACATGTGTCTTGCGTTGTTTTATGGTATGCTTGTATCATTTTTATTTTCTAAAACACTAACTAATCTTTTAATTCAGTAACAAATCATCATCATTTTTATTTTTTTTGATCATCGATCATCCATCACAGTACACATGTGTCTTGCGTTGTTTTATGGTATGCTTGTATCATTTTTATTTTCTAAAACACTAACCAATCTTTTAATTCAGTAACAAATCATCATCATCATCACAATCACCATTATCGTATCAGTCGTCTTCATCATCATTAACATCGTTAGCAAGACTGCAGTGATCATAATATCAAATATGATCTCTGGTCACGGTCAGAGTTAACACATATTAACTAATGATTAGAACCTCTATAAATGTTGTTTTATCTTACCAGTGTTTTGGTTTACTCGAATGCTTAAATAGAATCAACTGATATATCTGATAACAACAAGCCCACACATTTCAGCTAAACTGTTTTCTAACATGTTTGTATGCTAACTCAGTAGTTCCATATTCTGTTTTCAGATTTTGGACCGACTCGAGTAAATTAGACGAAATGAGCGAGAACGTGAAACAGATTAATTCCGAAATATATACAGTAAACGTGCAAAATCTGTTAATTTGTTTAACAAGACTCGGAAAATTAAGACTTGCCAAAGAACAAAGGCTTAACAACAAACCAATCAAAACAACTTGCAAATAAATTAAATAACGTATAGTGAAATTCTTTGTTGTTTTCTTTATTATTATACAGGCAGGAATAATAGTCTATCGACCTATCCTCGTGATAGGTCAATCGATATATCACGTTAGGTCAATCGATATATTACGGTAGGTCAATCGATATATCTAACATGTTTTATTAAAATACTCAATGCTGATTGGTTATAGATGCTGTATATTCTTCTCGTTTGATGTTGAGGAGTGGGCATAAAATGTAAGTTGTGAGAATTGGTATTTTGTGCAATCTCTCGACAAAATGTGTATCATGATACATAAAAATCTATGTCAGATAAGAAATAATATATTTCCAGCGGGTTAACATTATGGGTGATCAAAACCTGGTGGTTGGAGCTTGAACACACGTCGATCCCGCGGGCCCGCTACAATGAACTTAATGTGTCTTTAATAATTATTATTATAATACTATGATAGTAAAACATAAATAGACATTTCTCAATACGACGAATATGTCTTGAGTTTGATCACATTTCATAGAACGCCTGCATAGTATGTTGCATGCTTGCATTATCGTGCTCTCTCTCTCTCTCTCTCTCTCTCTCTCTCGTTTCCCGGTTACCACTACTGAGCAATGTGAATAAATTTATCTTGCTCAAGGATAAATAACATAAATAACAGGATCGCACCCACGACCGTTCGTTCTGAAGTCCGGAGCTCTACCAAGGGAACACGCACTCCACATGCGATAAACCTTCTTCAAATTACCATATCTACCATATCTGTGTCTAGAAAATCGCAGATGTACGTCAGATAACTATATCTATGTTTGGGAAAGTCACAAGACAAATGTAAAGATCTGAATAAAACAAAAAGAGCATCTGCAAGTGTTATGCGATTTTTACTCCACATAGATTGCAAATGGTAGAAAGGATTTCTCAAACATGCGTATATCGTCGATGCTACATTCTTTGAATAGTCGCTTTGGTGAATCGGCTAGCACATGAAATTCCTCGATTTTTGAAGAAAAAAAAAAGTTTCAATACCAAAACAAACGTGCGCAGTGTTGAACACCTTCTTATCCGCACGCAAACAAACTCTAATTAATGTTCCCAATACATCATTCGGATGAATTAAAGTTAATAATAACAACACGCAAACAACAGTGTGCATTTTATATCACTAGTAAGGCAGGGAAACGCTTTTTACAAGGCACTATTTTGACACCACTGAGGCACAAAATCAATGGTGTAATTACGCCTATTCGTTTATTTAGGGATATAGGAAGTAAATCACTAGGTGTAGTCGAAAACTGTAGTCCCAACTATATAATCCCTAACTTATTTTGCGATAAAAGGCATTTTTGAGTAATTAAGGCCCGTTTTTTCTAGCTGAAATGACTTTATTGACTTGTTTGTGAGAGCCAAACGTGGTTGTATGATGATTGTATTTATCAACTAATTTGAAAATGAAAGTAGAATCACGGTCGGGAAACAACACTTGTGACGTAAGCACAATGATAGTTTACACGGCAATTTGTGCTTACGTCACAATTCTTGTTTCCCGACCGTCAGAATACATGTAAGAGGCGTAGACTGCTACACAGCCTTCCATTTAAATCTTGTTTGGTTGAAACGGGACATACGCAGTGACGCAGTCTAGTAAGAGGTGCCTGTTCATGTAGTCTAGTATATAGTCTAGATCATCTGCGACGCCTGCTTGTTTTCAAGACAAACGTCTAGACAGGACCTCCTGAACAAAGTTTGATTTTTGTCGATACACTGGTAAGGTTTCTGTTGACTGAGACAGGAACACCTGCTATCCAAGATATACAGAAAGGCAGAAAGACAATACATTTATATATAAACTAAGAGGGAAATTACATCATTATATCGACAAACTAAATGTGGATTGTAAAACAAAATTAATATAAAAAAAAACACACGGTCGCGTGGTTCCAGTCGGTTCCAGTTTCAAATTTGTTTCTGCACAACTTGTCGAGACGTTTGTATTTACAATCAAGCGTCGAAGATGATCAAGACTATTTGTTCACGGTGTCAACAAAGATAGATTTTTACTTTCTTATATGCCACATGACCCCTACTTTTCTCAGCAGTTTTCTAGAGAGGAAGGTCACATCACTAAGAATATGTACGTGAATCTTAGTTTGAACTTCATTTTGAAAAATGGCAAACTAGAAAGCTTGTAAAATAGTGTATAGGACTCAACGGGATTTGTTTTACTTCCGGTACACGCTTATGACAAGCAGTTATTTACCCTTAACACTGTTTGGTTGTTTGTTTGTTTGTATGGTGTTTTACGTCATTTTCAACACATGTCAGGTTATATATGACGGTCGATTTTTTGTGGTGGAGGCAGACCGCCCACTTTTCCTGGGTAGAACCAGTACTGTACACCTCCCGCCATCCGTAAGAATCGACACTTCCTCACTTACAAGTCGAGCTCCCAGTGAGATTCGAATCTACAGTGGTGAGAGGCGAAGGTTTACAACGCAACGTCGTTAACCATTCGGCCACGGGTTTACTATGGATAATGTTTACTATGGATAATCATAAAAAGAAAACTGTTCCGTTAAATTTCAAGCTGCATTAATCACAGTGTGTAATCGTACACCGGATATTGCTTCCACTGAATCTGTGAAAATATACAAAATCAGGACAAACGTCAACACTCAGCAGAAAATCGATATTTTTAACGAATACACGTCATTGCTACAGCTGAAAGGGTATAGTTAAGACTTTCTCAAGTATTTCATCTGTTCATAAACCTGCTTATTACTAGAAAATACAGTCTTGGTTAATTTTCAGATTGAATCAAACATGACGGTGGTATTTTAATTTCTGAATAGCCTTTTACTTACAAGTTCTCTTACATCACATATACATCTCTATTCTGTATACACAGCGAAGTTTTTGCTGCCAACATATAACATCTTGCCAGTTGTAAAGCATATTGCATTTACATATATCCGTATACATATGTCGTTGCCTGTAAGTCAGTAGCCAAAGGTCTAATACCAAATGACTACTGTTAGTTCCACCTACTCCTAGTGTAATGGGATAAGTTGGACAATACATAAGTTAAACATTTAGGCATGTTTCCGTTAAACATATATGCGAAAGTTATTATACTAGGTTATATACTAGTATGTAACGCCACCCCTCCTCCCCCACTTCCCATTATAATCTAGGTAATGCATTAATATACTAGTATTTTACGTTCAGCTCATCCCCTTCCCACGCTCCATACACACCATTGCACTACGTCGTGCTTTGTGAACAGCTTTAACTATCCGACAAATATGAATGTAACCCTTTTTATTTCTCAGATAGATCTCAGCGCCCAGTCCTTGGATATATACGGCGACTTAATGGATACAGACAGACAGAGTTGTCATGCAATTGTAATTGTGGGTACAAAACAAAGGACATGAGTAATTTCAGTCACTCATGCTCCGATCAGTAATCCACAGAAAGAGACAGGGTCATCCACTGTAGTACAGCATGTGTGCCCAATGTGGAAGAACGTGCAAAAGTATATTTCGGCTACATTTGACAGTCAAAACTAAGCATGAGCAGAATTTTAAACACAACTGCAGCATGTGTGGCAAAGGCTTTATTCAAACTGTTTAGTACTATTCAGTATTCCCAGCATTTGAACACCAGCATTGAAAAATGTGAGGGCTTCTTTTTCTCTCTTTGGAAAAACATATGAAACACTGTGCGACAAGTACAGAGGGACCGGGAAGGGCAGGGAAGAGAGGGGGTGGGGCCCTTAGAAATACCAAAATCACCGTTTTAACATTCACAGAGTTAAACTTGTATGAATCTCAATAAATATGCAGTATATAATTTCATTTCCTTTAGGCGTTTTCTTGGACTGGGACTTTGACATTTCAAAGAGTCAATTTGTATCAACTTAACCACCAGCAATTTAGTTTTATGCACTTTTATAACCCATTGCTTGTACAATTATTTTTAAACCGAGTGACAACATATTTATGACCCATTGACGTATTTTCAGTTTGGGTATTGCGAATATGATAACTTTGCTTAAGCTATATCATATGCTTAAGAACTAGTATGTATTATGTTTCATGTATGTGATTTTGCTTTTATCATACTTATGCAATTATCTCTCTGGTGCCAAGCACTTGTTGCTTGATCTGGCTCTGCGATGGTCATCAGCCATCTGTTTGCTTTGCGGTTAGCCCTCTTTGTGCCAAACGGAGTATTTCTAAAATAAATGTGTTACGCTAATATAGAAACAAAACACTTTAAGTATAGCATGGGACTGTATTTAAGGAACACACGGTAATCTTAAAGATGTTATCAGGCATTAAACTCGATTTATTAATCCGGTGGGATCGACCATCATTCTGAGACTTACATATTTGACAGAGAAGAGCTTTAATAAATAGTAGCTCTTAAAATTAAGTTTTCATATACATGTATAAACAAAATCAATACGCCGTACAGTTAAGCAATACGCCGTACAGATGTTTAATTTTTCACGGCAATACGTCGTACACAATAAGTGCAATTGTCCGTACACCGACCTTTTAACATAAAGGTGATTCTGAAGAATTTAGACAAACAAAACGGTAAATAAATGTTTAAATGTTATTTGTTGATAACAAAAGCATCGCTGTCTGTACAGAATAGACATGTATATGTCGTGATATGAGAGAACTTGTAAATAAAAGTCTATTCAGCGTCAAAAACTGAAGTACCATTGTCATATTCTATTCACCGTGGAAATAAACCAAGACTCTATTTTCTAATAAATAGCAGGTGTATTAATATATAAAATACGCGAAAAAGTCTTACTATACCTTTTCAGCTGTAGCAACGACGCGTATTCGTTAAACAATCGATTTTTGCTGCCCGTTGAACTTTATCTTCATGATTTTGTATATTTTCACCGATTCGGTGGTAGCAATATCCGATGTACGATTACATACGGTGTTAGTCTGTCTCGAAATAAATTTCACTGACCTTTTTATTGTTTGACTTCTAGCAGTATTATGCAATTAATGTTTTTGAGAAAACGATTTCTTTGTGCGACGTAACTGAAGAAACCGGAAATGTACATGCATTTCATAACAGCAATGTGGAATGCACTAAATCCAGATAGATCTGTCATGGATATGCACATAACGACTCGTTATATGGATTATGTATGTCTAAGAATACAGGTAATACTCAGGCTTCATAGATGTTATAAATAAATAAATGTATGCGTATTATATAATATTGTGTCTAAAATGCATCAAATTCTAACTTTTAAAATAATTGTTTTTATGGTGCGTTTTCATTGACCGCCAGTATACTTCACACGGAAATAAGCGTGCTTTGGACGGGTTTTAAATTCGCATTCTTCCTTAAAATGCTAGAACACGGGATGAAACTATAGCTGCCGAAACATTTTCTTGAACTATGTTTTGACTTTTGCAGACTTAGGAATTTCATCGCTTGTAATTCAAACT
This sequence comes from Cyrtodaria siliqua, assembly GCA_037043455.1. NCBI lineage: Eukaryota > Metazoa > Mollusca > Bivalvia > Adapedonta > Hiatellidae > Cyrtodaria > Cyrtodaria siliqua. Next base: position 106,829 of record JAWPHD010001286.1, read on the forward strand.
GAATAATTGATTAAACATGTATCATTAAAACAAATGGTTTGCTCAATACCCGTATTACCGTTAGGCTATAGGTGTAACACACCCATTGATTGTTGCATTGAGTTGCGTGTGAATTAAAATGTAAATTCCATGTTGTCATTCATATCTGGGCTCAAATTAAAAATGAATAACTTACATTCTCATCACAATTGACACATATGCTGCCAAAAAATCCACGGAAAAATGGGGGTCATGTATCTTCTAAGAAAGAGCTTGTCTCATGAACGAATGGTCCCTTTAAAAACATAAACACTGAGATGCCATACTATTGTATTCATACACTCATTTCCATATAAGCAAAATAAATTCAAAACTCACAATTTTAACATGGCAATGCTTGAAAAATTTAACAAATAGATCAACAATGTGATATAAACCAAAAATAGCACTTTAAATTAGTGAAAATGCCTTTTTTTACAAAAAGAAATAAGAATTATTTATAAACGCCATTATGCAACTACCGCAGGCCGACACTTCCTGTATTGCAATGGGTGTGCTACACCTATAGAGTCAGCTGATACCATACTTCTGTTTTTAATGGGAGTTATCAGTATTTTGTTTTGTTTGTTTACAATTTGCTGAAATAAATTATTTCTGTAATAAACTGGTTTCTTGCCGAAGTCCACCATGTGATCCATTGGGCCACATCAGCCCCTTATGTGATCAAAAAGGAGCAACAGCCAAAGTATGTGTATAATATAAGCAGCAACAGCCCAATTATATGTAAAATATAAGGAACAACAGCCAAATATGTGTATAATATAAGGAACAACAGCCAAATTATGTGTATAATATAAGGAGCAACAGCCAAATTATGTGTATAATATAAGGAGCAACAGCCAAATTATGTGTATAATATCAAATTATGTGTATAATATAAGGAGCAACAGTTGTTGTAATAGATAAGGTGCACCAGTTAATGTATAAGGTAAGGAGCAACCTTGAATATATACGGTAATGAGCAACAGTTACTGTATAAGACAAGGTAAACCAGTTAATGTATAAGACAAGGAGCAGCAGTTGATGTATTAGACAAGGAGCAGCAGTTGATGTATTAGACAAGGAGCAGCAGTTGATGTATTATACAAGGAGCAGCAGTTGATGTATTAGACAAGAAGCAGCAGTTGATGTATTAGACAAGGAGCAGCAGTTGATGTATTAGACAAGGAGCAGCAGTTGATGTATTAGCCAAGGAGCAGCAGTTGATGTATTATACAAAGAGCAGCAGTTGATGTATTAGACAAGGAGCAGCAGTTGATGTATTAGACAAGGAGCAGCAGTTGATGTATACGGTAAGAAGCAACCGTGAATTTATAAGATAATGAGCAAACTTGAATATAAACGGTTATGAGCATAAGTTAATATATAAGACAAGGTAAAACAGTTAGTATATAAGACAAGGAAAACCAAGTAATGTATTAGACAAGGAGCAACAGTTGATGTATTAGACAAGGAGCAACAGTTGATGTATACGGTAAGAAGCAACCTTGAATATATACGGTAATGAGCAACAGTTACTGTATAAGACAAGGTAAACCAGTTAATGTATAAGACAAGGAGCAACAGTTGATGTATACGGTAAGAAGCAACCGTGAATTTATAAGATAATGAGCAACCTTTAATATATACGGTTATGAGCAACAGTTAATATATAAGACACGGAAAACCACGTAATGTATTAGACAAGGAGCAACAGTTGATGTATTAGACAAGGAGCAACAGTTGATGTATTAGACAAGGAGCAACAGTTGATGTATACGGTAAGAATCAACCGTGAATTTATAAGATAAAGAGCAACCTTTAATATATACGGTTATGAGCAACAGTTAATATATAAGACACGGAAAACCAGGTAATGTATTAGACAAGGAGCAACAGTTGATGTTTTAGACAAGGAGCAACAGTTGATGTATACGGTAAGAAGCAACCTTGAATATATACGGTAATGAGCAACAGTTACTGTATAAGACAAGGTAAACCAGTTAATGTATAAGACAAGGAGCAACAGTTGATGTATTAGACAAGGTGCAACAGTTGATGTATTAGACAAGGAGCAACAGTTGATGTATACGGTAAGAAGCAACCGTGAATTTATAAGATAAGGAGCAACCTTTAATATATACGGTTATGAGCAACAGTTAATAACACAAGGTAAAACAGTTAATATATAAGACAAGGAAAACCAGGTAATGTATTAGACAAGGAGCAACAGTTGATGTATATGATAAGGAGCCACGTAATATATAAGATAAGGAGCAACGGTAATATATAAGATAAGGAGCAACGGTTAATATATAAGATAAAGAGCAACGGTTAATGTATGAGATAAGGAGCAATGGTTAATGTATAAGGTAAGAAGCAACGGTTAATGTATAAGGTAAGGCGCGACAGTTAATGTTTGAGATACGGAGCAACAGTCAATATATAAGATAAGGAGCAACAGTTAGTCTATAAGGTAAGGCACGACAGGTAATATATAAGATAATGAGCAACATTTAATGTATGGGTTAAGGAGCAACAGTTAATATATAAGATAAGGATCAACAGTTAACGTCTGAGATAAGAACAACAGTTAATGTATGGATAAGGAGCAACAGTTAATATTTAAGATAAGGAGCAACATTCAATGTATGGGATAAGGACCAACAGTTAATCTATAAGATAAGGAGCAACAGTTAATATATAAGATAAGGAGCAACAGTTTATATATAAGATAAAGAGCAACAGTTAATATTTCAGATACAGAGCAACAGTTAATATATAAGATACGGAGCAACAGCTAATATATAAGATAAGGAGCAACAGTTTATATATAAGATAAGGAGCAACAGCTAATGTATAAGGTAAGGCGCAACAGTTAATATTTCAGATACAGAGCAACAGTTATTATATAAGATTAGGAGCAACAGTTAATATATAAGATTAGGAGCAACAGTTATTGTATGAGATAAGGAGCAACTGTTAATGTATGGGATAAGGAGCAACAGTTAATATATAAGATAAGGAGCAATATTTAATATATAAGATAAGGAGCAACAGTTAACGTTTGAGATAAGGAGCAACAATTAATATATGAGATAAGGAGCAACATTTAATATATAAGATAAGGAGCAACAGTTAATATATAAGATAAGGAGCAACAGTTAACGTTTGAGATAAGGAGCAACAGTTAATATATAAGATAACATACATTAACTGTCGCGTCTTACCTTATACATTACCTGTTAAACCTTAACTTATATATTAACTGTTGCTCCTTAACCCATACATTAAATAGTGTTCCTTATCTTATATATTAACTGTCGTGCCTTACCTTATAGATTAACTGTTGCTCCTTATCTCATATATTAATTGTTGCTACTTATCTCGTACATTAACTGTCGCGTCTTACCTTATACATTACCTGTTAAACCTTAACTTATATATTAACTGTTGCTCCTTAACCCATACATTAAATGTTGCTCCTTACCTTATACATTAACTGTTGCTCCGTATCGTATATATTACATCAACTGTTGCTCTTTATCTCTTACATTACCTGTTGCTTCTTATCTCATACAGTTGATGTAATATATACGATAAGGAGCAACAGTTAATATATAAGATAAGGAGCAACAGTTAATGTATGAGATAAGGAGCAACAGGTAATGTATGAAATAAAGAGCAACAGTTGATGCAATATATACGATAAGGAGCAACAGTTAATATATAAGATAATGAGCAACAGTTAATGTATGAGATATGGAGCAACAGTTAATATATAAGATAACGAGCAACAGTTAATGTATAAGGTAAGGTGCAACAGGTAATGTATAAGGTAAGACGCGACAGTTAATGTTTGAGATAAGGAGCAACAGTTAATATATAAGATAAGGAGCAACAGTTAATGTATGAGATAAGGAGCAATAGTTAATATATAAGATAACGAGCAACAGTTAATGTAAAAGGTAAGGTGCAACAGGTAATGTATAAGGTAAGACGCGACAGTTAAGGTATGAGATAAGGAGCAGCAGTTAATATATAAGATAAGGAGCAACAGTTAATGTATAAGGTAAGGTGCAATAGTTAATATATAAGGTAAGGTTTAACAGGTAATGTATAAGGTAAGACGAGACAGTTAAGGTATGAGATAAGGAGCAGCAGTTAATATATAAGATAAGGAGCAACAGTTAATGTATAAGGTAAGGTGCAACAGTTAATATATAAGGTAAGGTTTAACAATTAATGTATAAGGTAAGACGCGACAGTAAATGTATGAGATAAGGAGCAAAAGTTAATATATGAGATAAGGAGCAACCGTTAATATATAAGATAAGGAGCAACAGTTAATTTATAAGGTAAGGGGCAACAGGTAGTGTATGGGATAAGGAGCAAAAGTTAATATATGAGATAAGGAGCAACAGTTAATATCTAAGATAAAGAGCAACAGTTAATGATAAGGTAAGGTGCAACAGTTAATATATAAGATAAGCAGCAACAGTTAACTTATAAGGTAAGGTGCAACAGGTAATGTAAGAGATAAGGAGCAACAGGGAATGTATGAGATAAGGAGCAACAGGGAATGTTTGAGATAAGGAGCAACAGTTAATGTATGAGGTAAGGTGCAACAGGTAATGTATGAGATAAGGAGCAACAGTTAATATATGAGATAAGGAGCAACCGTTAATATATAAGATAAGGAGCAACAGTTAATGTATAAGGTAAGGTGCAACAGGTAATGTATGAGATAAGGTGCAACAGTTACTATATAAGATAAGGAGCAACAGTTAATGTATGAGATAAGGATCAACAGTTAATATATGAGATAAGGAGCAACCGTTAATATATAAGATAAGGAGCAACAATTAATGTATGAGATAAGGATCAACAGTTAATATATGAGATAAGGAGCAACCGTTAATATATAAGATAAGGAGCAACAGTTAATGTATAAGATAAGGAGCAACCGTTAATATATAAGATAAGGAGCAACAGGGAATGTATGAGATAAGGAGCAACAGGGAATGTATGAGATAAGGAGCAACAGTTAATGTATGAGATAAGGAGCAACAGTTAATGTATAAGATAAGGAGCAACCGTTAATATATAAGATAAGGAGCAACAGGGAATGTATGAGATAAGGAGCAACAGGGAATGTATGAGATAAGGAGCAACAGTTAATGTATGAGATAAGGAGCAACAGTTAATGTATGAGATAAGGAGCAACAGTTAATGTATGAGATAAGGTGCAACAGGGAATGTATGAGATAAGGAGCAACAGTTAATATATGAGATAAGGAGCAACAGTTAATATCTAAGATAAAGAACAACAGTTAATGATAAGGTAAGGTGCAACAGTTAATATATAAGATAAGCAGCAACAGTTAACTTATAAGGTAAGGTGCAACAGGTAATGTAAGAGATAAGGAGCAACAGGGAATGTATGAGATAAGGAGCAACAGGGAATGTTTGAGATAAGGAGCAACAGTTAATGTATGAGGTAAGGTGCAACAGGTAATGTATGAGATAAGGAGCAACAGTTAATATATGAGATAAGGAGCAACCGTTAATATATAAGATAAGGAGCAACAGTTAATGTATAAGGTAAGGTGCAACAGTTAATGTATAAGGTAAGGTGCAACAGGTAATGTATGAGATAAGGAGCAGCAGTTAATATATAAGATAAGGAGCAACAGTTAATGTATGAGATAAGGATCAACAGTTAATATATGAGATAAGGAGCAACCGTTAATATATAAGATAAGGAGCAACAGTTAATGTATAAGGTAAGGTGCAACAGGTAATGTATGAGATAAGGTGCAACAGTTACTATATAAGATAAGGAGCAACAGTTAATGTATGAGATAAGGATCAACAGTTAATATATGAGATAAGGAGCAACCGTTAATATATAAGATAAGGAGCAACAGTTAATATATGAGATAAGGAGCAACCGTTAATATATAAGATAAGGAGCAACAGTTAATGTATAAGATAAGGAGCAACCGTTAATATATAAGATAAGGAGCAACAAGGAATGTATGAGATAAGGAGCAACAGGGAATGTATGAGATAAGGAGCAACAGTTAATGTATGAGATAAGGAGCAACAGTTAATGTATAAGATAAGGAGCAACCGTTAATATATAAGATAAGGAGCAACAGGGAATGTATGAGATAAGGAGCAACAGGGAATGTATGAGATAAGGAGCAACAGTTAATGTATGAGATAAGGAGCAACAGTTAATGTATGAGATAAGGAGCAACAGTTAATGTATGAGATAAGGTGCAACAGGGAATGTATGAGATAAGGAGCAACAGTTAATGTATGAGATAAGGAGCAACAGTTAATGTATGAGATAAGGAGCAACAGTTAATGTATGAGATAAGGAGCAACAGTTAATGTATGAGATAAGGAGCAACAGTTAATGTATGAGATAAGGAGAAACAGTTAATGTATAAGGTAAGGTGCAACAGGTAATGTATGAGATAAGGTGCAACAGTTACTATATAAGATAAGGAGCAACAGTTAATGTATGAGATAAGGATCAACAGTTAATATATGAGATAAGGAGCAACCGTTAATATATAAGATAAGGAGCAACAGTTAATGTATGAGATAAGGAGCAACAGTTAATGTATGAGATAAGGAGCAACAGTTAATGTATGAGATAAGGAGCAACAGTTAATGTATGAGATAAGGAGCAACAGTTAATGTATGAGATAAGGTGCAACAGTTAATGTATAAGGTAAAGTGCAACAGGTAATATTTAAGATGCGGATAAACAGTCACTGTATAAGATATGGAAACATGTTTACTGTATAATATATGGAATAACAGTTGCTTTATAAGATAAGAGACAGCAGGTAATACAAAAACAAACGTTCTGTATAATATTTCATACACTTTATCAATTGTTACATTTTAAATTTGGTTACATATAAAACACAAACATAGATTAGAAGAAACTTTATTTTAATTTTTATTTCTATATTTAGTTATTTTCAGTCATATAACAACAACGACAACAACAACAATTGATATTAACTTGATACATTAACATCGACTTGATAGACATGTGTCATGTTAAAATGGCAGAAAGATGTGTCATGTTATACATAATTATGAAACGTACATGTTATACATAATTATGAAACGTAATACAAATTTCAATAACTTGATAGTAACAATATAACCGGCCTGCTGTAGATGTATTATATTTAATATGTCAATAATCAATAGAGAATATATAAGGATTACATGGTTAGTAACTTAGATTTTCAGCTGTATTTTGGCGAGTGTAAGAAAAGCCCCTGGCAAGTATTTATCACTTTTCGATAAGAGGCAACATACAGCTGAAATTCTAAGTTACTAAACATGTTAACATTTTTTTTTATCATGAAACTGTTTTAAATAACATAATTTATCTGAAAACCAATGGAAACAACAGCTCTCGGCCTAATAAATATATAACTATCGATAAGAAATGTAAAACACGTTCTTTTGATAATGCATTGTGTGGCACCGCTAAAGACCACATGTGTTTTTGTGTAGACTTAAGCGGAAATATGTGTGGACTATAGCGGAGTTGTGGTCTTTAGCGGAGTTATGTGGACTTTAGCGGAGTTGTGGTCTTTAGCGGAGTTATGGTCTTTAGCGGTGCCACACATTGAATTCCTAAATTGATAAATATAAAACACAAATGTTTATATGTGTAGATGAAATGGCTGATTCATGACGCTTTAAGTTGCCAAACAATAGCACGTGTACCCAACTAGCATAATACAGCAGTTGGCCGGAAAATATTACGGTAGCAGGAAGTAGCTGTATTTGTATAGCAGAAACATTCATTGCAGGATAATTTTTCTTATTACTCAGACAAATGTCGATTACTGTCATAAGGATCACATTATTACGATTACTGTCCGAATTATCAAGTGTCGATTGCTGTCCGAATTATCAAAAAATAATTACTGTCCGAATTATTACTGAAACATCATACTGTCCGTATTATCAAATGTTAATTGCTTTCCGAATGAGCAAATGATTTAGATTACTGTCCGAATTATAAAGATTATATAGCAGTACAAATTATAAATAGTCGATAACTGTCCGAATTATTAAATGCCAATTTTTGTCCGAATAAACAACCGATTTCGATTACTGTCCGAATTATTAAATGCCAATTATTGTCCGAATAAACAAACGATTTCGATTACTGTTGGAATTAAGAAAATATATTACTGTCCCAATTATGACATATATTAATGTCCGAATGATAAATTGTTGATTACTCTCCGAATTATGAAATGTATAATCAAATGATTTCGATTACTGTCCGAATTATGAAAATATATTACTGTCCGAATTATAAAGTGTTAATTTCTGTCCGCATAATCAATAGTCGATTACTGTTCGAATTATGCATATTCGATTACTGTCCGAATTATGAATTTTCGATTACTGTCCGATTTATGAAAACATATTACTGTCCAAATGATAAAATGTCGATTACTGTCCGAAAAATCAAATGTAGATATAATCAAATGTAGATATGAAATGTTGATTACTGCCCAGATTATATTATGTCGTATATTAAAAAAGAATACATCATATATTTCAGACACTGTTAAGCATAGCATGTGTACATGTAAATTCTTTGTCCTCACAAATCAATAAGAGAGGAGTAATCTGACGTCTTCAAGTGCCATAAGCCTTCCATGCCTCAACTCAGATCAACCGATCAAGTAAGGGAATTCCGTTAATTCGGAATAATCCCAGAAGAGGCACATTTGCATATTTCTGCCAACTCGAATCAAGTAGAGATATTCATGATACGTCAAACATGATCGCGAATTAAATCAAAGGCATGTACCGCAAATACGTACAACAAATACTGATCTACTAGAAAGCATGTCGAAAATGATTTTTTTTGCTGTTTCTCTTATCAATTCGCGTTGATTTAAGTATAAAACAGAAACAAATACAACTATTACCGTATGTGTATTGTTCGTTTTTACATGGATATAAATCTGTGGTTTTTACTAACATATGGAAACCTTAAGGGAAACGCAGATATCTTGATAATTAAAAAAAACATATTTAGTAAAAGTTTTCAGTCGATAAATACAATTATGTTCCTAAAATAAATCGTAATGCAACCAATACTACACATTTTTTAATTGTTAAAATATAAGCACCTTGTACTATAACATGCTTTTACGACGTATGATGTGTATTTAATATAAAATAGTGCATACCTTACACACTTAACAATATTGCTAACCCAACACCTATGTTTTTGCCCTCGCATTACGTTTAACTCACTTGTGCGTGTGTAACTATCTGAAAGTGCTACAAACAATGCACACACACAAAATACTGAAATTAGAAGGTTTATCAGAGAAGTATAAGAAACAGAATGAATTAAATTGAATTGGGGTTTTAAGGCGCACCAACATATGAAAGGTTATATGGCGCCTAACAGGAACGAACATGTCAGGCTCATCCTCCATGTACATCGAGATAAAATATGGAGAATGGGCCTATAACCTTCTCACCTGCAGAACTGCAGAGTTGCTGCAAATTCTATTGTAGACACTCCATTTACACTGGAGCCACGTTTATTGTTTTTCTGCCACTGCTCTAGTGATTTGAGCGAGATGGCAGCTGAAACAATGCAGGGGTCATGAAACTAACCCGATATATTACGGCAATATTACACTTCACAACCGTTTAACAAAACTCTATCCAGATGTTCCGGTCATATAATAACAAATCTTGTTCATACACATACATGAAAACATGAGTTATGCATATATAATATAGCGTACAAGGCTCTATTACATGAGTTACTTAGTATTAACAATAGATTATTTGACAGATTTAAATCAAGTGAATTTAATTTACTGTATCTATTGGAGGAGCTAAATTTTATTCATAAGTTAAAACTGCCTGTATCATTTATATATAGTTCATTTTCACAACACTGTCGAAGAAGTAATTTACAACCACACTCTCGTATGACTCAGTCTTTACACATATTCTTCACATCTCATAATAACATATACGCGGAATCTATTCTATCTTGTTTGTTGAATTCATAATGTTGTAAAATGTATGTATATTTGTTTTTTTTATAGTATTTCTAGTAACTTACTAAGTGTTTTACATGTTAGAAGGTAATGGTATTCATCTCCTATGTATAAGATAGTGGCTATGAAGTGAAATCTTCACCATTAAGAAACCGAAAGGGAGGGAGCGTAGCGACCGACCGCATTTCTTATGGTAAAGATTTCTCTTCATAGACTCTATCCGGCTTAGTGTTTACGCTAGATTTATCGATAGTCTCTATATAGGTCATGTTCTAAACCATGAAGAGCGATGGCAGGAAATTCCTCATGAATAATTGTAGCCAGTATTTGAAATTCTGAGCCATCTGATTGGTTGGAAAAGTAGAGTAAACACTCAATCTTCATTACATAAAGTACAAACTCTGTTATTACGCACACTGTTATTCCAGCGTCCCGTTTCAATTCGTTACTTATGGTTTCTTTGTTCTAAACTTTACCATATACTTGAGTAGTTTATTAAATAATCTGTACATATAATACATAATAGAATTCTCAACTGATTCATACCATTCGTACTTTAATAGTAAATGTTTATTCACATACCCGTGATTGAATATGCGTTAAATGAATTATGAGTTGTTAATTCGACGCTCCAGTTTTGGGGTCTGGTCTGGCCTGGCCGGTTAAAGCTGTTTATATTGTGACTATAAAGTTAGGACATGTACGTTATATAAGTATATGCCAGGTCGTCAGTAGGTTTACAGATGGGTGCATGTGTTGTAGAAGTAGGCTGTTACTGGCCGGATAGCTACTTTTTCAAAATGTTCACACACAAAAAGTAAAACAATAAACACCTTAAATAATAGTTTAATTATTTCAAATGTCAGGTATTTTATGCTCGATTGCCATGTGTCCCACGCGCACATATACTGCAGGGGAAAGCACTGTTCGAGTGTATTTTCCAAGATAACCTAGACCTGTTATCTCCCCTAGCCCATGACATGTAGCTCGCTGATTTGTGCTCGATACAAGTGACCTCCCGGTTTACTTCCTCATCCGACGGAAAGTGGCTCGCCCAAAAACACACCGACGAAACTCAATGGCGCAGGTACAGCTGACTGAACTGAAATAATATATGTCTAGATTAATCATCTGAAACGATAACATACTTCAAAATACTTATCATAATGCAAATAATGTGAACTGTACTCATGAAATAAATCATTTGGTCTGTAAGCTACCCGGTTTATGTATAAGTGCAGTGTTCACTGGACTCAACGTATCGTACATTAGTTTACAGAAGTTTTCGCGATATGCATGTGATTGTACTTTTTACGGCAAAGCTGTATTATATTGTAATATGAATTATTAACTTAATTAAATTAGCCGTGTTTTACTACAAACTCTACACGTAATACGACGCAAACTTGTCCAATACGAACCGGAAATCGACCAATAGGGAGAAAAAGAAACAGTCTTCGGCCTTTGGCCAATACGACAGTCCTGGACCAATAATTAGGCCAATATGAAATCACTTAATTAATAACATCATAGTAGAGATTAGGCACTAACTCAAATCTGCCATAATCTCTTATGATAGAAGGTAAAACTGCCAAATCTCGTTCTTCATTTTCTCTTCTTATATTTAAGTTAATTAGGTCTCTGGTTGATTGCGTAATTCACTTAGGTATAAGACTACCGAAAGTCACCAGAATACTCTGCCATAAAAAGAAACCAAACCTCTAAATTTCAGTACAAAATCGTTCTTCCAAACACTCTCCGTGGAAAGGTATTGAAACAATGCATGTGTGCCGATTAAAACTCCAAATTTATTCACGGGTACTAAAAATACCCGTAAATGAAAATGCCTAACATGAAGTAAGAGTTGGTAACTCAAAATTCGAGGCGTCGGCAGCGATAACAATTGTCTGGCCGGTTATATCGAGTTATAGAGTTCGGATTCGCAACATGTGGAAGTTACATATATACCGTATCGTTAGTAGGCTTAGATTTGTTTGTTTGTATGGTGTTTTACGTCATTTTCAACACATGTAAGGTTATATATGACGGTCGATTTGTCTGTGGTGGAGGCAGACAATCCACTTTTCCTGGGTAGAACCAGTGCAGTACACCTCCCGCCATCCGTAAGAATCGATACTTCCTCACTTACAAGCCGAGCTCCCAGTGGGATTCGAACGCGCAGTGGTGAGAGGCGAGAATGTTTACAACGTAACGTCATTAACCCCTCGGACACGGAGACGCTTCCAGTCGACTGAGAAAAGAAAAAATGCCTTTTTGTTGGCGGGATAGCGACTGGAGGAATTGTGGGCGTTTGTCAGAATACTAATATACCTGCTCCTACATCTAACGTGTTCTAAATTATATTAAAAAAAGACCGACGACTTGACGAGTTGTTGTTATATACAGCATACGTATTAATTCATATACAGCTGATAGACAAATTGAATAACTAAACGATTTTTACCCCGTGTTGCATCAATATACGAAAAACACTCAATTTACTAAGTCGTCACTTACGAAAAATCGTTTTAACTGCCCCAAATAACATGGTCATAAAAAGACACTCAAATCGCCTCCAGTTTTACTATTCAATTATAGAAATAATTATGAAACAAATATTCTTTTTTATACTGTTACACTAAAACAAACATAATTTAAGAGAAGACATGTTACTGACATGCTACTGATGGGTATATAATAGTTTAAACATATTTTATAGAATATTTACAAAATTAGGCAAATGGGTGGGTTCACAAGTTTTGACAACATTAGTTCGACCCACAATGGGTATATAAGAACTAACCTCTCACTATCGCTGTTTAAGAAAGCTAGTATGTGTTCCCAGCATTATGATTCACGAAGAGCTGGCTAGTCCGGGTGTCCAGCGTGTTGGGTAAGTAAACCATGGAACGGGGTTCGATCCCCTGTTTCTTTAGTCTTTAGGAGACATCAAATCAAGGTCACCGTCTGACGTCACCGTCTGACCCCTGTGTTAAACGATACGTCAACCGACCAGTCATTCGATCTACAAACAACCCCTGTGTTAAACGACCAGTCAGTCGATCTACACACCATCTGGTTCCTGATTATTATGTCAGTTTCGTCGGATGTTCCTGGCTTCTAACACGAAAGCACATATAAAGCTCGGTGGTGTCTTCCTTCCATTTGCCAAACTAAAAAATAAAAATGAACATATTAATATGGATCTCAACTAGATCGGTACTCAATAGATATATAACGTATATGGCTATATCACTACGCCTTTCAATTTTCATTCCAGAACCCAAACAGCGGTTACAGTACACATGCGAATACACGTATTACAGATGCTGGGACCTACATGCATGTCAGTTTGATTATTTGTTTGTTTGTTTGTATGGTGTTTTACGTCATTTTCAACACATGCAAGGTTATATATGACGGTCGATGTTTTGTGGTGGAGGCAGACCCACTTTTCCTGGGACTAGAACCATACTGCACACCTCCCGCCATCCGTAAATATCGACACTTCCTCACTTGCCCAAGTCAGATATGTCATACATGTATGGTACCGTCCAATGAAAATTAACGTACCATCAGATCGCTCGATTTCTGATATCCTCAGTAGCCTGTTTGCCTATTTGAGAAAGAGCAATATAGAACGTGCATTATTTGCATCCGTAAATAACGTCCACTATGGACACGCATAATTATGAGAGCCTGTGGTAACCGGGGAATCTTTGTCATTTAGACCCAGAATTACACGGTTGTATGTACCAAAACATATTTCTTTTAAACAAATAAGCATTCAACTGGCAAATGTTATGACTCGTAAACTATTCACTTGTACAACATTGAACCATATCAAACATGTTTCAATTTTTGTGTGTGTTCTTTTCGTAAGATTTCTCTTTGAAGAGCGCTCGATTTGACCTCAAAGAAGCACCCGCGTGTAGCCCGTCCGAATTATACATGATCCGTCGATTTTCGCCATTGATCAGATTTGATATTGCCACTATTGCTTTGTGACGCTTGCTTGTTTTCTTTTTAATTTCCTTAATCCTATTTTGATCTCTGATCTGAAAAAAATAGGCTAACATTCGGTGAATTTATTTTTCCTGTTGGCATAGTGTTTCAATTTTGTTAGTTCGTATTTGGTTTTTAAGAGCAAACACTGCTATGCTTAAAACACGGCGGGTTATCAGGTGTAATGTTTCGGGAATCGAGAAGGACAACTGTCGTTTCAGCATTTAAACTGTTGTGTTAGCCTTTGCCTATTACCTATATCACGTGTTTATTTAATAATGAACATCATACAAATGTATATTATTTAAGGTTTCTTCATTAAAAAAGGTGGTGTTGTATGCATTGTAGACTTGATTCAAAAAGCTTCATTTCGACAGTTTGCAGAGAATCATCACTTTCGCCAATGAGTTTAATGATTTCAATAATACATTAGTACGAATTTGAGATTCTACCACATAACACTTATTGTCACATGATGTCATATCACGTTAAAACGCGTGCTTTAACATAGTTCTACTGAAGTTAAGCTGTACCACTAGAGTATATTTTGAAAAATACGATTGTGGCAGTGCATTCCAAGGCCTCCAGTCATTGTATAAACATTTATCTCAAATAAATTAAATTTAGGAATGTTAGAATTCTGACTTTGAATAATTTAAAATACAGAATGACCTGCAAAGTTCTCCCACGTTACAGGATATATAATTTATATTTACAACAAATGCCATCGACATCGTTAATGATGGTGCACTGTACACACAGGGTGTTAAAGAAGTAGCCATCGCCATCTTAAAAAGTAAAACTAAAATTCAACATTTCAAATAGAAGTGAATGCACATGAAATAACATCCAACAATTAAGAACATTTGGAAAAAGCAAAAGGGCAAATTAATGCAAACACGAATGTTCGTTCTTTTAACATAACACTTTAAGACGTCACAATTTTATAAAAACACATTAAAAATTGACATCTTTTAAGAAGTCAACTTTTCCCACAAAAACGTCAACAGTATCTGAACTCATTTTATTTTATCTTTTATACATATAAAAGCAAACTTCTAAAACATTTCATATATAGTGGGACCATTTTCATACTGCGACATCATAATGTGTACTTATGAATTTCGGATGACGTTGCGAATGGGTCCACCATAGAGGGACAAAACGTGTGGGCACCCCATATATTTATATTCTAGATAGCTTATATATATGATTAATTTTCAATTTGAAATCATACTATCTTCGATTTTTCGTTCATTACAAATAAATTGTACTATACCTATTTGTGCCATAGTTTGTTAAAAGTGAACTCCGTCGTCCAACGTTTCAGCTCCATCCGTTCTATAACTTGGTCACGACTTCATTCCATCGTCCGACGTCTCAGCTCCATCCGTTCTATAACTTGGCCATGTCTTCATTCCATCGTCCGACGTTTCAGCTCCATCAGTTCTGTAAATTGGTCACGTTTTCATTCCATCATCCAACATCTTAGCTCAATCAGTTCCATAACTTGGTCAAGTCGTCATTCCATTTTCCAACGTCTCAGCCCGTTCTATTGCTTGGTCAAGTTTTCGGTCTCCATGTAAGCCACGACTGTAGTATGTATTGCCATGTTTTCGGGATCCCACCCAAGTAATTTTGTTCCTTCGAGGAAGGCGACTACACATTTCTAAACGCGGGGTTCTGAAAATCTGCAAAATAAAAAAAAAGGAAGCATATGTACTTTGAGTCCTATATTAGGTCCTAAATATATTAGGTTCTAAAAATGTGCAAGTGCCTCTCTTGCACAAATTTCATCTATGCCGAGGTTCATTTAACCGTCGCCTAACGAGTTATAAAATGATTCGATTCGCAGCAATGTGGTGCTCCCAAGCTAAAAGACAGAGAGACGATACATTAAAGAACCGCATGAAAAGCTACGGCCGCCACTTAAATAGCAAGAAGTAAAAACAATAATACAAAAATAAGTTAGACATTTAACAGTTGTGTTTTGTTTATAGTAGGAGTAAATATATAAAAACAGTGGGCAGGTGTATCTCAAAATGTGAATTTATCATTTTGCATATACATGTATATGATATCACAAACACTTTTAAAATAATAGCGTACATACGTAGAGAGGCTTAGAAATGTATAAAGAGGGAAACTTCGATCAAATTTGCAATTTTGTTTTACAGTGCACCTATATTTCGAGACTATCAAAGCAATAAATATGTCATGGTCTCGTCTATCCATGCCAAGGCATGACAATGTCAATATGGACAATCGATACCGCGAGAAATCGGGCTCAAAAGGAATGCGCGCGGATTCGCCTTGGTGCCTAATTTGTATGCGTGATAAGGAATTGGGGGCAGCGGCGAACATCTGTCTATTGCCTTCATTAGTAGTCATAAGGCTGCTTGACCAAATATTCCGGCCAAATATGGAATATCAGAATATCAAATATGACGGAATCAATCGATCAGATAGATTGTTGATCTCGCACATCATAGGACTAGTTAAGGGTGACCACAATCTGCTAAAGGCACACTGATGGAATATAAACCATTCCAATTGGATATACTTTCAAATAATCGGTTTAAAAATAAAAGGTTATAATAAAAGATGATTGGAACCAAAGGAACGTTTGTTGTACTGGGTCAAAATAAAAAATCGACTCGATCACTTCTTGAGTTTAAACTCAGCAGCATTGTACTGTATGCTAACTAACTGAGCTTAATAAATATATATATGGTTTCCGTTATGTTAATTCCAATCGCAATACATTATTGACCCTATTATATATATATTTTCTTAAATTTTGTATGAAGCGGAAATGTTGAAAAGTGTGTCCTTTGTGGTACCAGAGTTCCAGATAAGCAACTGTTGGTATTTCAGTATCAAACGTAAAGAAATCAGCAAAGAAAAATAAAGTAGGAAAAAAAAACAATTCTTGTGAATATAGCATATTTGTGAGGAAAAACATTTCCTCTTTAAAATATCCAAAATCGGCATGGCAGATTTATTTAGCAGTTAAAATACACTTTAAAAGTAAAGCTTATCTGGAACTTTGGGTACAATCTGGAACTTTTGGCACTGCGACATTTTTGTTTAAGTGAACCCTTCAACAACATAGTGTTACAGACGATACTCTGTTTTCAAAATGATTTCACCACAACATGACAAAAACAAATGTTCCACACATAATGACATAAAGAAACAAAATACGGCTAAAATAAAAATAAAAAATAAACGAGAGATAAACGCCTGGTGGCGTTAAAGCCGGGTTTTCCAACATGTGAAAGATAAGTGCCTGTGTGTTTGGTGAAACTATTTAATAGCGCTTTTCTAAATAGATTTTTTTGGGAGTGGGAGGAAGCTTTAATGTTAAAGCACATATTTTGGAGAAAGTTTGTCACAGTGACCTAGTTTCAGGGTAAGGTAAGTGCTTGATGAGAGGAAGAAGCTATTAAAGTTTGATGAAGATCGGACAAGGTAATGCTGAATATATCAAAAAGTTTATTCCTTCCCCACACCCCACTCCCCCCACGCCGAAACTTAAACAAAAAGGTTAACGTAACGCATATTTTGGAGAAAGTAGGTCACAGTGACCTAGTTTTCAGGGTAAGGTCAGTGCTTAATGAGAGGAAGGTGCTGTTAAAGTTTGATGAAGATCGGACATGGTAATGCTGAGATACATAGAAAACACAAAATGTGGACAACCGCCGCCCACCCGCCCCGCCCGGTTTACGCCAATCTATAAGCCGATTTTTTCTTCTCAAAAAAAACGGCTAAAAAACAGAAAAAGAGATTAGTTTTTGGCCCGTATTCATAAAGCTTCTTAGCGATATCTTAAGTCAAATTGTTTTTGTTTTTTTAACACCTTTCTTTATCGATTGAAGACGTTTTTTTAATATTGTTAATAAGGTTCAGAATAAATAAAACATAGAGCTAACTATTTATCTTAAAATAGATGGTTTGTAGTGTCCTTGAGAGGTCAATAAGGATATTTAAAAATATGTAAAAACCTTAAGTTTTGACTTAAATAATATTTTCCACTTAAGCTGCTTTTTGAATACGGGCCCATGATCATACTGATTTAAATGGATTAAACAGTATATGTATGATATCACTGGTACGTCAACGTGAAGTAAGAAACTAAACAGTATGGAACTAAGTTCTAACAAAGTACACATCGGAGCCTTGATGAAAGAAAATACTAATTGAAATACAATTATTTAAAAAATGTTTGAATCCGACATACGGACATGAAAGTTCTCTCATTTCCAGCCCCAGCAATGTGAGATAAGGTTCCCCAACACTCAATTCTATTTAAAGCTGTTTTGCTTTAAAATGACCAAAAGTGTGTGACTAGAGATCTAATTCGGTAGTTTAGTGTCAAACATACTCAAATGGGACAACTTGGTTATCCCATCACGAGTTTATCCATTTGGGATAAGGAAATTCACCTTCGAGGTCAATATTTCAATTCAGCCAGGGACGAATGGTGACCTCAAGGGTGAGATTTACTTTTATCATGCAACGAAATACAGCAACTTCCTACTTTCCTAAAAGTTTCCTCCCAGCTGCTGTATTATACTAGTTGTGTACATGCTATTGTTCGACGACTTAAAGTGTCATGCATCAACCACTTGAACCACACATATACACATTTATGTCTTATACTTGTCAATTTAGGAATACAATGCATTATCAAAGAAAGTATTTTGCATTGTTATAAATACATTTAACGGCCGAAAATATATTTTGCCGAAGTTACTTCCCTTGACAAAACAGCCTCCATTTGCATTTTGACCGCAGCAGACGTGAGCTGTTGTTTCCATTGATTTTTAGGTAAATTATGCTATTTTAAACAGTTTGCATGATGAAAAAAGTACATGTTTAGTAACTTAGAATTTCATTTGTATTTTAACTCGTTTCTAAAAGTGATAAATACTCACCAGAGGCTCGCATTTATCACTTAAATTCGCCAAAAATACAGCTGAAATTCTAAGTTACAAACCATGCAGTTAATTCTTATATATTTCCTCTTTCAGTCTGGTGATTGTTAGCGGTTTCCCCTCGCATTCTTTACTATAAACAGGAGTCAGCTCTTTGTTTTCCAAAAAATAAAATAATATAAAAACAAGTTTCTCTACATTGATATAGATACACGTGTTAGCGGTAAATCTACGAATGCAATTCATTTATTGAACAACTTCAAATTTGTATATGGACGACCTGACCTTCTACGAATGCAATTCATTTATTGAACAACTTCAAATTTGTATATGGACGACCTGACCTTACCATGCTTTTCTCTGTTCCATACTATATGATCAGTTTGTAGAAAGAAACAAGAGTTGCCTCCCGTAGACCGGATAAAAGCTAATGTCGTCGCAATAAAATGTGCATACAAATGTTATTGAACCAAAAACAATTAACAAATGTTATTAAACCAATAACAATCCGATAACTTATCTAATATTGACAGCATTTTGAGAAAGGAGAAGTGAGATAAAAATAGTATAGCATATGGCCCCACGAACGACAAGATTCTGATTTGTTTTTCTTAAATGTGAAACACATTTAAATGTCATTTTGATACGTCTAATATTTTGAAACGTGTTTTCACATCAAAGAGAAGATGGGCGGGACTGTTAGTAAACAGGTGACAACATTTGACACTTATGATGAAATTAAGGAAAAAAGATAAACAGCTGTGTCTTGAAGGTTTTAAATCGTTAAACACAATTGTATAACTTTTATGTTGAAATGGTACTTTTGAGAACAATACGTTTTGTGAATGACTGTCCCATTCTTGATGCGATCTTTAATTTGCTTTTTGATATATATATATATATACAGCAAAAAACGATTTAAACAACATACTGTTCAAAATGTCATAAAGCTAGCCTGCATATGCTTTCGATGCACCATGACATAGAGGGTTATGATGCACCATTTCATTTTACAATTAATTAATCATAATATGACAACGGTTTGACAATAATTTATCATTGCCACTCAGCTCGATAGCTAATTAACATTTTAATTGGATATTGGACATGTGCAAATGTGTATTTTAGCAAACTGACACGTCATGATACATTCTTATATAGATATAGTGTATCTACTAATATTACTATTGAAGACGAACAACAAAAACCAACAAAAACACGGTTAATTGACTCTGTAATTCTCAGGCGGTATTGTAATCATCATGGTTTATATTTAGGGTAAATATCAAAAGTAATGCTCTTATTATCCAGAAATGCTAAATAGTCGAACCAAGTCCGGTAAGTAATTTACAGAGTATGGTTTCATCGACTGGGTTGATTAAACATCGTTTACATCAAATAACGAGATTAGACCATACTCTATATGTTTTAGTATGTCCATTTCATCTGTCTGCCAGGCTCTAACTTCCAATAGCTGGCTGTCGAGTACACCAGTCATTCTGAGTCATTGAATTATGTTCAATTAAATGATTTACAACTGTGCAAATACAAAGGAAATGTCAGCGATCATGCTACAATGTCTGTTATATACACCAATCAATATAATTGTGTTTTGTTTATTTTTTAATAGAACAAAATGTATAATAATACACATTCATACGTGTAAAACTCTTCTCTTCAAGATTGTTTTATTGATTGCATTCATAGTTGCACATTTATTGATATAGTATATATGTTTTTGTGTTTTAAAAATAAATATATGTAAATTACATAAACATTTGACACTTATGATGAACTTAAGGAAAAAAGGACGTGGCTTCGTTTTTACATGTGTATCGTTTTGAATCTATATTTTTTCCACGACTCTTTTTGATAACTTGAAATGAAATGTAACTCAGATAAATAACCAGATGTTGCATTTGTAATAATAAGAGAGTTGTAATTACAATGAAGTTCGTGTACTTTATTTAAACTATAGCTGAGTTCAGACTCCTGTGGAACATTTTTCTTCTTTGTTGTTCTTTGTTCCGTTTATACAGGAATAAATGTGTTTCACCAATGAGGAATGTATGCAGGACATGCTGTAGTTATCTCTTGATAATATATACTGTAACCCGGCCGAGTTGTTCAGTGTTTATGCATACACATACTGTATTAATTTAGTAATAGATTTCTCAAATTATGCAATTACATTATCTTATTGTGTATACTGAAATAAGACGATTAATTAATACATACAAGAATCACGTTTGGATGACCAATCCGAAATAAAAAACACCCGGCTTGCAAGAATATAATATATCACCAGTGATCAATATAAGAAATAAATAACAATAGAAATGTACATCAATTAGGAATGTGACACTTAAATGAAAAACTAAAAAACCTCCAGTATGACGTATGGATGATGACCAACTGAAACCAAGAGAAACCCATGTACGAATTCAATATATCACACTACAAGTGTTCAATATAAGAAATAAACAACAATACAGAAGTGTATATCAAGTGGGGCTGTGACACTGGCTTCTTGGAGAAGATTTCTGCACAGTTTTAAAGCCAATTTGTTTGATTTACGACTTTAAAACGTCCTGGGATATTGTCATATATTGTCGTCCTGCGCTGGAAACGGCCATCATTCGTCTTATTACAGCCGCCAGTTTTGAAATCGAACAATAAAGCACAAAAGTTTTCGATTTGGGGTCACATGACGACCATTAAACGACGATTAGAAGGGATAAGCAATACAAGTTTACGCAGTTTATGAGATTTTCTGCGCTTCGGAGTCTGTAACAACGGGTCGAGAGGCAGATTTTATGAGCTATAAACATCGGAGCACATCTGAACGGAATACAGAAGCAAATAGGCATAATTGCAAGGACAAACGATTACTGAGTGTATGGGTAATTCATGTATATGACTTGGATAATAAAGAAAACATACTAGTAGTTGAATGTTCGGTGCATGCATAATGTTTAAATACTTATAAGTGTAGTATGCATATGTGTATTTGTTTTCAATGACCTTTTCACAGTTTGCGCAATTAACCCTTAACACGCTACATATATATAATGGACTGTTCTTTCTTTGAATTAAGACCATTGCATTTACAGGACAAAGGGGTGTTTTGGGGGAAATGACTGATCAGCAGCCTGATCAGCCTTCGAGTTACCCGCAGGCTGATCTGGGTTTACAATGGACGCAAATGCTATTATAGTCGTGCTTAACGGGTTAAATATTATTTATAAAACTTTGTTTAAATTTAATTTTTATTTCACGGTGACAATGCAAGTGAAGAAAGAGATGGTCTTCAATACTTTGAAAATGCTTGCAGCACTTCTATGGTAGTATTGTATTTTTCAAGATTTATAGACATAATGCAAATACTGTAGCATACATATCAGAAATTTAAGTATGTATATCTTCAAATGTTTTGAAGTAAAGAAACAGATTATATGACCATATATTGAAAATCTTCTTAATCCATATTTGACATCCAATTAATGTAACTTTGTTTTATATTTGTTTATCATATATGCACGTTATTTAAGTCGTATATAATTGTAAATATGTAGGTAATTACATTTCCAACTTTAAAGTGATATAACTACAGTTGTTTTTGTATTAAAACTTATTTTGAATGGTGTCTTTAGTTTGCAAATATAGCTAACATAATCACTAATTAAAGCCGTCAATTACCCAGGTGGTGGTGCCCTACGGATGCAGTGAGCGCGAAATGTATGGACAGACCAAATCACCAATCCTGCTGCATTTGTAGGGCACTACCACTTTGGGATTGTTATATTAATTATGTTCGATTTTTTTTGCAATACTTTGTAACATCACAATAGTATCACCTTCTCCGTTATTTCTATTAATTAATACAAATAATATAATATTACGTTCATAACAGAATAAAGTTCATGTCAATACTTAGAACTGTAAATATGTGTATTGCTATATCATATGTTCTATGTATATACATGTATGCATTTGTAGTAACTCACGGGCCTATGGCCTATTGATTTATGAATAAAATCTTCTTCTTCACATGTGTAAATCTATATTTCATCTTTAAGTACGTACTAACTCTGTGTTGCATCTTATTATATATGTATATACTGAATAGCGAAGGCGTGTCTAAGCCTAAATTAAAAACAACAACAAAAAGCATCAGTAAAACCATCAAACCACTAAACGAGGAAATTAGATTTTTAGATAAAAGTTAAAATAATTTGAGAGTAGCAGTCTTTGATAAAACCCGTAATTATGCCTTCTATCAATCAATGACAAAAACATGTTTTTTCTTTTCTTTTATGTTTTACATGCATTTATATTATATTGTTTTAAAGTATTACGTTAACACAAAAACCTTGCCTCTGCACGTCTGTGTTGTAATAGTCTTTAAACACGATTCTGATTATCGGCATGATTGCTTAAATATGGAAATATAAGCAGGATAAAAGGACATTTTGAGGCTAATGTGGGAAAATGGCGGATCAATGACCAAAATTAACATAGCAGTCAATGAAACCATTACTCCAGTGAATGTATGCTTTATAAAATGCCGTTGCGTATTTTGCGTCGACGTAGCTAAACAGCATAGCAGAGTTATTCAGGATGCAATGACTATACTTGTGTTTAGAAAAAACATTGAAATACATGACATATATTTCGATGTATATGACATATATGTCGATGTATGCCGCAGTCGTATAATCACACACACACACACACACACACACACACACACATATATAAAGTAAGCAAATAGGCGAAAGTTAGTATGTTTTCAACTTTTATTCTGACAGTTTCGAGATAATGATCTGTCTTTTTCAAGGAATGTTGCTAAATGAACATATAGTTACAGATATCATATAGTTACAGATATCATATAGTAACAGATATCATATAGTTACAGATATCATATAGTTACAGATATCATATAGTTACAGTGCTATCAACAAATATAACAAATCTTAGCTGGCGTGTATACTAGCTAAAATATATACTCGAGCGCTTTCGGCTTTACGCCTTCTTCAGGAGTACGTATACACAGACATGTTACATTTCTAAACAACGATTTCTAAACAAATCCAGAAAAAAATGTACAAATGATCATAAAGATATGACTCAAATGTTCTGATATTGGAAAAGAGTGCCTGCAAAGGGGCCCGTTTAGATTTACAATAAATAAATAATAATAGCGTAATTATATAACGCTATAAACGCCGAGAAAGCAAAAAAATCAGAATATATATATATATATATATAAACTAAACACAATTGAATCTTATAAACACAACTGAATCTTATATTCAATTCAATTCAAAAATGTTTATTCCAAGATTTACATATGTAAACAGCAATGGATATATAGAAATACATCATATTTAACAATCATTATGGCGAGTAAGCGACAGAACAGAGAAAGAGATATTTCATGATAGTTTGTGATAATATAAAGTTACACAAGTACTTTCATATTTATGACAAAAAAAACACAAACAGGTAAATATATAAAAAAAATTATATATATATTACTACCAAATAAGTTAACAGTTGTATATTATCTAAATTGAGCACCGTTATATAGTGCCTAAACAGTGGGAGAACAACTTTCAGATTAAGTTTATCCCTTGAAATAGGTACATTTATCGTGCGTTATTTTTACATTATGATTTTTAGATTGTGTTGTAAATAGACGTCGAACAACAGGGATATGATATTTTCTATAGCATCGTTAACAATATATACTGACCCTCCGAACACATACAAATAACTCCTACAATAGTCATTTGAATTACATCAAATCGTAAACTATAAATAAATCATACATATAAACACAACTGAATCTTATAAACACAATTGAATCTTATAAACAATAAACACAATTGAATCTTATAAACACAATTGAATCTTATAAACACAATTGAATCTTATAATTACATATATTTCCGTAATATCATAATGTTATTATTATTTATTATAATACATGAACTTAATATTAGTTTAATGGAATTATTATATAACACCTGTTTTATATACTGTAATAATGAAATAATTACATAACAAATATTTAACATATTCTGTATATTAGTATAACGTGTTTTTTGTTTGTCTAAAATACATATAATGTGTACTAGTATATAATGAAATAATTATATTACACATGTACTATATACTATTATAATGTCATACGAATATAACACAGGCACTGTATACTGTACTAATGAAATACTTATATAAAAATGTTATAAATACCGTTATAATGTCAACCTTATTAACACATGTATGATATACTATTATAATGAAATACTTATATACACATGTACCAGTATAATGACATACTTATAGTCAGATACTCTATATATATACTATTATAATGAAATCATTATATACACACACTCTATATACTATTATATACACATACTCTGTATACTATTATAATGAAATAATTATATAACACATGTGCTGTATACTGTTATAATGAAATAAGTATATAACATAATTAGGTATCACATACCGTTATAATGCAAACATTATATAACACAAGTATATATATTAGATATTTTTATATAAAACATATAATGTATATTATTATTATTATAATGAAATCATTATAAACACTTGGGCTATATATTAGTATTATGTATTTGTGTACAACATTTACAATGCAGATTAGTATAATGAAATATTTATACAACACGTGTACTATATACTTATTTGCAGCATGGTCGGTGACATTTTCTTTGATGAATACAAAGCACTAAAGGGGCGTGGCTATACCGTACTACAACTACCAGATAGAGGAATTTAGAGTACGGACGTCACTCTGATGTCACCATGTTACTACGTACACAATGCTACAAAAAATGTAGAGTCTGTCTCAGCTCGTTGGTTATTTAAACACCTCGATGGGGTGCGCCCATTTCGGTGTTTAAATAAGCCAACTCGCTGAGATCAGACTCTATCTATTACATAATGCATTTTTGTATAAGACATATAATATAAACTTATATTACACATATGTTATATACTATTAAAATGTAATAATTGGAAAAAGGCGTACATTTAAAATAATTAACATAAAATTGAAGGTGTTTATCTATACTATCTGAACTTTTTAAAAATGAGAAGAAAGAAGAAAACAGAAAACAAATACACGTCTCTCTTTACTTTTGATATTTCAAACACTTATTTCATTTATATGTGAAATGCTTTTTTTTTAACTACTTTTTATTTTATTGTTTCTTATCTTAAATCTATACTTTCGTTTACGCAGTCTTCTGTTGTTTTCCTTTCTCCAGTTGCCCTGTTCTACTATATGATATCGATAATACTTAAGACAAATTAGGTCGGGTTTTGTTTCAATATAATCATTCAGATATAATGGCCCTGAACAGAATTACTTGAACTAAAACAAATGAAACCGAATAAGTTTAATCGTTCGGTGATAATTTCCATATTTCATTGCATCCCCCGAGACCCCGTGAAATCGGCCATATCTATTCTACATCATGTAGACGTTTGAAGCATGACGTTAGAACGACTCATATCGAATGACATCGGGCGTTATAATGTACGCCAAATATGATTTTGCACGATAATAGGTATCACATTTCGGAATGATATTAACATTAACTGATGTATTTCGGTGATAAGAGTCACATGAAGCGGTATCACGTCTCATCGAGTTTCAGATTTATTTTGATACCAGTCTACAAATATGTCACGTGACCAGTACCCGTCCATCGTCGTTTGTGACTTGTACCCCGAATCTTGCACTCATTTGTTATCTGTGTTCAACATTTGTGACCGGTACCAGCTGTTGTTGTGTTATGGTAGCTTACGTCAATACTTAAAGGTTATTGCACTATTCTAGAACTCGCTTAATTTAAGAAGTCTTTAAAAGCTATGGAAAAGGCTGAAAGAATTACCAAAATAACATAAAAAATACAGGAGATATGATCTTTTAACAATTTGCAAAAGTCTCAAACGGAGGCAGACATCTTGGATTGATAACGTCATCGCGCCTTTTTACCATTTATTGCATATTGATGAATATCATTTAAAAACAAAGAATATCACTGCAAATACATGTAAATCGTAAAAAGAGCATATACAGAAGAAATAGTTTACTTTGTATTTTTTATTAAATACATTTATTTGCTTTAAACACTATTTATTATCTATTTTCCATATATGGAAAAAGCGCTATGAGGTCATCATTCAAAGATGGCTGCCTCCATTGGAGTCTTTTTGCACATTTTCAAAAGGTCATATCTCCTATATGTTTAAGCAGGGAGTACGTTATATAACGTACTCCCTGGTTTAAGATATTTTGATAATTTTTTCAACTTTACCCATGTTTTTCTAAAGCCCTTTAAAATGAAATTCCAGAATAGTGCAACATCCCCTTTAAGATACATTTTTCCAGGAGTTCCAGAAGGACATGGTAAGACCTGCGAGGATGCAAACAAACAAACAAACGAATGGCAGAAGATTCTGCCTAATGGGGATAGAATACTAATATTTCAAATACTGAGAAATAAGTAAGTATTCAAAGCATGCATGACACACATGTTTATAAACATGTTTATTACACACTATACAATAATATGAAATAGGCACTACCTATGTAACGGGAAAAGCACTTTGATAGAATGTACACCTTTTACATTTATATGTCTTAAATATTACCTATCTCTATGTTAAGTGTGTGAACTAATTATACATTTGATCAGATCTTAATCTTAGTCTAGAAATAGTTATAGATTTGACTTTACGCAAAATATGTAAACAAATATATTTCTAAGGCCTAATAAATATAATATCCGTGTTTACTCAACCTTGTTGGAAACTATGGGTAGGAAGCTTTTTGTTTTATTTTTTGATTTTATTTTTTTATCCGTAATAAGACTTTAAACTCGAGAACAATACGATACGGATAGATTTGAGTGCAGACTTTATTTGATCTTTTTCTTTGCACAGGAAAGATGCACAAGCATTTTGGTGCAGTTTTTGAGTGAGTGTATTTGAATTTTCAGGTGCTAACAAACTGAAAAGTTGTCGGAAAAAATAGATTCGTTTTATTCTCATAAAAAATAGCGTTTAAAAGGAGTTGGTCCGTTCAACACGGGTATTAAACACGGGTATTATTTTATATGGCCTAAGTTTTAAATGTCAGTCTCGTGTTAGAAAAGTGTCATCTCAATGAATCTAGAAACATGTTTATTATTTATTCTTTTTGTGGAAAGTGGGCGTGTGGATGGTGTGTGGGGATACATGGAGTCTGCTTAATTAAGTCCAATGGCATGTACATAAAATTGGAATATCAAGGTTATATTTGTTGGCATAAATATCCATCAAAATACTTAGGATTTTTTTTCTATGTTTAATGAATGAGACTCATATGTAGTAGTTGGTAGGTAGTCGAGGCCTTTTCACCCTTCTTCGCAGCGGTCTGTATAAGGCCCCTTCCCCACCCACATTTCTTTGAAATCATACAGTTTTCCCCATCTTTTAAACTTAATTAACTCTGAAAATTTCATTCCCCAGCCATAAATATTTCCCCCAATTCAGAGGCCCCTTTCCACAACTAATAAAAATGCCCTGGTAGGAGGGGAAGGGTGGTGGGGGAGGGGTGGGTGGCCTTCTTTTAAGCTGTTATTGGTGAAATTTTCTTTTTGTTATCTGTTGAGTGTTATTGAGAATTTTTATTTAATCTTTGTTACCTGTTATCATCGAATTTTAACCCCACTCCCCATCCATTCCATACACAATTAATTATTAATTGTATCAAAGTACTTTGCCCGTTATCTATGCAGTGCCTGTTTCATATTAACAAAATATTGTTATAGTAAATCACCATTGCTGTTATCATTTTTTGTCATAAGGGCCGAAATTTAACCCATTCCGTTTCAAAAAAAGTATTTTTTCCCATATTGCAGTAAAACTCACCTACTCGGAACTCATTTAAAATTCGACGGAGAACCCGTAAATCCGGAAATCTCGCCGTGTTTTGAACGTGTCCTTTTTAAATAGTCAAAGAGAGTAGCTTCCTTTATAAATACATTTGTTCTGTCTCGGCCAATTGTGCTAGGATCGATCGAGATTTTGCGAATGTGTATTTTAATATCGTCTGTCATTTTGGAGTCGAAATTGAAGTTGGTCGCATTATGAAAATGAAAATTAGTAGCGTTAGTTAGTGAGTATTTACCATATTCATTTGCATGCATACGTGTAACCTTTAGTCGGGCTTAGCCCGACCTGCCTCCGTCAGGTCGAGCTTTGCCCGTAATATGTTCTTTTAGAATAGTTTGAGTAGTTTGCAGTGCGCCTTGCAGCTACATTAGCAGTCTGTACTTGATGGTAGTTTGTTGAATTATAGTCAAAAACAAATGTTTCTGGCAAATACACATGTCACGTTGTACGAAGCAGACGTCACATGGAAGAGGTCAAAGGTAATCGAAATATCCCGGTAAGCTCTCCAATTTGCTCACAATCACGAATTCGATTTGAGATTTACTCAGCTCTCTAGTCTGTACAATTGATTTTAATCTGCACATTGGGTGCGATTTATTCAGAACAAACACAATGATATGAAATCGAGTTCTCAGAATAATTTAAATTTATTGCAAGTGATGTATGTTTAAAATTTCCCAACAACAACAGAACATAACGCAATTATTTATCAAACAAAAACAGTATGCAAAGGTCATTAAAGACAGCAGTTTGATTGGAAATTGCAAAAGATCTGCATTGAAGGAGTAATACTGAAGCAGAAGCATCGATAATGTAGAAAACAAGATGTTTGACGAGTAGGTTGGGTTGTTTTGTACAGAGAGTAGTTCAATGTTTAACTCTCTAATGCCACCCTTGGGAGAACATGGTGCTATATGAATATAAAAAGAAAGGTGCATAGCATCTTATTCTCCCAAGGTGGCGATAACATGCTTTCCGAAGCAGAAGACATATGTAAGAAACAAAAATGATAGCGACATATTCGATTGCGATTTTTCCCCCAATATTTGAAGATGAGTATAATTTTATTTTAGAATGTTCTTTCTTTATTTAAAGACATACGTAAAATACACATAAAAAGGTATTTCTGGACAAGACCAAGTATGTTTAAGCTAAAACTGCTATTTAGTAGCGAAAATGAAAATGTCATCAGAAATTTAAGTATGTATATCTTCAAATGTTTTGAAGTAAAGCAACAGATTATTTGACCATATATTGAAAATCTTCTTAATCCATATTTGACATCCAATTAATGTAACTTTGTTTTATATTTGGTTATCTTATATGCATGTTATTTAAGTCGTATATAATTGTAAATATGTATGTTATTACATTTCCAACTTTAAAGTGTTTTAACTTACAGTTGTTTTTATATTAAACTTATTTTGAATTGTGTCATTAGTTTGCGAACTGTAAATATGTGTACTGCTATGTCATATGTTCTATGTATATATGCATTTGTAGTATCTCACGGGCCTATGGCCTATTGATTTATGAATAAAATCTTCTTCTTCTTTGAAATGAAAAGAATTAAAGGAAATCCGTTGTGAAACTGCGGACACTAATTATTATGTCTGTAGAAATGTTTGCGTATTGTACAGTTTGTCGATGACATTTCTACAATCGTTCATCTTTACGAAAACAGAAGTCGAAAGTCAGATGTTTCGGTGAAAAATTTAAATTCTCTCTAGAATTTGTTACCAAGTCACGACTTGTAGAATTATAATAAACACAATTGATGTTAATGCTTCCAATGTGCGTGGTTTCTAAACAGGGAATTATTGAGAAAAAAAAGAACAATTTAAAAGCAAATGGTTTGAAATCCTGTACTAAGACAAAATAATTTTACACAAATTGTGTGTGTCATTATTTAATTTCCTCTACAACCAGAGAAATAAAAGAAACTATTTGTGAAATAAAAACAGGCATGCACTGTCATTAAATAGAGATAGCGGCCATACACGGCTGTGATTTTGAAATGAGTATTATTGAACATTGCATGCAGTAAGATGTATGACGAGTAGCTGCACATATTGTACATTGTGTCGCTATACCATATTACATGTTTACAGAAAGGAATGGTTGGCTGAATGTTTTTTTACGTAATTTACAGCACATGTTAGGCTATATATTCGGTGGATTATTTATTTTAGTGTTTGAGGCAGACAACCCATTTTTTTGGGGTAGAACCAGTACTGTATATCTCCCGCCATCCGTAAGAAACGACTCTTTTTCTCGCAGCGTCTTTACCATCACGGAAGCGATTTACGGGAACGGAAGCAATCTGCAGTGGGCATTCAACTCCTGTCTGAGTCGTTCCCAAATTCGATTTACCCATTGTTTATGAAACAACATTAATACAACGTATTTACATTCAAGTTCTTTGACAAATTAATTACAAAACGGTTTATATTTCTCTACACAAAAGAAAATAACACAAAATGTTTCAAAGTAAAATCATGCAAATGCCATTAAAATTCTGATAGGAATCCAATTGATGTGAATGATGAACTCAAAATAGGTACACGTTATTCTCCTGCAAGGAGGTAAAAATTTAAGTACATTATATATCGAGACGTAAAGGCCTTTTCATAGTTCAAACACACAGCTTAGTCAAGAATTCATAGTACAAGAATCATGTTGAAAGATCCTTTATGAAATTGGGAAATTCACACAGCTTAGTCAAGAATTCATAGTACGAGAATCATGTTGAAAGATCCTTTATGAAATTGGGAAATTATTATTAGATTTCTTTTTAATATATACTACATTATCTAACTAAAGTGTTGACAGTGTCTGTGTTGTTGTCAGTCAACGTAACCAGGTATACTTATGTATTTCGGTTTATATGTGTTCTAAAACAACCCCACGCACCACACACACCCAAACACACCCGCGTTTAATTGGGATGACAAAAGGGTAAGCGTGAGATCTGCACCCTCGATTCTGGTTCCCCAGCGGTGTTTTTTGCCACTGACCGTTCACACTGTTGTCAAGTCTTTTACGTTTGTGGCACCGCATCTAAAGCTTCTGTTTCTCCATGTTATTGTTGTTTGTTTTGAATGTGTGTGTTCTGTGAGAACTACATTGGCTGTTCGACTTTTCTGTTTCTCCATGTTATTGTTGTTTGTTTTGAATGTGTGTGTTCTGTGACAGCCACATTTTCTGTTTCTCTTTTCTGTTCTCCATGTTATTGTTGTTTGTTTTGAATGCGTGTGTTCTGTGACGGCTACATTTTCTGTTTCTCCATGTTATTGTTGTTTGTTTTGAATGTGTGAGTTCTGTGACAGCTACATTTTCTGTTTCTCCATGTTATTGTTGTTTGTTTTGAATGTGTGTATTCTGTGACAGCTACATTTGCCGTTCGACTTTTCTGTTTCTCCAAGTTATTGTTGTTTGTTTTGAATGTGTGTATTCTGTGACATCTACATTTGCCGTTCGACTTTTCTGGTTCTCCATGTTATTGTTGTTTGTTTTGAATGTGTGTGTTCTGTGACAGCCACATTTTCTGTTTCTCTTTTCTGTTTCTCCATGTTATTGTTGTTTGTTTTGAATGTGTGTGTTCTGTGACAGCTACATTTGCCGTTCGACTTTTCTGTTTCTCCATGTTATTGTTGTTTGTTTTGAATGCGTGTGTTCTGTGACGGCTACATTTCGTGTTTGACTTTTGTATCTGCGAAACGGACGTCTAATTGTGCATTAACACACATACATACTTTTATATATTTAGCTAACTGAAACAAGTTCATGACAAAGATACACGTTTAACATGTTGTCCAAAGCAGAAGTCAGATGTAAGAAGTCAATGGAAGTGGCAATTTCCCATAATCTCTCCCATTTGTTCCCAAGTCACGAATTCAATTTGAATCTTGCTTGAGTTCTAGTTGATACAATTGATTTTTATGTGCCCTATGCGCGTGGTATGAAAATAGGACTTTATTGAAACAAAAACAACTCAAAACAAATTATCTGAAATCGGGTCCGTAGACAAAAATAAATTTAGGGCAAATGATATGTGTCACTGTTTAAATGTCTTCGTGATTAGGAACCTAAATGAAAATAAGAACATGCAAACATCATTACATAAAACAAGCTTCTATGTATGTTTTGAATATGTTCTTGGAGAAGCACAGAATATCAAAGATGTAGTCATTTTTTTATAGAACGTGACAGCATGGGTAATTCTAATATTGTAGTTCCTTCCAGTAAGACGTACATGGATATTTTTAAGATTTGCCTTTGTCATCAACAGATAATGAATTAGTGTTTTTTTAAACAAGGTTAAACACATATAATGCAAGAAGCAAGATATTGAAAAGTTTCCAAAAATAAAGTAGGAAATAAAATAGTTATAAATCAAAGCATTAATGGCCATCTTGGACAACTTTGTCACTTTAAAGTTAAAACTATTTTTGCACAGTCAAACACTGCGCCTATTTATGATCGGAAGATGATTAATGCCATAGCAAAGTATGACAAGGAAGTATTTATGCTTCACGTGCACTCCTAAACTTGACGTTTACCCCTCCCACCTAGACGTAACGACCAGAAAAATTATCAAAATTGTGTCATATCTTCAGATTTCGCCGGTCAAAATATGAAATAGAAATTGTTTAAGAGGCAGTGGCTCTTGCTTTATTCGAATATATTGCCATTTTATCCGTAAAACACTGGATAATTGAATAATCGGGGTCGATGGTTTCCGTCTCTGACTGGAATTGAGACTTTTATTATCCCCTTCCGATGGGTTAAAACAGAGTCACTGTCAAGTGTCGCGTTAGAAGTGTTTTTACGGCCACAAAAACAGAATTAGACGCTAGTTTTATTTAATTATCCAGAATGATTTCGCTTTATGTGAAATTATGTGAAATTTGAAATAGGCCGATCTATAGGTCTTGTTTTCTCGTGATTGATTCTGGTTCCGAGAAGCACTATAATTTTCAGGAATTCTAGCTAGCTCCTTTGGGTATTGCGTTGTCTAGTTATTGATTTTG
The DNA here is from genome assembly GCA_037043455.1 of Cyrtodaria siliqua. Classification (NCBI taxonomy): domain Eukaryota; kingdom Metazoa; phylum Mollusca; class Bivalvia; order Adapedonta; family Hiatellidae; genus Cyrtodaria; species Cyrtodaria siliqua. The sequence goes on from JAWPHD010001286.1 coordinate 140,906, forward strand.
ATTTTATTGACCTTTGAAAAAGGCTGAAATTTTATGTAAATTTCTCCAAGATTATTGCCTATTCGCCTGTGTTTTATTTTTTTCAATTCGTTTTATATTAAAATCATCATTCATTTAGCTGCCTCGACTCGAAATCGTACAATATAAAACGCGTCACTTTTGGCACATGGTTCTGTTTATGGTGTTTCAAACGAAAACCCTCAATCAATTTCTTAGGATCTTCTACTTATGTAGCATTTAAGGTGAAATGTGATCCATTTTCACGGCATCAGAGCTTTTAATGGCTTAAGAGGAATGTCTGTGGGTTAATGCAACATGCTTTTTGCCCAACGGATTTTAAAGAAACAAGCAATGGTGTTCGTAAAATATGTGTTAATTATGTTGAGCATGCTTTTTGCCCAAAGACTTTTAAAGAAACAAGCAATGGTGTTCGTAATATATGTTAATTATGTTGCGCAAGAGAAACGGGCGGTACTAATTTTAACTTTATATCTATAGATCAGCCTTTCTTGTTCCTTTTTGCTTATCCCTACGAGTGCCAGCCTATGCATTGCCTAGCCGAATGGTTAACGACGTTGCGTTGTAAACCTTCGCCTCTCACCGCTGCGGGTTCGAATCCAACTGGGAGCTCGACTTGTAAGTGAGGAAGTGTCGATTCTTACGGATGGCGGGAGGTGTACAGTACTGGTTCCACCCAGGAAAAGTGGGTGGTCTGTCTCTACTTCAAAAAATCGACCGTCATATATGACCTTACCTGTGTTAAAAATGACGTAAAACACCATACAAACAAACAAATAAATGATTTCCGGTTAAGGTTAAGGCTTCCAGTTAAGGTATTCTGCGGAAAAGTTGAACGCTCAATGACGCTGGTACTAATAAAGAAGTATTGTCTTTCATGTTTCTCGTTTGATCGGAGTTGGACTGAGAAGCTGATTTTCCTACTTCACTTGTATTTGTCCAGAGTTTTTGAGCTGCAACAGTTGCTGATGTGAAAAACCCATCCCAATGTCGATTTAGTTGCATTACATTTACATTACATTTAAAAAATTATGCTTCGGCTACACAGAAGTATGGCTGTCATTGACAGTTCCAGTTCGATAGATACTATTGCTACCTCTGTGCACGTGACTATTGTATACCAAATGCTGTGACATACTTGTACATTTTTAATTTATAGTTATTAAAGCCTTTTTGATGTATGTTTTGTTGGCTTTCACTTTTGAAACTTTTGAATATGGTTTTTTTTTTTACATTGTTTCTAAACAATATTCAAAGGGGCACACGGGAAAATTGATTTTTTTTAAAACTCTCTACGGCTCAGTAGTATATGGATCGGCTCGCAAGTCTTACTTGCAGATTCTTGATCCTGTACATAATCAGGGATTACAACTCGCCTTGGGTGCATTTCGTACATCACCAGCTGAAAGTCTATACGTTGAAGCTAACGAACCGTCACTGTCTCCTAGATGGGACAAATTAGCCCTCCAGTATACCATTAAATTACAATCTAACCCTTCAAACCCAACATTCGATACTTTTTTTAGTCCTAGTTATGAACCTTTCTTTGATCGAAAACCGAAGGCCATTCGACCATTTGGTCTTCGTATTAAACCCAAATTAAGAGACATTGAAATCGACCTAAATTTGATCGCCAGTACAAAGTACCACAAATTCTACCGTGGACGTTAGAAGCGCTAACCATTAATTTTGATCTTTGTAATAGTAACAAGTCTGGTACAGATCCTACTATCTGTCAAAGTAAATTCAATGAACTTAAGTCGAAATATAGCAACTTTCAACATATCTATACAGATGGTTCCAAAGATGGAGATAAGGTAGCTGCAGCAGTCGTTGCTTACCAACGCAGCATAAAGAGTCACACGCCTGACAAGGCCTCTATCTTTTCAGCTGAACTTAAGATTGCCTTAATTATATTCAAAAATCTGATGATGACCATTTTGTAATATTTTCTGATTCCCTTTCAGGCCTTGGGTAATATGAAACATGATAACCCAGTTGTGCTTCAACTGTTTAGAAATGTATAATTCTCTCATAGTTGATAATGTTATTATTTCCTGCTGGCTTCCAAGCCATGTAGGAATACATGGAAATGATAGAGCTGATAGTGCTGCTAAGGCAGCATTGGATTTACATATATCTAATACCAAATTACCTTATACAGATTTTTAAATATTGTATTAACACATCTATTATTGGCAAGCCGCTCGGGATTTGTCAGTGAACAATAAACTCCATTCAATTAAACCGTTACTCGGAGAATGGCGTCCTTCTAGTAGACCCATACGTCGAGAAGGTGCAGGATAGGGCATACTCGTCATACTCATTCATATTTATTCCAAGGTGAGCAATTACCAGAATGTATGCTCTCTTTTGCACCGTTAGCGGTCAAACACATATTGTTGGAATGTGTAGACTTTGATCCTATGCGGCAAAGGTACTACACAGTTAATACTATGAAAGAGTTATTTGATACTATAGATTTTAGTCTTGTTTCAGACTTCTTAAAAGAAATCAGACTGTATAATTCATTGTAAAATATTTTTTATATTTGTATTTTACTTGTGAACACGCCCTTTGACGGGCATTTGTTGCCCTACATATAGATAGTTACTACTTTTACCATATCATCTCTTATATGTAAATAGTTTTAACAAAATATTTTTACATCAGTTTTTAATAACTTACTATTTAATGTTTCCATCCTTCATCAGTTTTTGCGCAAAATATGACATATATATGTGTCGACGTGCCGTAAAACACCATTCATTCATTTAAAACCTCACGGCGTCTCGTTAGTATTGCTACATAACTTGCATTTGTTTATTCATTAATATTAAATCAAAAGAACACTACAAACCATATTGTGTTTGCATATTATAACTGTTAACAATATTGCAGCAATAATATATTTAAACCTTTGGTAAAATAAGACGAAACAGACAAAGCTCAACAATTTATTTAAATTATACACAAGCAGTTTAAAAGTAAAAATGATACTGGATAAATAAATCGGGACGCTAATTTCAATGCTTCGTAAACACTTCAAGATTGCCGTGTGTCCCTTTAAACCATCCGACCGTTCGTAACAATCCGAGATACTTCAAGAAATAATTTCACCGGTATCTGGCGGAAACTACCGAGCAATGTCCCTTGAATGTCGATTGTCGAATTGACGGAAATAGCTAAGTGAGCGATACAGTTTCCGTGACGAGGGATACAAGCCAGCTGTCACGGACGGCGTTAAATTAATTTACTCAAACGTTGATTTGACGGATTTCTATTCAGCTATGATTAGTGGAAATTATAGGGTGGCCAAGTTAAATTTGGATGCTTCGTTTCGACACAAATTTATTTTCGATAATTGCAGCGAGAAGTGACAATGACTCACGGGAAGATTTGGACAAATTCTGAGACATTCCGAAATTGCATTACAGTCACAGTCTGGAGTCAATAAAAACTTACAAATTGGTGGATTCTGTAGTGCAAGACTTGCAGGCATTGACCTTAAACGTGACATGAGCGGAATTTGCGAGTTTTTACGGATGGCGGTATGTATACAGTACTGCTTCTACCCAGGAAAAAGTGGGTGATCTGCATAAAAATCGGTCTTTATATATGGCCTAACATGTGCTAAAAATGTCGTAAAAGACAATTCAAACAAATCATTTTTTTCGTTTTATTTAAACAAATATAACACTTTAATATTCGAATTAATGTGTATACAATAAAACTTGTTTAAATCTAAGAACAGTCCTGTTTTATGCAAGGTTTTTATTTGTTTTAAGTGCTCAATTTAAATCAGAGGTTAACACACTTAAATTGATTTTAATTTAGCATGCGATAAATGATACAGACGACTCAATATGTTCAGAATCATGTTAAAGGGACATACGGCAATCTTGAGTTTTATAAAACTTGCGGCGTCGCGTTAGTTTTTCTGCATAAATTGCCTTTGTTCAATCATTAATTAATTACTTATAGGAACGGTATAAAGCAAATTATTTTTTTGCATATGATTATATTTCACCAATACTAGTTTTCAAACCTGTGATAGAATAATGAAGAAAAGTTGAAAACTCAAAATTGTATTTAAATATATCAAGCAGGTTTAAAGTCAAAATGAGACTGGATTAATAAATTGAGAGGCTAATTTGAATGCTTGATGCAACTTCTTTTAACATGATCATACATGGGATATATATTTTAATAAAAACAGAGTGTATTTACTACTCAGATATTTATATTTTCCAGGTTAAACTTATTACGCCATCATGAATGGTAGCTTAGTTTCAGACGTGGTTGTGGACGGTCACTGTGAACAACAACATCAGGCGGTCATCGAAAAAACAACAAGTGGGCATTTAAACACTCCATATAGATGCTCTCGTAATAGAATACATATAAAAGAAAGATATTGTCAGTGATGTCATAGTATTGATTTGGAAGATGAATACCATTTTATTTTGATTTGTCCTTGTTACACAAGAATCCGGAAAATTTATATATAGAAAAACAATATTATTATGATATACCTAGTATGTTTACACTTTTAGAACTACTGCAAACACAGGATAAGAGTATTATATTTTTATAAAGTTAGCAAAATATATCATAGCTTTAACTGTAAGGGATACAATCTTGATTAATATGAACAATGTTTAGATATTTTGTATTTTCATCCTCATGTATCAGTTATTTGATATTAATATTGCTCATAGCTTGACTTAGTATGCATGAAAAAAGTATGTATGCATATATATAAAGATGTACGTATGTTAAATAACATATATGTTATGGTATGTTCTGTTCTCCATATAGATGAACTGAAGTGTGAATACAGAACATAAAAGTATGTACATGTACCAATGAGCTGAAACAACTGACACAATTAACTGGTCACTAGCTGTGTCTCTTAATGAGATGTTGTTTGAATACTGAACTCACATACTATTAGTGACAAATGTTTTTTGCAAACTTTATCCTTTATAAGCTGACTTGTGTGTTCTAGTAGGACCAATGACATGCATGTTTTCATTGAAGTTTATGGAGAATTGCCATGATGAACTGATGAACTGATGTGTGGGTACTAGTAGGACCAAGGGCATGAATGTTGACCAGAACGTTTTCACTGAGGTTTATCGAGCATTGCCATGATGAACTGATGTGTGGGTACTAGTAGGACCAAGGGCATGAATGTTGACCAGAACGTTTTCACTGAGGTTTATCGAGCATTGCCATGATGAACTGATGTGTGGGTACTAGTTGGACCAAGGGCATGCATGTTTACCAGAACGTTTTCACTGAGGTTTATGGAGCATTTCCATGATGCACTGATGTGTGGGTATTAGTAGGACCAAAGAAAGAATGTTTACCAGAACCCTTTCACTGAGGTTTATGGAGCATTTCCATGATGAACTGATGTGTATGTACTAGTAAGACTAAAGACACGAATTTTTACCAGATCCCTTTCTATGAGGTTTATGGAGCATTACCATGATGAACTGATGTGTGGGTACAAGAAGTAAAATGACATGAATGTTTAGCAAGAAGGTGTTCACTGAGGTTTATGGAGCATTGATATGATGAGCTGATGTGTGCGTACTAGTAGGACCTAGGCCATGAATGTTTACCAGAACACGTTCACTGAGGTTTATGGAGCATTGCCATGATGAACAGATGTGTATGTTCTAGTAGGACCAAGGACAAGAATGTTTACCACGTTTTCACTGAGGGTAATGGAGCATTGACATGATGCACTGATGTGTGGGTACTAGTAAAACCAAGGACACGAATGTTTACCAGAACTCTTTCACTGAGGGTAATGGAGCATTGACATGATGAACTGATGTGTGCGTACTAGTAAGACCAAGGACACGAATGTTTACCAGAACTTTTTTACTGAGGTTTATGGAGCATTAACATAGACCATCGTTTATGCTCAGCAGGCTGTTTTTTCTCTCTCTGTCACAAAGTATACTTTCATTAAATTAAAATAGGTACATTATTTCTGAGATCAATTATGCTGGATGGAGAGTGGGCTGGTATGTTCATTCCTGTTGGCGCCATATACCCTTTTTGTGTCGGTGCGCCGTAAAAACCCAATTCAAGTCAATGTTGCTGGACATATAACATATGAGATATTACTAATTATTAAGGGTCAGCATTTGCTTATTTTATTTTACAGTGTAGGTAATTCAACTTTGTCAAATGTTTATTTTCAGATATGTTCAAAAAATATTTTTTCAAAATACCTCAAATTTTTCAAATACCACACCATTTCTCTGTCAGATAAACGCCAAAATGCACCATTGCATAGCTAAGTTAAAAAAAAAGCCACCGGACCCCTGGTTTGTCGGGCCTATATACGCATTTCAGTTCAGCTACGCCCTGCCTGGCATAGACATGTCTCACACAAACTTCATTATCCATCTCACCTCCCTCTGAGGTTGCTGTCCTAACATAACCTTATATGATGTGTAAACGGGAGAACACCCTACTAGTATTTAATTTCATTTGTTTAAAACATTCTATAAATCGTACGTGTAATAATAGTATAATGAACATTGGACTAAACTGTTTTCTTACATCCGCAGTGTATTTGTGCATGCAGTTAAGTGGTTGGACTCAATTGTTCTCCACATAGCCTTGTATTGGATGCCAACTAGGCATTATGCAAATGAGCAACTTTAAGCCTAAGTTGGTCTGAACGATGAGAGGCATCTATACTTAATCAATATCTTTGTGAACAGGGTTTGTTGAGTTTGCAGCCGCAAATAGACAACTGTATGTATCAGCTTCACCACAACCATATAGATCTACACATTTTATATCCAATATTATGCAGTACTGAATACATACATGAAGAAATAAAGCATACAGAACAATTTATTTTACACGTAAAAGTGCCCTGTAATATTTTATAACTCGTAACAGTGCCCTGTAATAGTTTACATATAACATTGCCGTCATATTTTGCACGTAAAATGCCCTGTAATATTTTACACGTAACATTGTCGTCATATTTTACGGGTAAAATGCCCTGTAATTTTGTATACGTAACAGTGCCCTGTAATATTTTACATATAACATTGCCGTCATATTTTACACGTAAAATGTCCTGTAATATTTTACACGTAAGAGTGCTCTGTAATATTTTACACGTAACAGCGCCCTGTAATAGTTTACATGTTATGTACAGTGCCCTGGAATATTTTACGTATAACACTGCCCTGTAACATTCAGACGTAAAAGTGCCCTGTAATATGTTACACGTAACAGCGCCCTGTACTATTTTACACATAACAGTGCCCTTAACATTTTAGACGTAAATTTGCCCTGTAATATTTTACATGTAAAAGTGCCCTGACATATTTTACGACGTAACAGTGCCCTGTAATATTTTACACGTAATAGTGCCTTGGAATATTTTATACGTAACAGTGCCCTGTAATATTTTACACGTAACAGTTCCCTGTAATATTTTACACATAACAGTGCCCTAGAATATTCTACACACAATAGTGCCCTGGAATATGTTACACCTTAACAATGCCCTGTAATGTTTAATACCTAATCAACTCCATTATGAGGCATTTGCCTGTTCCCGTATATATTATTCGGGGCCCAACTATTAAAAATACTTTATCGAATGCATCAACCAACAGCGCAATGAATCAGACATTTAGTGGTCTGTCAATGACAAAACCTCGTTTGTTTAGGCTTGGATACATGTATTGTAAATCCAATGTGAAGTAAGGCATGACGATTAATTTCTTCTTCTTCTTTTTTTTTTAAACTATAAACGTTATTGTAAAAATAGAACACCACGAAGCGTTTGCATAAATTAAGCCATTTTCAGTGTGATTATATATTTTTTGAAATTCTCGCATCTAAGAAAAGGTGGTATTCTGCGATGCAAGCATTGTTTAACAGAGATTGTATTTTAATATATGGTTAAAATAGTATGATATCGCACAAATAAACAAACACAAACATAGTTAATTCGCGACTGTATAAAGAGTTCATAGAGAAAGGTTTGCAGAGAAATAGTTTACGAATTTAATTAAACGCTTTTTTGTTTTCAATATGTGAATACCGTAGTTTACAATTTATGGTTGACCGATAGACGGCGTTAATCTGGACAATTTTATTTCGTATTAGAGTTGCATGTTAAACGACTAATTCATAAAAAAACGTTATTATCCTGAAATGAACCCCAATATTGTCCATCCATTATGTAAATAAGTTTGGTGTTTTGATCTAGAACACGAATACCGTTATTTTCATATGTTGCTGGGCAAAATGCTGCACAGAGCTGAACATAAACAACCAATCACATACACCGCTTTTTGTTTTTTTGTTTTGTTTGATACATTTAATGAAATATAGATCGTACCAAATTATATATAACATGACCTCAATTTGTTTCTTATATATAAAGCGCTAGGTTCTACTTAATTTGCATATAGATTGTTGAGAGTGTAGATGTGGTAGCGAGATTGGACGTGATGCTGTAACTTTTGATAGGCCAACTCAGTCAGATCGATAAAACAATGCCAACCGTACGAGGAATTATGTGGCAGAGACTTTCCTACTTATTTATATGCAAATTTTATAATTACTTTTCTACGCCTTTCTTAATTCTGATCTGCTCGGGAAACATGGGGTGGTTAGTAGAAGTTAGTAGGTGCAGTAAGAAGTCACTAACAATCATCGGTACAGAAATGAAATAAAACAAACAAGAAAATACACAACGGAACAAAAAATCGAAGGCGTTACAATAACGGAATAGCTGTACTTTAATAATATTCGTATAGTTAGTACTGCATGAAATTAGATTAATATAAACATGAAGTTTGAAGAAAATAAGTCTAGAAAATATGTCACCATATGTGCAATATGCATAGATCTACAACTGCAAAAATGAATAATTAAAATAGTTAATTGAATCAGGGTTTCTGAAGGACGTTCCTGATTGAATGCAAAGTTATCAGCGTCGTCGTTATTATATTCGTAGATAAAGTAAAATATTAAATTTAAATACTATTTTTATATACATAACATCATTTTTTTATATTGACAGTTTGAAATATCTCTTCATATACAGTAAATGAAATTTTGACGAAAAAATAAAACACGAGGTCGAACCTATCCGAGTGAACTTACATGCCAAGGATTTATAAAAAACGTAAAACTGTTTTTTATAAATACTTGTGCGAGCGGAAAAGAATATATGTTTATTTCTTAAATTAATCGATCAAACCAAATACGTATTAATTAAGTAATGGAATGCAATGATAGTAAGATTGATTATATTTGCATGTTCATTTTCGTCGCTAAGGGGAAGCAAGCACTAAACAATTGTGTCCAATTATGCTTCAATTTAAAGAAAAAAAGTGGGCGTGACTATTCAATAAAGGGCCGGATGTCGGTCGTATTCCCCTACCACGTCCCCGTGGGGATTCAAATCAGTCCTTATAATTAGGGATAATCAATTCGTTTGTTTGCTGTATCCTGTTTCAATCACGACTGGTTAGCCGGACGAGCGTCGATCCACCACTTTTCTCGTAGCATGCAAGTATGCCCTCTAACATTTAAAGGGACAAACGACAATTTTTTCCGTCTGTATATTAACGGCGTCCCGTTATATATATTTTTTTAAATATATTTGCAAATCACTAGTAATAAGTATTTGAAAAGTGCAAAGCACATGGTTTTTGCATATTATTATTATTATAGTTGATTATATTTCACCAAATATACATCCGTGTGGTTCCCGGGTGCCCCCGTTTGTCACGGGGCAAATAATAGGGACACTGCAGATCCCTTTGGAGGGGTAGGCAGAGGGGTAGAATCCCCCCAAATTCATGTTCATTTTCTCATTTTTTGTTCATGTTCATTAAAGGTCTTCATCATGATCCCTGCATTGTTTCAGGTGCTATCTCGCTCGCATCAAAAGAGCAGTGGCAGAAAAACAATAACGTGGCTCCAGCGTAAATGGAGTTTCTAAGATAGAATTTGCAGCAACTCTGCAGTTCAGGGTGAGAAGGTTCTAGGCCCATTTTCCATATTTTATCTCGATGTACATGGAAGATGAGCCTGGCATGTTCCTGCCTTTTAAGCGCCATATAACCTTTTCATGTGTTGGTGCGCCTTAAAACCCCAATTCAATTAATTCACCAAATATATATATTTAAACCTAAGATCGAATAATGAAAACAATTTGAAAACTCCAAATTACACCAGTAACGTATTTAAACATAAGGTAGAATAATGAAGAAAAAATTAAAACTTTAAATAGTATTACCTTTTTATTAAATTATATGCAAGCAGTTTTAAAGGGACACACAGCAATCTTGATTTTTTAAAAACTCACGGCGTCCCGTTAGTTTTTGTCTTAACTTGCATTTGTCCAATCAGCAATATTAATGGTTAGAATAGTTCAAAGCAAATTGTTGTCACATATTACTAACTTTTTATAATATTGCACCAATAACATATTTATAACATTTGGCAAAATAGTGAAAAAAAAATGAAATCTCACTTTTTTTATTTAGTTATATGCAAGCAGTTTTAAGTCAAAATGACGCAGGATAAATAAATCGAGGAGTAGATTTTAATGTTTGAATAAAACTCTCAAGATTGGCATGTGTCCCTTTAAAGTAAAACTACAGAAGGGAGGCCTTTCTGAAGGGGCACACTCCGGTTGGGCTCGGGTACTCCTGTCTGGGGAATGATTGCCTAGTACAGGGAACCCCGAGGCCCTTCCGTTACACTACGGTTGGGCTCATAAGTCTGTATTGTGTACAGTAGGAACCCATGTGGTGTGGGTAGTCACCGGCGGCACTTGTGTATTGTAAATATTTTTGACTTTACTTTATTTGGAAAGCTCGCTGGGGAGTGTTTTGGGTTAATTGGTTCACTGTTCACTGTTCAAAGGAGACTTATGAAAAAAACACACAAAAACAACAACAAAAAACACCACTGTGTTAATAAAGCAAGGTTCTTATTAGTTTAGTATTTGATAACAAGTTCAAGAAGTCCGTGTGTCCCTTCAAAATCAAAAGACATGAGCATAATGAAGCATTAGAATTAGGGTTTCAATTTATTAATCCAATATTATTTTGACTTAAACCTGCTTGCATATAATAAAATAGCAACTGAGTTTTCATTGTTTCTTCTTATTTTACCATAAGTTTATTACATTATAAGTGCAATATAATCAACAGTTAGTAATATGCAAAACTAATTTCCCTTATACTATTCGTATAATAAATAGTTCTGATGGAACGAAGTGCAAGTTATATTGGAAAATTAACGGGATGCCGCGATTTAAAAAACAACAACAATCAAATTGCCATGTATATACGTGTTTGTAAATGATACTATTATTATACAATAGTGTAGATTTGTAAAACTCTGACTCTTAAAGGGTGTACGTTTAGTTTTATCTAGAAGAATTCTAAAATATTCCATTTCATGATGCACATATCACATTAATCAAAACATGGTGTTTGCACCGTGTTGTTTAACGGCGTCTCTGTGGCCGAGGCGTTAACGACGTTGCGTTGTAAGCCTTCGCCTCTCACCGCTGCGGTATTTGGATATGCAATCGGTCGTAAAATGCTTAAATTACCCCTAGTGCGTTACCTGGGTTAGCACATACTACTGTGAAGAATGCTTGTAAATAAGGTCTCAGTTGTAACCTCATCCATTATATTTACGCCCTTTACAATAAAATATATCATTGTATGTCAATTTTAAGTCGGACCCGTAAAACCCTGATGAAAAATCCCAATGTAGCCCCTTTAACGAAAAAACAAAACGCCAACGCTTTATATATTGTAGATATTTGATAAGTGTATGTTGAAGGAAATTTCAACTATCGAAGTCAACGTGCTATAAGACAATTAAACGTACATTATAAACTATGCAATATACACGTGCACAGTGGGTGCGGTCCGCACGTGTTTGGACCTTTGTAATAAATAAAACCTTAATTTCAGCTTAACAAGTTTGCATATTGTAAAATTAAAACATTTAATAGGTAATTTTAAACAGGTTATCGCATTTTTTTCCGGTTTTTATTGTCGAAATATCCGTTATAAAATTCTGCTTATATAAGCTTTCCTATCGCTTAATGGAATTAAGGCGGGACCACGTAATGATTTTAATAATTTTTACAAATAATTCAACACAAAATGCTCTTCTTTCAATTAAGCAACTCCAAAGAAGTCCTTGAATGGATGAAATATTTTTTCAGAGTCCAGGAACGATCATACCACCTCGTATACAATAATGATTAACGTGTAACAACGCTAAAATGTTTACCCAGGGTACGTCCTTAACTTAAAATAAGTATCGATACAATGCAAACACCAAACATTATAAACCTGTATTAGGAGCGCATACCATTATAGTTTTCAACACCTGCGTGCACGGTGATGCCTTTTTTGCTGTCACATAGACGCCATTGTTTGCCGCCATCTTCCCGCGAACCCACCTCCAAGTTCGTCACGTGATTTATGGGTTGCAGCCATCGCTTTATTGTACACCCTAGGTGGGAAACCATTCACCTATCCGTCATGTTTTACACTCACTAAGGTGATAAAAGGTAATAGTTATGTTGTTTATTAACGTTAAATGGTACCCAGAATCATAAACGAATAAAAACAGGGATCTGGTTACACTGCGGGTTCAGACGGCTTATACAGTAACCGGAAACTGATACGGTTGCGATTGTTATCTGGGGAGAGAGAGAACAAAACGTCTGCTTTGTATGTGTAGCAAATTTTTGTGTGTGTATTTTTTTGACATAAACTTAAGAGGTGACAGAGGTGTTGGGGTCAGCTTAGGCTAGATTGTTTCCATGGTTGCGGAGATTGCATATAATTAAGCGTCTGTAAAAAGATGGCTTTTTTATTTCGTTCAATGTCAGCAAGCTGTGAGTAAATTATTATGTTTCAGAAAAAAGGTTAGCAATGACAAAACAGTACATTTATTATATACTACAAATACAACCAGAACTATCACTGATGGGGATGAATACCCACGCTTAAATTCTAAGTCAAGCTTAAATTATAAGTCAAACAAAGGGTGTATGTAAGTAATAAAAATGTGTTACGCGACGGGACGGACGCGACGGTACGCGACGTGACATTACGGACAGCGTGATTCCTATACGTCTCACACCACAATTAATTTTCCATAGGGTCCCATTGTAATGTTTTTGTTCGTGACATAGAGATAAAAAAGATTTTGCAACATGTATTTATGCTTAAATTCTTCATTGATCCAATATCTGCATGCTATTAACTTTTAACGAATATTTACCAGATTGAACTTTTTTTAATTTCATGTTTGCGTGACACCTATCAAAATTTAGACAAAAATACAACCCCGTGGAGATTAGACCCATGATGTGTAAAATGAGGCAGAATTAGCTAGAAATCTTATATCAACATGCATTTTTCTGGGATCTCTTCCTAAAATGCTGTAGATTTAGAACCTGGTAAAGATAAATCAGTGTGTCCTGTAAAATGTAGAAAAGCGAACTTGTTTTTTTTTATCTACCTCCTTCATCTGTAGGGCAGGAGTACTCAAGGGAGATAATAGTGGTGTGAGTCCTATATATAGAGGATATTTGTTTGTTTTGAGTGAATATAGGACTTATTTTTATCGAGAGTGAAAATATTCGAGTTTCCTCCCTTCGAGACGAAAATAATTCCTATATTCACGACAAACCAACAAATATTATGTTTATTATTTACTCACAACCTTGAAAATTATGCAGAAAAAAACATAATGCGCCAAAAAAAGACGCCAATAAGGCCAATAAGGCCAACAACAACAACGCCAACAACGTCAACAGCGGCATTACGTCGTTTTCGGTATTGCACATATGAAATATAAACAACGAAAATATAAGGTTTTATTTTAATCACGAAATCCACTATTTCACTGGAAAGTATATAATAAAGCCCCTAATTCTTTTTGTGAAAGAGGGGGTATAAAAATAACTAAATAATGAAATGTATTAACTTGTATTTTCATTAGCTCAGTCGTTTAATATATTTAAGAAAGAGTTCTTGAACTTGTTTTCCATCTGTAAAACTTACCAGACTCTCTTACTTATATCTATTAATATTTAATGCCAGGTTGACATAATTTAAAAAAAGGAATATGTGCACCAAATTGATTACTTGGCGTTTCATTGTGTGCGAAAGGGCGGTGCAACATTTAATCAACCACTCGTCAGAATAGCAAAACGACCCATGTCCAATTAATCACGGGAAGGTAGGTAAAACAATTTGTTTCTTCCTAAAATAAACACAGAATCAAACACCGACTTGACGCAAACGTACAAGTATCTTGACATAGATTGTCATATCAAACGTGAAAGATAAAATTAATGAAACTGTGGTATATATAGACGGATATTCGGTGCCAAGTCAGGAAAACCACTAACGATACAACCAGCACATACCGGAAGTAAAACAATTTTAAGATTGCTGATGTAGGCACATATAACATATCAATCTTTTAACATCAATTATGAGAGGTTATGAAAAAAAGTTCATAAGCTATTCAGATGTCCTATGCATGGTTAATGCATGATATTTCACTGGCATAGATTAAGTACAAAAAATAACGTACATATATGTATTTAATAGGAAACTTATTTCCACTAAACGACGCACGTGCTGTTAACATGGTTATCGCAAGCCTGGAAGTAATTTCTGTTATCCAAAGTCGGAGGATATATTCAATACAGGAACACGAAAGTGTACTGATATTTCGGATATCATACAAAGGGGCGTGGCTACCAAAATTACTAGAAAACAGCTTTTTACAAAAAAGGAGAGAAAAATATGGCGACAATATATAACTAATACTTAAATCACACTTGTTGCTAAGTATGTATATGGACGTTAGCAGACACATTATAAATGGGTTCGAACTTTTTCCATAATGAAAACTTCTCTCATTGGCCTACATGTATAAGAAAAACAGCAATTTAAAATCTTGCAGAAAGCACTTACTTTCTTAAATTGTTTTCAATGTCCTGGAGGTAGAAAATTGAGTCATCATTATCTGATGGATATTGATGAATATTGCATTAATATGAAATAAAGTGCTTGGAAATGTTTGACCATCAACGACAACCAGTCGACCATCAACGACAACCAGTTGCAGACTCTAAATAATACAGGTTCGAACATGTATAAGTAGTAGATTTCATATAACGCTACTCCCGGAGACCGACTGTATTGTCTCCCCTGACACCGACTGTATTGTCTCCCCTGACACCGACTGTATTGTCACACTTTATACCGAATGTTATTGTTCATTAAAGTAATTACTATTTACTCTAATGACGATTAAAACAAACAAAGGTATAACTATTATTTTAATTTGTATACAAACGACTACGCTATGAAAATAAAATCATCTGAAAATAACACAAATATATTAATACAATCGTCGATATGCGTTTACTTGTTAGATATTGCTTGGTCACACAGAAACCACTGATGCCGTTACCATTCCCCTGTCCATTTACCCATAGTATAATGACATGCAAATTCAATTCAAAATGCTAATAAATGGTCGTTCTGCACGCAGGCCCCAAACAGTGTGACATCATGCAGATTGCTTCGACTTGATTTAGGCACATATGCTGTGACCAAAAAGAAATATGTCTGCTTACAATCACAGCGACGGGTTGATGGCCACTTAACGTATTGGTTCCATGTGTCCTTTGTTGGATCTTGCCTTTTTCTATATCAGAATTCAAGTTATCACATGTTTTGGGTGAAAAAACTAATTTTGGCATTATTAAACCAACGAGGAGAACTGGCAATTCTGATTTTACTTGAAAGCAACTTTTAAGCCAACGGACAGCTCTGAATTGTTTGGAAGCAGTGCGCTTATAAGGGCCTTATGGAGGTCAAAGGGCAACAGTGGAATGCATTGGAAGTACAACGAAGGTCAAAGGGCAAAACTGAAATGAAATGATATTGAAGCATTATGCAGGTCAAAGGGCAACATTGCTTTGGAAGCATAACGAAGGTCAAGGGGAAACACGTAAATAACATTGAAGCATAACGAATGCCAAAGGGAAACATTAAAATAACTTGGAAGCATTATGAATCCCAAAGGGCAACAATGAAATGAATTGAAAGCATTTTAAATGTCAAATGGCAACACTGAAATGAATTGGAAGCGTTATGAAATTACTTGGAAGCATTATGAAATTACTTGAAAGCATTATGAAGGTCACGAAGCAATAGTATTTGAATATTACTTGGCAGCGTTGAAATTGTTCGGGGAATATGAAGGCGAAAGGTCTATGTTAAACCTATCTGGGTTTACTCTAAATGCTGAAGGGCAAGATTAAACTGATATTGTAATGAAGACCAAATTGCAACGCATAACTTGCTTGGATACAGTAAAGAGTCAAAGGTAACGCTGAACTTGATTTGCAGTTCTGTAAATACCAAAGGCAACATTAAAGGAGTTGAGGGAAATATCAATGTCAAAGTATGACATTGTGTTTGTTCGGAAGTAGTATTTAATACAAACGAAATTAAAAGGGGTTTTACGTCCTGTTTTAACATATATCAAATAAGGAAATATTGGCACATCAACCTTACAGTGAGATGACATGAAGGAAAATAAAAACTAGAATAAAATGTTCAAGAGAACTGTATTGGGAAAACACATTTTCATTTACAACTTGTTTACATCTTCCGGACCCAGGAGTTTTCGGCAGGAAGTGGGGAGTGGTTTCGGCAGGAAGTGGGGAGTGGTGTCTACACATATAACCATTGTTGATGATTGTCATCCCCTTTGTCAGAGGCTTGTCTGAATGGAAACTTCAACCTTAATAATAATAATAATAATAATAATAATAATAATATCTTTATTTCAAGAGGATAACATATTTGGCTACAAGCCAGTTTAACATATGGTCCTCAGACAAAATAGAATATATGTACAGTTTATACAAACATGATTAAAACAATGGTACAAAAAGAATAAAATGAATAAAATATGTCTAGAAACTTCATGATTTTTCTAAAAAGGTGGTATTTGAGAAACATTGATTAGGACTGATTCAATCTTTAGGTGATGTGTATAGAATATAAAACTAATGTTTAAAACTCATTAATTGTATATGTTTTTAATATAAATATTAAAATTTTAAGAATTACATTTTAAAACTTAATGAATTCCGTACATATTGTCAAGTAAGTGGACTGTGTACACCTGCATATACTGTGATACATTGGTAATCAAGTTGTCAAAAGTTGTCATCCTTCATTCCATCCTCCTCTGAAGTTGCTGTCCCAATATAACTTACTTTGATGTATTAAGCTCAGTGGCGGGAGCGGGGTGGGAGTGGGGGTAGGGCTTTAAGGCCGGACCATTTTTCTCCCACTTAAATCCGTTACAATTCATTGCCACACTTTTATTAAGACTAGATCATGCAAATAAAAATAAATATCCCATCGAAAGGATGTCTCTTACAATCAGCCTTGCTATGATGAATTCGGTCTGAAAAGGCTGAGAAATGCCCTCGTATTCTCTTCGATCGAATCATAATAACTAAAAGTTAGATAACGCCAGAACTTATAATTCCCCTGCGCCGTTCTTGGGATTAAGACATCAGCATGGGAAAATTGCAACTAAGTTTTCAATTATATTTGCATAAAATGTAATCGATTTTGTTTGTAAGGCGAGGAAATCGTCATTCATCTTATTTTGACAGAGTCTTGAGCCCCATACGCGATCTGACATGCTTAAAACCCAGGCATCCATCTTGTTGGTGTGGAATTGAGATATATATCAAATCGTGTAATAGTATCTTAGAAGCATCTTCCAGGAAAGTTCCAGAGTGCAACAGATTTCTAATGACAAATTGTCGTACATGACATTGAGCGCTGGATTCTTTGTAAGGTTATTTAATGATTTAGCAGATTTCGGCGTTAAAAGAAACTAAAGAAAAGAAACAAGATATTTTTTGGTGCGTATAAATCAACAATACAACATGCATTTTCGACATGTTCCTTTTTTCAAACACTTAGTGAGAGAATCTTTCTTTACTTGGTTTATTTTTTTATGAATTAATCGCGTTACCCAAACTAAGAAATAGAAATACAAGACCTCTGCTTGACTGCTCTATATTTCATCACAGCAAAGCATGCATTTGATAAATTTCTCAAATTCAAGAAAAAACACATAGTCTTAATGCGGCTTGCCAAGAGGAAATGCATGCATATAGAATTGCATTTCTTACATGTTTTGCATAGGACTGACCACATAATTCCATTTTCTCTATGGCAGACGACACATATACTAGCAGACTGTCAATATAGACATTAATTCTGACATCGAAAAGACCAATCCTTCTCCTACCACTTTTCATAACGCACGAACAAAAAAAACCACCACCATTTAAATCTAAGATATCTCCTAGATTAAAACAGGTGATTGACCTACGTGAGTGGTCAACGTTCCTTTGTTATATGATTGACAAGCAGAAATGAAGGAGTCTGCTTGCATTTGGGCAGTGTCTACAATTCAAACAAGGATCCAATAGAGGAGTGACGGAAGACAAACTCATTATGTTGTATGTCCAACTACTCTCTCCTATATAAGCTACCACTGCACGGGTGGAGAAAGCTAAACACAAGACTGCCGTTTTAAGCAAACCGGGCGTTTTCAACTGGCTTTAAACGGGTGTCAATATTTGACAAGTTCAGGGTTACTTGAAACAAAAGGAAATGCATTAAGACTCTCCATACCTAAGTATATTCAAGAAATGGAATTATTTCCAGCGGGTTTATATTGTCCCAGATCAATACCTGGTGGGCAGAACTTGAAGTTCATCGATACCAAAGGCATTAGGTCCGCGGTTTCGATGTGTTACAAGTCCCGAATAACCAGGTTTTGATCTCGCACAATTTAAACCCGCTGGAAATATATTATTTCTCATCTGACCTGGATTGTTATGTATCATGATATACATTTTGCCGAGAGAGTGCACAAGATACAAACACATTTAACATATATTTAAATGTGTTGTTTGAACGTAGCGTGGCTTACAATAACGCATTCCACAGCATTCTTGTTTTGCATCTGACATTTAAAATGACGTCTCAACGGCTAACGTGTTTTCTGGCGTTTAAAATGAATTTTAAAACCTCCGCAATAACCAGTCAGCATTGAGTATTGTAATAAACCATGTTAGATATATACTATATCTTTGATACTAATCCTGCTCTGCTTTTGTTTTATCTTGTTTCCTATGAGTGTAACAGATGTATCATGTTAAACTTACAATTAATAATCCTTAACGTTGGTTATGGACACTTACTGTTATGTCTGAACATTGCTCGAGTCCTCATGTTCGCATTACTGTTATACCGATTTTTATTAAGCTTATACCTAAGCTTAATAAAATTCTGTTTCGTTCTGTTATGTCTGTTCTGTTCCGGTCAGTCTGTTCTGTTCTGTTATGTCTGTTCTGTTCTGTTCTGTTCTGTTATGAATCCATATTAAATATTTTTTGACATGATAACACTTTTGTCCTTTATTTTTTTAATGGTTAATAGTCGTACAGATATAGCTATTATTTGATTTAATCTCATTTCATCATCACTAGCATGCCGATCATAATTCTGAATAAAAATCAATAAATAGGTGTTTTTGTGGACATAACATTTCTGTTAACTCTTTTCAAATAACGATTTATCTTTTTTGAACACAACCTTTATGTAAACTCTCTCCTAGCTGCCTAGCACGTCATTTATTAGTTGCTTTTAAAGCTGGTGCCATGTAGACCCGATCTTATCCAAATTCCACAAACAATTACAGCTTGATCGCCAGCTATAATATAGAATTACTTGTTTGGAATAGGCTACAGATAAGTATACGTTACACCGTTTCAAAGCGGTCTCAGTAGCTCGGTGGTTAATGCATTGCACATTGGAGTTGTAGATCTCTGTCGCGGCGTGGGTTCGTGGCGGAGGCATGTCTGGGAAACGTCATCCTTCGCCTCATTTTCCTCCGAGGTTGTTGTCCCAGTATAACCTAACGTGACATGTTAACGGCATGTAAAACCTCATTCACCCCCATTTTTAGCGGTACACGCATCTATACCCAACAATGAAGTTACAAGGTCATCTCTATCCTTCGGCAAAGCGTCTCCGTGGCCGAATGGTTAACGACGTTGCGTTGTAAACATTCTCGCCTCTCACCACTGCGGGTTCGAATCCGACTGGGAGCTCGACTTGTAAGTGAGGAAATGTCGATTTCTTACGGATGGCGGGAGGTGTACAGTACTGGTTCTACCCAGGAAAAGTGGGTGGTCTGCCACCACCACAAAAAATCGACCGTCATATATAACCTTACATGTGTTGAAAATGACGTAAAAACATAAACAAACAAACAAACAAACTATCCTTCGGCATATACTATATCGGAGTACACTATATCGGAGTACCCACATGCAGAATCCTAGGAACAAATCAGTATTTTCCGTAGTAGTTTCGTATAATATTCTGAATTATTTTAACATAACATGATTTTCGCCTTTAAATGTTGCCTTAAACCCTGAACCTTCAGGTTAGTACATAAATATTAGTCGACGCCCTAATCAACTGCGAAAAATCCAGGCGCAGTTGGTTATAGTTGTACGACAAATTCGTATTAAAATGTATATAACGAATGTTACATTCTGCAACCTGATTGGTTCCTACCGTTCTGCAGTGAGCGGTCAGTACATAAATATATAGATTGCTTCACTGTGCATGTTCACACAAACAAGCGTTTATAGTTAAACGCTCTCTAATATAGGAGCAGTCTAAAAAACCTACACATTTGGCACGTCTCGGCTCTAATCATAACTTCCTAAGGCTATTCTATGGCGACTACTCTGTCTTCATTCCGAGACAGAGCAAATTGATGAGATGACCATTAGACCTGGCACGTTTTATTGTAGTGACAGATAATGGTCATCTACACATTCTGGGAGAGAGCGACAATTTGTCAGGAAGAAGTTGGAGAACGCGTTTGGATAGGAAGTATACCATATATTTAATTGTTGTATCTGGGATGATAACTGAAAATATAAAGCCCTGGTTGTATATATATATATTTTTTTTTTTGCAAATGACCATAGTTCTTACATTTTACGACCGAACTTCATCTAAAAGAACCATTATAATAATAATAATAATAATAATAATAATAACAATACCAAGTAAAAAAAACAAATTAATAAAAAAATTATATATATATAAAAAACGAACGAGAACTGGAGATTTAGTATTTTGTCAATAAAGGCATTTCCTTTTCTATTTTTGTTAATATATATCAGTCGCTCACGACATTAAATACAGAGAATATTTGTTTATTTGGAATAAATATCACCAATATTTCATTCATATACGTGCACGGGTGTGGAGGACGAGTAAAGACTATATATGTTCTAACACGGAGATACAATATGTCTTGTATTCACGACCACCTTAATAATTTCTATCTAATATAAATATAAAAAGGGGATCCTTTTAGGAAGCAACTAACACACACAAGAGAGTAATGTAGCAGACCGGAAAATCGAATACACACAAGAGAGTAATGTTGCATACCGGAAAAACGAACACACACCAGAGAGTAATGTAGCAGACCGGAAAATCGAACACGTACAAGACAGTAATGTAGCAGACCGGAAAATCGAACACACACAAGAGAGTAATGTTGCATACCGGAAAAACGAACACACACCAGAGAGTAATGTAGCAGACCGGAAAAACGAACACGTACAAGACAGTAATGTAGCAGACCGGAAAACCGAACACAAACAAGAGAGTAATGTAGAAGACCGGAAAATCGAACACACACACGAGAGTAATGTAGCATACCGGAAAAACGAACACACACAAGAGAGTAATGTAGCAGACCGGAAAAACGAACACATAAAAGAGAGTAATGTAGCATACCGGAAAATCGAACACACACAGAGTATTATAGCATACCGAAAAATCGAACACACACAAGAGAGTAATGTAGCATACCGGAAAATCGAACACAGACAAGAGAGTAATGTAGCATACCGGAAAAACGAACACACACAAGAGAGTAATGAAGCAGACCGGAAAAACGAACACACACAAGGGGGCAGTCCTCAGTTTCGCATGAATGTCCATGTAAATCAGAAAGAAATCAACTAAGCATCTTTTAGGTCCATGGATGGTCTTTATAATAATTATGAAGCACATGTTTGATGTTTTTTTCAGTTTTGATTACTTCTAAGTTTATTTTGGTGTATTGGAATATGCATTCTTTGGGTTTTTTGGAGGCTATAAATAGAAAAATGTGAACCAATCAAAAACTTCCTAAAAGTAGTTAAAATGGTTGATTTTCACTGACGAAGAGATCAGCGTGGAATAACTTTTTAAAATGCCGGACTTGGTATGTAAAATTTAGCATTTCCTGATATGCAAGAGCATTATGAGTGATGACATGACCCTGATATGTGTAGGAATTTTTTTTATTTTCATTTATTGACATTTGAAATATTGCTAAAATTGCATTTTTAGCATGTTTTAAGGGGTGGGGTAATCTTAAAGAAATGAGACTAAAGTTGTACAGAAAATGCTTTTTGATACTTTTATTTGGTATGGAAACATGGGTAATTTTATTGTCTTCTCAGAAATGTATGACACAATGATGATGTGATTTATTTTTGCTCAAGGATTCAGGCTAAGAGCTTGTCATGGGTTTGAAGATTGAGAAATGTACATTAAACTGTGGAGTGCCCCCCAAGAGAGTAATGTAGCAGACCGGAAAATCGAACACACACAAGAGAGTAATGTAGCAGACCTGAAAAACGAATACACACAAGAGAGTAATGTAGCAGACCGGAAAAACGAACACACACAAGAGAGTAATGTAGCAGACCGAAAAATCGAACACATACAAGAGAGTAATGTAGCAGACCGGAAAAACGAACACACACAAGAGAGTAATGTAGCATACCGGAAAAACGAACACACACAAGAGAGTAATGTAGCAGACCGGAAAATCGAACACACACAAGAGAGTAATGTAGCATACCGGAAAAACGAACAAACACAAGAGAGTAATGTAGCAGACCGGAAAAACGAACACACACAAAAAAGTAATGTAGCAGACCGGAAAAATGAACACACACAAGAGAGTAATGTAGAAGACCGGACAAACAAACACACACAAGAGAGTAATGTAGCAGACCGGAAAAACGAACACGCACAAGACAGTAATGTTGCAGACCGGAAAATCGAACATACACAAGAGAACAATGTAGCATACCGGAAAAACGAACACACACAAGAGAGTAATGTAGCAGAGCGGAAAAACGAACACACAAGAGAGGAAAGAAACGAGCACACACAAGAGAGGAAAGTAGCAGAGGGGAAAAACTAACACACACAAGAGAGGAAAGTAGCAGAGCGGAAAAACGAACACACACAAGAGAGGAAAGTAGCAGACCGGAAGAACGAACAAACACAAGAGAGGAAAGTAGCAGAGCGGAAAAACGAACACACACAATAGAGGAAAGTAGAAGACCGGAAAAACGAACACACAAAAGAGAGGAAAATAGCAGAACGGATAAACGAACAGACACAAGAGAGAGAAGAAGTAGACCGGAAGTACTGAGTTTGATTACGAGAGGTAATATATGTTGCAATACCTTTCACACCCACTAGCACCGACTAAAGAGATATTCATAATTAATGGGCTCAACTGACTTTCCATTGAGTAACACATGATTAAAATATGTCTCAGCATATAACAGTAAACGAGCATTTTATTCTATTGCAAAAATATAGCATTTCAATGCAAACATTAAACAACATAGAACTAACCGACGTTAAAGCGTGTGAGAGCCGTCTTCTCTGTTACTTTGAGTCCTTGAATTAGACCAGACACATCAATTTATAATGACAACTGCCATAAAACGTGCCAGGTTGCGTGGTCCTCGGATCAGATTTGTAAGGATTAAATTTGCTAAGTTACTAGGATGTTGTCGTAAAATTGGCTTACTAATCCCATAATCGTGCAGTTTTGTTTTCAAGAATCGCGATTTACTCTTCAATAATAAAAACCGCACAATTTTAGAAGTTATTTTGTAAATTGTAAATATCATTTTTATAAGTTTAATGTGCTCGTATTTCTTTTGTAAATATAACAATAGTCAATACATGCGGAATAGAGAACATTTGGAAACATCGTAGACAAACAAGAGAAGACAGAAGCAGACTCGGTGTTATTGAGTCATTAAAGGTAATGTCAGTCACGCCCCTAGCACCGGATTGAACGATATTTTTTTTCCTTAAAGGGACACACGGCAATCCTGATTATTTTTTAAAAACTTGCAGCGTTCCGTTAGTTTTTCTACTTAAATTGCATTTGTTCAATCATTATTATTAATCATAAGAATAGTATAAAGTAAATTGTGTTTGCATATTACTAACTATTGATTCCATTTCACCAATAATATATTCAAACCTACGGTAGAATAACGAAGAAAAGCTGAAAACTCAAAATTGTATTTAAATATTAGCAAGCAGATTTAGAGTCAAAATGATACTGGATTAATAATCAAGAGGTTAACTTTAATGTTTGATAAAGGCTTCAAGATTGCCATGTGTCCCTTTAAAATAACAAAGAATTGAAGTGTTGTTTAACAGCTCTTTAAAACACTATTTAGATAATTTCAAGACGCTTCAGAGAGATTGGAAGGATTCATAGGAATGTTTTGAAGTTGGAAGTTTCAAGTTTTATTAAATAATTCATGACTCATTAAGAGCATGTGACATACAACCATTTATCAAACAAATAGTGAACACATATTTAGAACAGCAAAACGGGATGAAGAAAAATAAAATAATGAATCTGAATGGAGAATGAGTACTAAATACACATTCGTATTTACAGACAGATAATATAGTTGTTCAAAATATTGCTAGTATCGATTTATTCTCACTGTTCATGAGTGATTCAAATTTAGCTGTGTTAGGGTGCTTATAATAAAACTCTCCTAAATACTTTCCTTCTATCTTCAATAAAATATTTACGCTGAAAAAGATAATAAAATTCATCGCCAAGTATTTTTCATTACAGAGATTACAGGTACGTATTTTATTTTTTAATATTAAAGAATCGATCTTTCTCAATAGGCGTTTTGTGGTTCATACGTCTAAATTTACATAGGGTTTGAGCTAAATATATTGGTAAAATATGAAAATATTTTTCAAAAACAAAATCATGTTTATAAATGCGATAGTTAAGAGATCTACTAAATGTTTGCACGTTGCTATTCGAAATTTGAAGAAACTAATCTTTAAGTCTAGAGCTAAGAATTGTTTTAAACATATTTGGACATGAAACCTTTTGCTCTAACCAATAATTAGTCCAAGTCAACTTAACATTTTCATTAATGTATAACGAATATGAAGTTTTATATAATAAACTATTTATCTTTTCACTTTTGGCATTTAAAAGTTTGCTCCAATAAGCTGTAACTGTACATTTTATCTGTATTGAGACAGGAATAATTCCAAGCTCACCATAAATCATACAATTTAGCGTGCTTTGTTTCAAATTAAGGATACATTAACAAAACTTCAATTGACATTGATCAGCAATAGAAACATTTTCGATACCCCAAACCTCGGACCCATATAATACAATAGGTACAATCATAGTGTTAAACAAATGTTACTGCAAATCTGTGGGAAGTAGTCATTTCCTTGCTTTATTAACAAGTGAAAACATTGCTTTTCTAGCCTGACCTACTAGCCTTCCTGGTCTTAGCAAAGTTACCATTGAAAGAAAATTGAACACCTAAATATGAAAATTCATCAACAATTTCAAGTATATTATTTTCATAATGAAATTCAGGTATATTTCTTAACCCTCTCTTACTTTTCTAAAATACAACAAAGTGGAAATGTTGCCCAACTCCTGCTTTCAAATATAATAATAATAATAATAATAATAATAATAATAATAATAAATAAAATAATAATAATAATAATAAATACTTTATTTAACGAGAGAACTCATTTCAAACCAGTCAATCTTCTTTTAACGTGATTGGAGGATATACTCCGATACACGAGTATGCACGGTTTACGTCCTCCGACGGACGAGGATAGGGCAGGGTGTCTGGTCTAAGGATACCGAATGCCGAGGCTAGGGCAGGGTGTCTGGTCTAAGGATACCGAATGCCGAGGCTAGGGTAGGGTGTCTGGTCTAAGGATACCGAATGACGAGGATAGGGCAGGGTGTCTGGTCTAAGGATACCGAATGACGAGGATAGGGCGGGTGTCTGGTCTAAGGATACCGAATGACGAGGATAGGGCAGAGTGTCTGGTCTAAGGATACCGAATGACGAGGATAGGGCAGGGTGTCTGGTCTAAGGATACCGAATGACGAGGCTATGGTAGGGTGTCTGGTCTAAGGATACCGAATGACGAGGCTAGGGCAGGGTGTCTGGTCTAAGGATACCGAATGACGAGGATAGGACAGGGTGTCTGGTCTAAGGATACCGAATGACGAGGATAGGGCAGGGTGTCTGGTCTAAGTATACCGAACGAGGCTAGGGCAGGGTGTCTGGTCTAAGGATACCGAATGAACACATTTCGCCAGTGAGGCTCGAACATGTGTTCTACGGATTTTAGATTCGTACTTGATATACACAGGACCACGTGGCCTCTAAAGTCGCAAAGAACGAGCTCGATTAGTTCAGTGGAAGGACCAATAAGTACTACTTCTACGGATTCGTAAGACGGGTGCGTGTACAAAGTATTAAAGGTAACAGTTACATCAGCGCAGCAGGCTAAGCAAAAGCAAGGTCAGGGGGTTTGTTTGCATGTCAGATGGGAACACATTAAACAGTAAGTCTATGGAAAATGCAATAATGGTGTATGACCTAAACGAACGTAATTGCGAAATCTTAAATTAATACTGAAAAGGGAATCATTCAGAAGCATCGAACACAAACAAAGAAAAAGTAGCGTTTTATTGAATAATCATGGTTTGCGTTCATGTATTCTTAAAATTGTACATTATATATTGGACACAAAAAAGTTAAAAATACTGAAACGCCATTTCTGTGAAAAGTGTTCGTCATGCGTTTTATTAAAGATTCCATCAACATTTATACATCTGCACTGACGAACATAACGAGATATAGTTATTCTAAGATTTGAAAACGTATGCAGAACGAAGATATTCTTTAATTATTACATGCTGGAGTAGTTTAACATGCTTTAATCATTGTGAAAACATGTTGTCAAAAATAAATGCCTCGAGAAAACGTTTCACATCGCATGAAACCAATACCTTTAAAATGCGTTCGTTGTATCCGATTTATATATTTTTTTCAAAACTGACAATTAAGGCCAGTGTTTACTCCCCTGCACATGCGCAATTGACCCCCGCAGCACCACCTGTCGAGTCAAGGGCGATTATCATTATTATTGACCTCCCTGGAGTGAAAGTGATCAATCACATGGGAGGGAAATTAATTTCGTTCCATTAAGATTGAATTAGAGTCTAAATGGGTACATATCATTGAAATGAATATGGACTGTCGACCCGTACCATCGATATTACATTTTTCATGCTGTCAGTGGCACAAAAGCAGTGTTCAGATATGCTTTAATAGTAACTATAGATGGGCGCATTCGCTGATTTCAGACCAGAAAGCGACACATACGTTAAGAAAACTAGTCATCAGCATTAAACACTGAATAAAAAGGAAGATAACCACAGCCACAAACAAATACAACCACAACCACAACCACCCCAAACAACAACATGGACAATATATCTATAAGCATTATGCTTTCGTTCCAATCCATTTATTATTGTATGTAACCTTTGTATAGTATGTTATCTTTCCAAACCATCCAACAACAGAGACATAAGCAGCAGAAGCAGAAACGACGACAACAGTTACTGATGCAGCAACAGCAGCAGCAACAACAGAATTTGTGATCATTTGTATACATTTGACTTCCGAAATTCATACTATTAAGCAGCGATCATGTTGAATACAATTTGACAATTTTAACAAAGATAAATGGACCAACCGCTTGTGTCACCATCATATTTAAATTATAAGGCAAAACAGCTCCATCTATGTTTGCGTCACGTGTTCTTATGTCAATGTGGACATAGCATCCCATACATTTACAGAGATTCAAACGTTATGTAATATTAAAACTAGATAAAAAATCGTCCTGGGTAAATTTTCTTCCATTTTAGCATTCCACTGCACTCTGATCAATTGCAGATGTCACTATCTATTATCTACAGACACAAACAACATCTTCCAGAAACCCTGGTTTTGTCACGGATATGGCGCTATAATCAAATTTACAAACATAATTATGAGATCTTGAAATTTTGGCGCAATATGGCATAATCAAACAATATAGCGCCATCTAGCGGCTAATTCAATAAAAACGCCGCCCTGTGTTGTAACAGTAATTTGCCATATTTTCATAGCCATGAATATAATTGTCATGATCAATGATTGTGGACTGATTAGGAACTAGGAGAGTTCTAGTTCGCGGAATATGACGGAAGTGAAATCTATTTTGATGGCAGTATGCGCTTCGAAAGGAATAGTGATCAAACACTTTATTTATATGTATATTTAACTATGTATTAACTATGTATATTTAACTATGTATATTTAACTATATTTAACTATGTATATTTAACTATGTATATTTAACTATGTATATTTAACTAACGTGCATGCTATGCATGCTACTGAAAGCATATTGAAAGTGAAACTGACCTATAATTCAATAAATTGCTACATTTAAAAAAAAGAGTTGTTTCTGTATATCTGGGCAAATTGCTCTTTTTTTAGATATTCATTAAAGGGACACTTAGTTTTTCTTCGCAATTTGCACTGTATTAATTACAAAACATAGTATACAACGAATTTTATTTATTTATTTATTGATTTTTTTTATACATTTTTTTGCATATTACTAACAGTTGATTATATTTCAACAATATCTACGGTATAATAACAAAGAAAAGCTAAAATCTCAAAATTAAATATATGCAAGCAGGTTTAAAGTCAACATAATACTGAATAAATTGAGTCATTAATTGAAATGCGTGTGGAGGGACTATAATCCTTAGAACCACACACACACACACACACACACACACACACACACACACACACAATGCTTGATAAAAGAAATACTGAAAAGGGGATCCCTTGGAAGCAACAAACACAAACAAGAGATAAAGTATCAGACTCGGTTGTAATGAGTCTGTTCATGAGAGGTAATATAAAGTGCAACACCCCTCATGCCTCCTAGCACCGGCTTAAGCGATATTCTACTTCAAAAGCCACAAAAATTGGACTTGATAAAAAAAAAACTGCAAGATGGTCGTGCGTCTCTTTAAAGTGACGACAAACTGCAATGATATTAAGTATAATTGTGAACTGTCAAGGTAAATGATGTAATGTCCGATTATTTTTTTCATGGAAGTTTGCGTTTTTTTTAGCTTTGTACATAAACATGTCCCATGAATGCACACTAATATGAGAGCTTATTTATTATTTAATTTACTAAACTAGTTGGCAAATATGATATGGTGTGACGGCTCGCCGAGTAATATATTCTTTTGCCAACGAGTTTAAGGGATTAAATAATACATAAGCACGAATGTAAGATTATATTTTTCACATAATTTACAAAGCCACATAACGCCAGACAGCGTGCTCGGTGTATTTTTGTTGTTGTTAAATCATCAATATTATTTCCAAAGGGGTTCATATTGCTAGCAGTTGTACATATTTTTTAAAAAAGTGTAGTAAGTTTATGAAACACGAATTTAATTTAGCCTTAAAGCATCATACGACGTGTCAAGTGAGAAAGTGTCCATTCTTATGGATGGCGGGTGGTATACAGTAATGGTTCTACCAAGAGAAAATGGGATGATCTGCCACTACCACAAAAAAGTAATCGACCATCATATGTGGCCCTACATGTGCTAAAAATGACGTAAACCACCATTCAAACAAAACAAACCAAAAAAATAGCCGAGTCGTCTACTTTTTCTAATCAAACACTTTCATAAACAATAACTAAATCGATATCTCTATGGGTTCTAGATAATTGCATATATACACTGGATATGAAACGGAAACACATTATGATGTCTTAACTCATATTTGAATTGGCACCCAGTCTTCTTCCAGATCACCTTCAGTTTCTTTAAAAAGAAACATAAACAAGGAAACAATGCTATTTTTTTTTAATGTGCATACATTTCTACATCAACTTTCTCGACAAATTCCGTCTATATCAGACAAGAATACAACTAATTTAATCTATACAAATCCAAAATGTTTAGTTTTATATCTTATCAACGCTCGCAGATTTGTTATTGGTTTAATTAAAGGTACTTAGGAATCGACAGTTTCCAAATTTATTGTCTTTCAACTTTCTTTTTATTGCCATAACCACTTAAACAGTGTGATTAATCACCGTTGGCAACCCCTAGCGCATCCAAGGAATTTAAGCCCTCGATTTATTGGATTTTCCAACATAAAGTGCCGTTCCGAAAGCGGTCTCTCTCCGCAGTTTGGGTCTAATTTAATTTATCCTATAATTAATGTTTGAAATTAGGGAAATTGTTCGAATTAAGGTCCTAATCAGATATTATCGATAATGGAATCAAAGTTGTTCCGCGAAGAAACTTTAGCACGCGAAGTTTTACGGCTCTAATAACTGGGGTAAAACACTGCGATGGTATTTCATTGCAGTCTTAATTGGCATTGTCTTAGTAAAACGTTGTAGATATGAACTATAATTAGGGCATTAAATTTGCGGTTCCTGCACGATTTTTAGAATATTAAATTCAAAGATATGAAATCATAGAAAACTTAATATACCCATTACGCTATAGTTTCCATTCATAATATCCTTACTTTTCTCGATGTTGCTATGTAATTTAATGAAGCTTAAAACGTCACACGAATTAAATGTAAACGCAAATTACCATCAGATCACCTAGTATTGCAAGTACAATTGTATAGTTGTGTTGTTATATGGATATTAATATGTAATTCTTCCAATTTTAATATTTATATTGCAAAAACAGATACTACTGAAGATTGTTAAACAATATTTTTATGTTTTACACACATCACCCAAAGGCTGAGTCAGTCTTAATAAATTTTATCTCAAATACAGTACCATTTTAGAAAAGTCATAAAATTTCTCGACATATCTTATTCTTTTTTACCATTGGTTTAACCATGTTTGTATAAACTTTAAGTTTATAGATTCTATTTTGTCTGAGGACCATATGTTAGACTGGCTTGTAGCCAAATATGTTTATCCTCGTGCAATAAAGATGGTATTTTAGGCTTAAAGGAAAAGCGCACCGACAATTGGAAAAGTAAATGGAGAAACTATTACTAAGGGAAGTAACTATTTTTAACTAACTTAATTCCGATATCACAAAATAACACTTATAGTTTTTAAAACGTGGATCTTGTCACAAAATAACATGTACAGTTTTTAAAACACGGACAAATTCGTCTGTTATTGTTTCGAATGACATAATAAAACACCATACACACCCTGCCAAAACAAAAAATACCGAGGTTTTATACATAATTTTGCATATGCCCGATACATGTACTGTAAACAAATATAGAAAATGTGGTAACTATACAACGCCCATAGTTAGGAACGTCAGCATGTTACGTTTTTTGAAGTCAACACATAATGCCGAGTCAACGAGGAATTCTTCTCGGTGCTTAGAACTACACACACACACATGATAAATTTCCAGATGCTACTGTATGCAACAGAATGTGCATACTTAATATAACGATTTAAGATTGTTTTAGTGAATGTTTCTATTAAGATATTTATTTTGGAATGTTACAAACACAAATCTGTAAAATCGTCAATCCAACTGCGAGGGAAGAAGAAGCCATAGCCATTTTGATTGTCATGTGTTTTCGAGGTTTACAATAACGCTATTTGAAACTATGAGATACAGATATATTGATGCGTATGGTCTACAACCGCGTATGAAGACGCATAAAGTAAACATATATGTGTGTGTAGTATCGCGCGTGTGTACGGTATCGTGGTAGGGGTGAGGGTAATGTAGTGTTCGTAAATATGATATTATTCCGATTCGTGTGTAAGAATATATACAACATTATTGCAGGAATAACACATACTGATTAGCCATAGCATATAACCACGACAAATCAATAACTTGGTAAATAAGGCTAATTTCCGCGAGAAAACTTATATCATCCGGACACAGAAAACTTATATTATCCGGACACAGAAAACTTATATCATCCGGACACTAGCATAGTCCACCTGTCATAGAGTAGATATTCTTATGTAAAGATACAGCGTATTGTACATGTTAAGAATGTCGTATACGAGAACAAACACTTCACACGAAGCACTGATTTACCGAAAACGTTCGTTGGCACAGTTTACAGTCAGTTACTTTGCCTCGTGTCAGAGTCAGGGTTATGATTAGGGTCAGGGGAGGGCAAGTTAATAGTAAAAAAGGAAAAGTGTTAGTTTTTAAATAAAACCTCCAGCTAATTTCCTTCTTTCTGAATTGCTTCTCCTCCCCTGATATTGACGAGTGGCATAAACAAACTTGACTTACCCGTGCCAAAGAATGCCTAGCACCGCCTTACTAAATTGCACTTTCATGTATACCAATGCCACATATCCATCCGCGGAAAAACAGAAAGATCAAACGGAAACCATTACCATCGATACCGTTTATTTCAGCAGAGACGTAATCAGACCGAATTATCTTATTAGGCGTTTAATCATAAGTTTAAAGTAGCAATCATGCCATTTTATTCCAGTGAAATCCCTCTACGTATGACAGTTCCTAACGCCATAAATCAATGTTCCTCAAGAGCTTGAAAATATTGCATCGGAAGCTTCCGATACACCCCGATCCTAAGAACGTAATTTATCAAGTAATTACATAGCGGTTTTGTTTGAACGCTAGCTTCCAATCACCATTATCTCGTCCCAGAATCATTTAAGGGCTCTCAGCGTAATTCTGCCCGTGCAGGCTTAAACGAAGGACTTAAAATGGCAATCTTAACGCCTCATTTCGCGTAAAGAGCGTATAATGGGTTCTCGTATCGCTGCATCATGCATCGAAGATAACGCTAATATGGGGTAATAGTCGGAGTGGAAAAGGTCCCGCTAGTGCCTGATCGCTGGGGATAGATATATCGTTACCAGTTGTCCCGAGACCAATAAATAACTATCGATAACGATACGCTTGTTGACTAGGAAAATATAGCGATTAAGTGGATTTGGCTTAAAGTGTTTAACTGACTTGTAAGGAGGACCAGCATGTATATAAATGAGTATATGTCCGGCTAAATATGTGCATTTCCAATGCACTTTCATAGAGACTGCATTGCACTTTCCATAGAGACTGCATGAAAAATAGGTTTCCATTTTGGCAATTTTAGATCCCAGCATTTCTGTTTTTATTGAAAATCAACAAAATGAATTCCACAGGATTTACATTAAATTCATTCTGTTAAGTTTTCGTTAAAAAATAAAACCCTTAGATCTGCAGATCATTACATTGTTTCACATTGTTAAGTATTACATAATTATTATTTTTTCTTCAAATAAAAAAACAACAAGAAGCAGTCCGAGGGACGGCCATAGTCCCCTACCGGGTCTTGTGCAAAATTAACCATTCAGAAGCTGCACTGTTGTCGAAGATTACTGTTTTGTCAACACAATAATTGCACAAATGTCAAACTGCTGTTAAAGGTTACTGTGTTTCGTCAACGCAATAATTGCAAAAATTTCAAAGAAATAAAGTTGTTATTAGCCAGTTTGTTAATTCTGAAGTTATTGAAGAAACCGTTATGTTTATATGTCCCCTTATGAAAGGTTGAATGTAGCCATGTAAATGATCATGCAAGGAATGTTGAATACCTTACCATGTTTAGCTGCAAAATATGTGTTCCTGTGTTCTGAAGGTATCGTGACCTTGCCCTTTTTTGAGCTACGGACCTGGGTCTTGCGCGCGACACGCCGTCTCATTATGATGAACATTTGTGCCAAGTTATTTCAAATCCTTTGATGCATGACAAGCCTATTTCTGACCTTTAACCTCCAAGTGTGACCTTGACCTATGGACATGGGTCTTGCGCGCGATATGCCGTGTCATTATGGTGAACATTTGTCCCAAGTTATTTCAAAATCCCACAATACATGACAAAGTTACAGCCCGGACAAGCCTATTTATGACCTTTTACCTCCAAGTGTGACCTTGACCTTAAAGC
Source organism: Cyrtodaria siliqua (assembly GCA_037043455.1). Lineage (NCBI taxonomy): Eukaryota > Metazoa > Mollusca > Bivalvia > Adapedonta > Hiatellidae > Cyrtodaria > Cyrtodaria siliqua. Next base: position 175,347 of record JAWPHD010001286.1, read on the forward strand.
TATGGACCTGGGTCTTGCGTGCGACACGCCGTCTCATGATGGTGAATATTTGTGCCAAGTTATTTCAAAATCCCACAATGCACGACAAAGTTACAGCCCGGACAAGCATATTTCTGACCTTTAACCTCCAACTGTGACCTTGACCTTTGAGCTATGGACCTGGGTCTTGCGCGCTACACGCCGTCTCGTAATGGTGAACATTTGTGCCAAGTTATTTCAAAATCCCACAATGCATGACAAAGTAACAGCACGGACAAGCCTATTTCTGACCTTTAACCTCCAAGTGTGACCTTGACCTTTGAGCTACGGAACTAGATCTTGCGCGCGACATGCCGTCTCATTGTTGTGAGCATTTGTGCCAAGTTATTTCAAAAGCCCACGATGCAAGACAAAGTTTCAGCCCCCGACAAGCGTATTTCTGACCTTTAACCTCCAGATGTGACCTTGACCTTTGAGCTACGGACCTGAATCTGGCGCGCGACACGCCGTCTCATTATGGTTAACATTTGTGAAAAGTTATTTCAAAATCCCACGATGCATGACAAAGTTACAGTCCGGACAAAAAAACAGACTGACGGACTGACTGACGGACGGACGAGGGGCAAACCTAAAGTCCCCTCCGGTACGGACCTTTAGGGGACTAATTAATGATAACGAAATACATTTGAGTACATTTTATTTTATCAGCCAATATCAACATTGAAAATAGAAGGAAAATTGGACTTTTTGCGGAATTATAAGTTTTGTTGATTTTAGTTATTATTTTTCTGTTACATGTTATAAGATTAAAAGTAAAGAAAATAATGTGTAGGATTTCCTAAGTACTTTCTATTAGAATTGTATCGATAATTCAACAACTATTAGGATGGCATTATATAGGTCGGCCTCTTCTTTTCGATGAGATTAGGGGGATTCAGGCATCTTGGGTGATGAACATTCATCCTTATCTCGTGGCTCAATCACCAATGGTGCACGATATATACTCTGTAAAAAAAAGTTTTGGACCATGGCAGTGTTCGAACCTGTACAATGATCGCTGAACCATGACATTCGACCATAACCCTTATTATCTCAGTTGATAATTCACAATAGATCAACAATCAACAATAATTATCGTTTACAATGAAAGTTTGCGAAAAAATAATAATATTTTTATTGGTTACTCGAATGTGTCCGTAACTGTTACTTTTTATGGACTTTGCAACATTTTTTACAGACCCTGTGTTCGCAATATTGTTTTAAAATCGAATCTTGTTTGGAATTTAATGTTTTTGGTACCAAATTAACCGGGTAGGGTAGACCTTGGTTACTAAAAAAAGATACTTAAATTCTGTCCGCTAGTTTTATTTTTATATGACTTTATATACCCTGGTCCAAAACTTTTTTTAGCGAGTATATAAAGTAATTAGCATGACCCCGTTTTAAACAGTCGACCAACTGAGAGGGTATTGGACGAAAACTATGATCCTTTTTTTTTTTTTAGAGATTGTCACAAACTGAGAGAGTATTGAAGAAAACTATGATATTTTAAAAGATTCGACAGAGAGGGTATTGAGGAAAACTATGATAGTATATATTTCGATATATTTATAATTGATTTGAAGCTGTTGGAACACATCAAAGCTCACCTTTGAAAATTTGTATCAGTAAAACTGAGGATATGGTGTATAGGTGGTATGCATCCATATTATATGTTCAAAAAACCTTGAAATACAGGTTATACCGGAACTACGAGAACCATAACTCCGTCAAATTTTAACAACAGATAAAACACATATTTTAATTTTACGTAGGCTTGGATATAACCCCCTCATTACATTTCGTTTTTATTCATTGCATCTTTAAAAAATATTACAAACATGATTATTCGAAGTCGAATAAGGAGCAAAACGCTTCATTTGTAACGTCAACCATGACTTATCGCACATTATCTGGATTGTGTCGATATACATTTGTTTATGAAAAAGGTTGTATCGAAGTAAAACAAGGGTACTAAGGTTGACATAGAAGATACTTTTCGCATAAGTTCTAGATTTCAGTTATGTAAACAATCTGTTGCTGATACGTCTATTGTTTCCGATGACTTCACGACACAGTCAATAATTTTAAAATAAATTCAAAGTAAAACAATGGGCCATAACTCCGTTCATGTTCACGGTTAGCTACGTTTTGATTGAATCTATAAAATGCATTCCCGTATATATAAATGTAATATGAACGGCGTTGTACTTAACACTGAGGGAAACACTAGAATAAAGAATTTGGAAAACAGAGATAAACCCAATGGTTACATTGAGTAAAACACAAACCAGTAGCATAATTATCTGTGAAGAAGTCAAGGTCGTCCATTGTGACCTACTTTGGTTCAGATGTGTAACGCATGACAGTAATAATGTACGTATTACGCATGACGTATGAAGAGTGTAGGGTTTACATTGTTTCAGAGATAGTGATAATGTTGAACCCACCAGTAGCATAATTACATGTAAAGAGGTCAAGGTCGTCCATTGTGATCTACTTTCGTTCAGATGTGTAACGCATGTCAGTAGTGTACGTATAACGCGTTATAACGCGTTAAGAGTGTAGAGCTTACAGAGGTAAAGGCAAAGTTTAACCAACCTGAACCAGAATAAATAACAATCCATCCTAAAATCAGGTCAAGGTCGGCCGGGTTGACTGACCGACCTTTGGTTGTAAATGTATTTGTGTTGTCAACATCCATACAGTATCAGGTTTGAAGATTGTAGGGCTAGCAGTGAATAAGAATCATATATAAACGCAAAAGTTAACAACTAAGTACAAATGTTAACTCCTACGAAGGCTACTATAAAGCCAAGGGGATTGCATAAACTGGCTTGCACTGTTTGCAAGAGACCTAACATGAACTAGCTGCAAATTAAACATAGTTTTCTTTTTAAAAAAATCATATTGTCTTTGTAGGAGTCCTGCAACATATTTTAGTGTTTTTGTCGTATTTTGGATTGACACCCATACTTCTTCCAGATCGTCTCATGCTCCTTTAATAGTGCTTCAAACAGGTATCTTAACTAAACACTTGACGGAATTGGTGTGTTCTGTGTCGTATTGTCATGCACACAACGCTTCAGAAAGTCCACATAGGATTTATACTGTAACATAAACATGAAAATGTCATAATAGGTCAACAAACTCCATAATTAATGGCATAAAGGGCGTCTGCAGATGTCTTTGTGTGTCATGCTGTGACGAATGTAAGTCTCAACTAGTAGAAATTAACGCTGGGAACGACTGTCGTATTATTAGGCGACATAATCACGGTTGCGTTTTCTTTTGGAGACGTGCCCTATGTCTGTATGATTTCTGAGAAGGTATTGTACAAAATAATTATGTACTTGAAAAGCGTTGTTATAAAAACAGTTGAGCTCAATATTTAAGGGCCATTGTATGTATTCAGTTATTTTTCACGTTAATTCATAAATAGGTTGGATTGCAGACAGTCAAAGATGGTGCTAAGAGAGCGTTGTGGTACGTATCTGCCGACTGTCCTAAACCCCTGTTGAGGATCTCACACGTACATTCACCATACGAATGCTGTACGTAGTAAAACATATTCTACTATGCTGTCTTGTATTATGTGTTCTGCAAATGTTACGGACCTCCTCCTTATTAGGATGGCATTATATAGGTCGGCCTCTTCTTTTCGATGAGTTTAGGGGGATTCAGGCATCTTGGGTGATGAACAATCATCCTTATCTCCTGGCTCAATCACCAATGGTGCGAGATACATAAAGTAATTAGTACGACCCCGTTTTAAACAATCGGCCAACTGAGAGGGTATTGGAGGAAAACTATGATACTTTTTTTTTAGAGATTGTCGACAAACTGAGAGGGTATTGAAGAAAACTATGATATTTTAAGAGATTCGACAGAGAGGGTATTGAAGAAAACTATCATAGTTTAAGAGATTGTTGACAAATTGAGAGGGTATTCAGAACAACTATGATATTTTTTAGAGATTGTAGACAAACTGAGCGGTATTGCGGACAACTATGATACTTTAAGAGATTGTCGACAAACTGAGAGGGTATACAGAACAACTATGATATTTTAAGAGATTATCGACAAACTAAAAGGGTACTGAAGAAAACTATGATATATTAAGAGATATTAAGAGATAGTCGTCGGACTGAGAAAAACTATGATATTTTAAGAGACTGTAGAAAAACTGAGAGAGTATTGTGGAAAACTATTATATTCTTCGATACTAGGCACAGTATATACGCTTCTCTACATTACTATGTTGCAAAGCCGAGCTTGCAGTATCAAGTATAAAGTATAATTTAATAAATGTTTATCATAAATCACACGCTATATTGGTCGATGCAGTTAGTGAACAAAACCAGATAGGTCAATGCTCTGCAATCATATTTCGCTGTCTGAATGAAATAATACGTGATTTAAATTTTCTTAGAAATTAAATGTATCATTGAAGATTCTAAATGTTGAAAAGTCAAATTTGAGTGACGGCGTCGGCGTGTTTTTTGTATTATTGTTTGTTTGTTTATTATTATTTTATATATATATATATATATATATATACAATGTCAGTCTAATTTAACTGTACGTAAAGAATCGACTGTCATATATGGCCTAACATGTGCTAAAATGACGTAAAACAACATTCAAAGAAACAATTGTACATACATTTTATAAATGCCTTTACAGTCCTTTTCAGATACAGTTGGGCTATTTTTGATAACAAACAATTTGATAACAAACATTTTGATAACAAACCAAGAATAAAATCTAGGGTACCGGTCTATTTTGATAACAAACCCAGAATAAAATCTAGGGTACCGGACTTATAGTCAAACCAAATGATTCAGCCCAGGATGCCGGGCCTATAGATGAACCAAATGATCTAACACAGGACACCGGACTCATAGACAAACCAATAACGTATCCCAGAATGCCGAACTTACAGTCGAATGTTTTGAAATATGTTTATTTGCCAAGAATTCAGTAAACAGAGTTATTGATTACTGCATGTGTGCCACGGTCAGGATTTTTTAAAAACTATATTGATATCTAACTAGGAAATGACGATAAATGTTCAGTTCGCATTATAACTTGCATCTATTTCTTTTACGAATAACTTAGTGGTTGGTATTTAATTTTTCTGCCAAAAAATAAATAAATGAGGAATACATTTTAAAATAAATGTATAAAGAGTAATGTAATAAGGTTGTGAAACGCTTCACTGGCTACAAGACAGTTTATGATAACCTTGGACAGGTTTAACAAACCTATCTCGGATGTGTATCTTAACAGCGTCTTACCTCCATTGTTATCGGTCTACCCGCTTAACAACACGTCATCAAAACTTGTGTAGATCACTTTACACAAATTGTAACTTTTCAAAACAAACATGGCGCATATATATCCAGTTGGCCGTATTTCTCGTTTCTTCGAAAAGCCTGAAAATAAGTAAACGTATATATCCGAATTGTTTTATAAAATCCACAGAAAAGCGTTTACACACCAACAAAACTTGCAAATGACTGGTAAACTGGAAGAGGAAAACATGAATTTATTCAACGGGAGGCTACAATCTCGGATTACTAATTTAGTGTTAAAATTCAGCAAGGAGCGGATTAGCGAGTTTTCATCTCGCCGAACAAATGCTAATTTCTATTTGGACAACGAGAATTACAAATCTCATGAATAATATAAATATATGATTAAGGGCAAGATGTGCATGCACAAGTATGGCAACTACGGAAAATGGATGGTGAATCGTCATTTACTGCTTTCATAAAAGCAATTTGGGATTCTGTAGCGGCGGCGGTTTTGCTTGCCGTTTGCATTCACAATGAGGCATTGTATTATTATTATTATTATATACACTATTAGGCGTAAATTCTTCTCGTAATGCAAAACCTATTCAGTATTAATCAATAAAGTGAAAAAAAAAAGTATCTTAATTGAAAAAAGTAGTAACGATTAACACAGCAAAATGCATCCTATACAAGTTTTCAGGTTTTTTTTCTTTGTAATACAGCGCATTGAGGGAGTATAGAATCATCGGTAGTTAAGAATCTTTTTCTGTTTAAATGAATTTTTCTCAGCTCATGTATTTTAGTTTATTTTAAAATGCTCCCAACTTGAAGATATATCATATAAGTATACATGTATGCAGAGTGAAATGAATCTCGGTGCATTTTTCCATGCAAAATGTATCCCTAAGTGTAACAACTCCCAGAGAAGAAAACGATTCTTTACTACCTGAATGAAGTGTATTTTTTAAACAAAAAGTCATACTGTCACAATAAACAGAGAAATTAATATTTGCTGTTATAACATAATGATGTAATCACCAAATAAGTTAACTTCTTAAAATGTGTCACTGTTAGGGATACAATGACATTCTGTAAATATTGGTGCAAAAAAACCTATTAAAAATTCACAGTTATAGGACAATAATTGCAGAAACAACAACTAAGACATTTTCGTTTCATTTTAAATTTAGACGTTAACCCAAGTGATTAAATAACCCCCACCCCATGCCCCCCACCACACCCACACAACCCACTGTTGCTTGTTTGAAATTTAGCGATACACGCTTCCACGTAGACACAAATACAACCAAATAACACCACCAGCTTTGTCATCAAGATGCTGCTAATTATCCTAAGTATTTGACTTTTAAATGAGACGGTCGTTACAAGATCGTCTAACTGATACATACGTAATTGGCATTGATATTTTAATCAGTACGTACTTTACCCAGTCCAGAAAACACGAAATAAACAACATTGTACCAGATGGTGGCAATCGAAAACGGTTCTGACAAAATCCTATATAAAGAACCACTGAGTGACATTTTATAGACAAGTGGATGCCCTTTTGAGATCGTTTCAAGGCTGATGGAAGCTACCTCTGGGAACAATATCAAATCAATAACGTCGGACATTTAGAAACGGCTGAGACAATCATATCATAGAAATTAAGACATAGCCGACTCTCATTCGTCTCCTAAATGTGTTAAACTGTATCGATCAAACGTTTTATACCGTTAATTGTGCGTCTGTATAATAATGAGTTATGGCGCTAAAATTGGTCTAGTTCTGCCCATAAATAGTTGGGAAATAATTGTTCTGCAACTGCTGCATTAAAGTGAGCTGAAAATTGATCCTTATATAAGCTGAATAACTATAGATGCGATGAAGCTTTGCCCAATACATTGTTATATCTTTACAGGGCTTTATATTTCAGTTTTCATCCCAGATCTTTAGTAGTGATGTGCTTTTTTTAACATTATCTAATTTCAAGAAAAAACGCACGAGCTTTATTAACAGTTCTATTTAAATGTATGTTAACAGTTCTATTTAAATGTATGTTAACAGTTCTAGTTAAATGTATGTTAACAGTTCTAGTCAAATGTATGTTAACAGTTCTAGTCAAATGTATGTTAACAGTTCTAGTTAAATGTATGTTAACAGTTCTAGCTAAATGTATGTTAACAGTTCTAGTTAAATGTATGTTAACAGTTCTAGCTAAATGTATGTTAACAGTTCTAGTTAAATGTATGTTAACAGTTCTAGTCAAATGTATGTTAACAGTTCTAGTTAAATGTATGTTAACAGTTCTAGTTAAATGAAATTTTCATCAATGTTATTAACAGAATCGCTACGGCAGAACTTTTTAATTGTTAGTCATTGAATGTGTCAATTGTTTGCAAGCATATCGTTTAGTCACACGTTTTAGTGACCTTAGCAATACTAATCGTGATACTATGTTTGGTACATTAATCACAGAACAGCCTATGACCTTGACCTTTCATTGAGTGTATGGTAAGTTAATTTTGGCCATACATAAGTATGTAGTGAGACGATATTTTTTTCAAACGTCAAGATTAGGGTTTGCCTAGCGTTTTCAGACTGATTCACGCACGCATGCACGCCAATTATTACCAAACCACCACCGAGAACGAGGCTGTAAATATACACTATGCTTTATGGGTTTCACAGCACAGTAATTTAAACATGACTTAATAAGTAGCGGTCTCGGTAGTTCGTTGGTTAATTATTGCGCCTTAAAGCCGCAGATCCAGGTCCCACGTGGGTTTGAGCCCAGGAGGAAAGGTAGCATGTCATGTAGAAATCTCCATCTTTATATTTTCCACTAAGTTCACTGTCCCCTTATACATTGACATGTGTTGAATAAGTAGAGGATTTATGTTTTTTTAAATTGCAGACTATCATGTCGCAACGAGTTCGCATATTGCGTTATGCATGGTCCTTGTTGCTACCGTGTGCTAGAGACCATGACAAAATACGGCATGCATAAGTGATGGCAGCAGGCAGAAATGTCATTGCAAGCTCCTGGCTGATCGAGATCAAAATCTGTCAAATTCCGCAGCCTTGTCGTCATTGTCATCATCAAACTGTCTATCTATAATAAATTGCCTTACTACACACATAAAGCCCGTTGCATTTTACAGCATGTGTCTGAAAAGCACACGTTACATGCGCTCATGAGCATGATATCAATTTCATTAAAAGTATGTAAATTATTAATATGCGCATGCACCATGCCCTTTAGTTGTATTGCCTCTAAACATAATGACTTCATGGGTCATTAGATACAATACCGCATTGCAAAACAACAAGATGACGTTATGTTACATACTTCCGCATGTGTTTGCACTTCCTAATTAGAAATACCGCGGCTTATTCTATCGTGAATATTGTCGGAATTAATATTTAAATATTTCTAAACAGCCCGCGGACATGAAATGCAAATTAGTTCTCAACAGACGCCCCTTTGGTACCAATATATGTCACGAAATCATTAATCACAGGAACAATGCTTTAAGTAATAGTAAACAATGCAGAACTGAGGCATCTGATTGAAATGCATGGCCGTGTACTAATATAGAGTAATTATTGTTTAAAACTAAATCATTGAAAATTGAAAAATTGGTGAACGCATGAATAAAAGATACTTCGTTATTATATGTTTTCTGGGGCTAAACAACAAGACAAGCCAAAACATTGGTTACCTTGACCATTTGGCCTAAACTTATTTTGGTTTGTGTCATTTTTTATTTGCAGGTAAAATAGCGCACCTGTGATAAATAGTTTGTGAACAGTCTGTCTTTATTTATCAACCCTTTAATATTCTCCTGTCTCAATAAAGTACTTCGTATAGTGATTCAGATCGCCCAACATGCAAAACAAAATTCTCTAGCTGGAAGTGCATAATGGGGTCTTTTACAGAACGATAAGTAACTGTCCACCTGGACGTTATTCAGGATTTTGAGCAACGCAGTTTTTATGTGCGTGATATGGTTATATAGTGTAAAAGACCATGCACATCATACTGATGTTATAAACAGAGTGAATGACTGATTAATCAAACGCATTATTTTAAAGTCTCACACCACAATTAATTTTCCATAGGGTCCCATTGTAATTCTTTTGTTCGTGACATAGAGACAAACACAATTAATAACATGCCTTTATGCATAAATTCTTCTGCAATTTAAAATACAATTAACAAATATTTACCGGGTTGAACAATTTTAAATATCATGTTTGCAGTATTCTTCATGACACCTAACTAAATTTAGCGTAATAATGTGACCAAAAACCCGTGGTGATAAGACCCACGATATGTAAAATGGGGCTAATAAATGTGTAAAATATAGCTATAGAAATCTTATATCAGCATAAACTGTTCTATGATCTCTTCCTAATATATTGTATATTTAGAACCTGGTAAGGATAAATCAATGTTTGCAATGGAAAATATTGTAAAAGGTAGACAAGAGGAACTATTTTTTTTATCTACCTCCTTCATCTATAGGACACGAGTATTCAAGGCAGATAATAGTGTTGTGAGTCCTTATAGGTGTAACACGCCCATTGATGTTTGCACTGAGTTGTGTATGTATTAATATTTAAATGACATGTTGTCATTCATATCAAGGCTCAATTAAAAAAATAATAACATTCTCACCTCAAATGGCAAATATGCTGCCAAAAACTCCACAGAAAAGTTGGGGTCATGTACCTTCTAAGAGAGAACTTGTCTCATGAATGAATGCTCCCTTTAAAAACATAAATACTGGGATGCCAACATATTGTATTCATACACTCATTTCCATATAAGCAAACAAAAATTTCAAATCTCATAATTTTAGCCTGACAATGCTTGAACACTATGACAAATAGGTCAACAATGTGACAAATAGGTCAGCAATACGACAAATAGGTCAACAATGTGACAAATAGGTCAACAATGTGATATAAACCAAAAATGGAACTTTAAATTAGTGAAAATGCCTTTTATTTATTTTTTTTACAAAAAAAAGAAGATAATTATTTACTGACCGCCATTATGCGACCACCCCAGGCCGACTAATCCTGTGACGCAATGGGTGTGCTACACCTTAAAGTACGACCAATCCTCCGCTAATCACCTTCGAAATTAAAAAAACCCCAACAAACCCTTCCCAATAAAGCGCTACATCCACTTGCGCATGTGTATTACGTCACACTACATCCACTTGCGCATGATCCACTTGCGCATGTGTATTACGTCACACTACATCCACTTGCGCATGTGTATTACGTCAAACTTAATTCCATTTACAATTTATAATAGAGCTTTTAGCATTTTGTCGCAAATTAGTGCCTATACAAATGTCACGTGACATACACGTGCTATATATGGAACTAGTAATAATAAAAAACAACTGTTCAATTTTTGTTGTAAAATATTTTTCTTTAATGTACCATGCAACATTCTTATCTTGTTTTTAAACAAAGGGGTTCAAGGTGAATCCTTTACAAATGAGAAATGAGAACTGCAGAACGTAGAACAATGTATTTGTGTACGATACAAATGCTCGATAGATGTTCTGTTGACATTTAAAAGAGCACGATTGTCATTAGTTTAGTGTAACGCATTGCAAAACGTCAATTAGATGTATATCTTAAAGAACTTCCCATTTGCACAATACGGGTACTACAGCAAATGGATTTTTATGTAGCCATGGTCAATTAATATCGGAGATAAATCAAACGTGAACATTAAAACTCGGCTTGGCTTTAATACCGTAACAGAAATTGATACACATCAATTTTAGTTCGTTACATCAGCAATGATTGCGAAAGATAAATCAGTTATAACGGTAACGGGATCTGTGATACACTGATTGGTCTGTGAGTCCATCACATCTGGGTCAATTAGTGGATGGCCAAGTTAAGTAGCTATCCCATCGGCGTAGCTACTTTTAGGTCATATAGGCCCGGGCCTATACATCAATTTGAAAAAATTAAAAAAAACTGAAAAGTCCAAAAATGCTATAAAAATTGAAGACAGAGGGTGTGGGGGTTAATGGTCAACATGTGTTTCTTATTTTATTTTACAGTGTAGGTAATTCAATGTTGTCAAATGTTAATTCTCAAATTTGTAAAAAAAATATTTCTTCAAATACCACACAAGTGCTCTGTCAGATATACGCCAAAATGCACCATTACATATCTAAGTTCAATAAAAAAACCGGGGGGAAAGTCCGGACCCCCTAGTGTGTACGAGCCTATATATGCATTTCAGGTCAGCTAGGCCGCTGTATCCCGACATCAACAGGTAAAGTTTTCAACAGATATAACACGTTTTTAAACCTACTGAACTTTTTGAAAACTATATTTGACAATCAAAAAGAGTATGTTTCAATTATTGGGGGGCCAAACAATTATATGGGGGACCAAACGTTTTCTTTTTTTTTTGACAAGCAAAAAAACACGTTATCCACGCTCAATTATACCAAACCGTACAACATTATATTGGGGAAAAAGTACTTTTTGAGCGCTAACCGTTTTTTTCTTCAAATTATTGGGGGTGGGGGTGGGGGAAAGGTGGGCGAAGCATACTCTGGTCCCCACTCTGAACATTGGGGGTGGGTAGGGGCGGGCCCATCCTGCCCCCGGCTCCTACGCCTATGAAAGTTCAAACACGTCGATATCATTTAATATGACCATTATAAGGCGTATCTATTTCGGCTATATCCATTAACCAAGAATCAATATTTATAAACGAATTAACGGCTCATCAACACAATATAGTTTATTTAGAGCCGTCCCAGAGATAAGGGCAGGATATATATTAATCCTGGTACCTTGTCGGTCTTTTACTAAGGAATATATTTACTCGGAAGATGATACCGCCCGGTTTATGTCCCCAGCCGACAGACGAGACTAAGAGAAAGTGTATAGCCCAAGAATACGCAGGGAAAACTCATTGGCAACGTTGAGGCTTGAACCCGGTTTCAAGTCCATCTTGCAATTCACTGGAGCAAGCCTGGCTCGTACCATTTAATCAGATACTTGGATATGAACAAGTTTATCAATAGCATATCACTTTAACCAGCAAGCGTATTACTATTTACATCATCGGCATCCCAAATTCCTTATTCTCGTTATCCACACCCCGCCCCACCCATACTCCTCTGTCTTGTACTACTGTTACCTAAGTATTGGAGCCATGCTTATGTTAACCGGAAATGAAAGGATTCTTTTGTGTGTCCCGTTAACATATCATATTAGGATTGAGACGGCAACAACAGAGGGAGATGAGATGAAGAATGCAGTTTCCGATCAGACAAGCCACCACCAGGGGGCGAACTCACACGGGGCAGAGGTCGGTAGCTCTAAAGCGCAAAGCCCTATATATACACAGAGCTATCGAGGCCGAATTTAGGAATGTATGTGTTTTATTGTACCAGTCAATGAAATAATGTGCTACTTTTCCTCATTTTGTTTCCATGTACAATGCTGCAATCTGAGTGAACTATAGTTCATGTTGTTTTTAACACGAATCATGACCCAATTCATGTATATATGAAACAATCTAACATGGTTTATTAAACAATTGAACAATAACACATGATTTTAATTAGATTTTTGCTTTCAAGGAAATGCATGTTTTGAGAAGTACACCGGTAGATAGAGGAGCCAGCTTACATACACCGGTAGATAGAGGAGCCAGCTTACATATATTGTATAATTTATTTCGTGTAATTTATATTCAATATAAACTATACGTGTCCGTTAATCAAACAGAACAACATTTTAAAGGAACACAGGTATTAAACTACACCTAGAGTTATTAATTCAGTACATTGACTCTGAACCTCTTGCATATATATAAATAAGAGATAAAACAACTTCTGTTATAGTTGTTAAGTCTTCTTTGTTATTCTACCATAGGCGTATATATAATATTGGTGCAATGTAACAATTCGCTTTGAACTCTTGAAATAAAAAACAATTTAATAATTTATAAGTAAATTATGTAGAAAACTAAAGGGACGTCGCAAAACACAAATCCAAATCCAGATTGCCATGTGTTCCTGTAACTAAGCATGTGAACTGTTTTGAAGTGAACTAGTTCCGTGACGTTACAGATAAAAGTCTTAAAAATGAATGTGTTTAACGGAAACCTCTGCTGTAAAGTTAAATGAATAATGGAAATAAGGCTATCAGAACGATTAGAAACGACTCATATGTAATTACAGTCAATGTACTCATAGGAATGCATTAAACGGCTCAACTGCCATTAGCTGTGACGGAAGGCATATGACTACGCATGCGCAATTGTTAAACAAGTCACGTGATGGTGTAATTACTGCCAACCTAATTTTGTATTGATTGTGAGACACTTTTCAGGTGTATAGCTATGTCAAAATGTTTATTTTTAAAACCATTATTGTCTTATGTGTGTACCTTTGGCAAGATATTAATATAGGCGACTCCGTGGTCGAGGGGTTAACGACGTTCTCGCCTCACACCGCTGCGGGTTCAAATCCCACTGGGAACTCGACTTCCCAAGTGAGAAAGTGTCAGTTCTTACGGATGTCGGGAGGTATACAGTACTGATTCTACCTAGGAAAAATGGGAGGTCTGCCTCTACCACAAAACGCGCCCTCATATATGGCCTAGCATATGCTTAACATGATGTAAAACACCATTCAAACAAACAAACCAGTGCGTCTCTGTTGCAGATACACCACGTCGATGACTATAGGGGTGTGCACCAAACATGTATTTTATTCCTCGGTAGCCTGATATTGTGATCCACTGTATACATTTTCTCCAGCATAAAACCATATTTCAAATTATCAAATAAAATGGCTTCTGCGAGAGCAAGGCCTTTTTACCATTCTTTGCAGCGGCCTGTATACGGCCCCTTCCCCAACCAAATTTATTTTAAAATCATGCAGTTTTCCTCATTTTTTAAAATTACCTCTGGAAATTTCAATCCCCCCCCCCCCCCCCCCCCCACCCCCCACCCCCCAATTTAGGTCAAAAGGTCCCTTCCCCAAAACTGGTAAAAAGTCCCTGGAGAATAATAAAGCCATAACATACTGTACTATATCATAATACACTAGTGATTTCAATTAAAAACGATGACGTCAGGTTTAACTATCAAGCTTTCTGATGTATGTGACGTTATGAGTTATGTGATAAATAGAATCTCACATTCGTGGTAAATTTATTAACTCGTTGGCAAAAATGGTATTATGATCGGCAAGCCAACTTGTTTTAATAAAATTCTCTATTATATTTTTTACAAAATCTCCATACTTGTTCAATTCGTAACCCGATGCACAAAACAGAAAAATAACACACGACCTATACCAGAGCGCGTGCTCGATTTAAGACATAAAATCAGTTCAAAGAAAATAATTAGTAGGCAAGTCACGACTACAAATCGAAGTGTGATTCCTACAGAAGGGAGAAAATTAAATCTAATTTCCGAGATATTGTTTTGACATTACCGCTTCTCTTTTTTGATTGGATAGGCACGACCTCAGCACGACTGCGCTAATAAAAAAGTAGTCCCAAAGCACTGGCGCTGATAATTACCAGGACCTTCACTAAACGCGACTTCTTCCTCTAGAGAGTACTTCCGGTTCATTTCCGGTGTTTGCGAAACTGCTTAATCTCTAAAGACGTTCTTTTAGGAAATTTGAGATAATTTTCTTAACACCAATGTGCGTGCGAGACTGTAGTTAGGAATGTTTCTCGCGAGTCATAGAGAACAGATCGGAATGTTGGCCTTTTTCGACGTTCATTTTTTCACTATTTATGTCAATATTGATATGGTGGTGCTAAAACACATCTGTCAATGTTAAGGAACTAGTAGATCATACTGTCATATAGCGTCTACATAAATCTAAAAGATTTTCCGAAGTGAAATTGTCGGGCAGCATGAACGGTACATTCGTTTAGACGTTAAGTGATGTATACGTGTAGTATGAATTCATAATGTAAATAATAATTATGAAAGTGCTATTGCATGCAGTGGTCTACCAGACATTGTTTTCTCTAAAGCATGCCCGTGGTTTCTAACGTTTGCCCGCATCATAATTATAAATATTGTGTTATTTAGTGTTGCATGCTCCCTGGTCGATTTAAACCATATGACGGCACATGTTTGGTTCTCCGTGGCTTAGTGTTTCAGCTTTTTGTTGGGAAGACTGTCGCCATGTAACATACACCAGGATGAAGTATATTCTGGTAATATTCAAAAAACAGCAATACATACACAGCAGAAAGTTGCTTTGGCGGGAACGAACCAGTACACTTCACATACAGAATACAGACATATAGAGAAGCTAGGCATGCACGATGCCGCATACGTTATAGAATGACATGCCAATACTTTATGACCGCAAAAGTCCCCCAGCACCATAGAAACACATGTCCTGCAATGGCCCACCAACATTTAAGAAGATGAGAACCCTAGTCCTATATAAACCACAGCAAACAAACGCATTGGCACCAGAACTCTAGTCCTATATAAACCACAGCAAACAAACGCATTTGCACCAGTCCGTATTGTACCACAAACAAAACCAAATGAGAAACTTAAATAGTCCATGACCAGGACAATACACAACACAAAGAGTGGTGAAGAGCGGGTTACCGACTTGGAACGGTCAGTAGGCCTCGCTGTTTTCCTGTCCTCAGCGCAAAAATTGGCACGACAGTGTAAATAAAAGCACATCCCATCAAAACGATAATCCAGAACATTCAGATAAATTAGCAAACGATACACTTAACTGTTGTTGTAAAGATGTTTAAAATTAAAATTAAGAAACACCTCAGTATGTATTCAGAATTGTATCGAGAATTCACGTCAGTTGCAGCCAAAGAAAAACCAATCTTGGGTACGATAAAAACAACAACAAGTGACGAACGTTTACGCACATTCCATTTCAGGGTTTGAGAAGGTGCAATCATAGTCCAGTCCACTAGGTTGTCCAGTCACACATATACGTATATGGTCTGCTAGATGCAGCCAACACTGTATAATCATATGTACTCATGTAAGAGACAGTCAGAATTGTAGAATCACATGTCCTGCAAGAGACCATCAACACGGTAGAGAAGCACATTGCATGCAAAAAGCACATATACTGCAAAGACGCATACCTGCAAAAGGCTACAAACACTCTGCATGAGGCCGCCAACACTCTGCAAGAGGCTACCAACACTCTGCAAAAGGCTACCAACACTCTGCAAGAGGCTGTCAACACTCTGCAAGAGGCTACCAATACTCTGCAAAAGGCTACCAATACTCTGCAAGAGGCTACCAACACTCTGCAAAAGGCTGCCAACACTCTGCAAGAGGCTACCAACACTCTGCAAGAGGCTGCCAACACTCTACAAGAGGTTACCAACACTCTGCGAAAGGCTACCAACACTCTGCAAGGCAAGAGGCTACCAACACTTTGCAAGAGGCCGCCAACAAAATGAAACATGGCTATTAACTCTCCTGAAGCAAGTGGTCGTCAAGAGGCCGGAACGCTATTGACGTTTTGTAAATAGTAGATTTCATTTTGCGTATATCGTTTTCTTGTTTATCTCACCCGTTTAAAGTGAGAGTCAACTCGGTCCGATAGCTTGGTGAAGACATATATCCAATCGAAAGATGATCCTTTATCATCAAGACAACATCCAAAATTATATTTATTTATAATTGGACATGGTAGCGCAAGAAATAATCGATATGAGATTCTCCCAATTTCTAAAATGTTTTCACGTAAGTTGAGATTTTGTGCGGACGCAACTTGTATATTACGTGCATACAATGATACGCGTGACTTAAATGGGTATGTGATATACTAGTAATACGATCAAAAGACGGCTTTCATCTTTTAATCGAAAAAAAAAGATCTACCTTTCACCAAATCAAAGGGCAACAAGTACTTGTGTGCTGTTATAAAGCCTGTTTCGTCTTTTAGCATACTGTGCTAAATTTTATGTGCCAGTATCCTTTACTGATTAAGGTCTATCCTTGAAACAGCATTATATGTATTAAACATTACAATATTACCAGCAATATATGCAAATGGACTGAACTACACGTTATTACAACATAAGTTACAGTTTTTTCCATGTGCTTTTTACACATACAGTAAGTATCATGCAACTGTCTTATTCCTTGTCAAGAAAGCTTACAATTCAACGCTCAACATTATGTGTTTTCTGCAACTACCGTGAACCCCTGACTTTCTAATCTAGTTACACCACCCAAATTACCCCCGATACGAGAAAACACTTTACGACAACGTCAGTACAGCGTGTTCATGTCGCAAACAAGTATTCAGAATCCCCGTCATTTGTATTTAAAGCATATCCGATTACGTTAACAACTTTCAAAATATGTATGCATCATTTTGTTTGAGAACTAGGTATTTAATCATATTTTTTTTCTAAACAGCTGACATCATATGAAAAATACTCTCTTTCCATAAAGCCCGATGATAAATTCAAAGGTGCAATTTTAACGAGATACCCAAGTCACCCACCGTTTCTGTGTCAATCTTTATGGAATATCTACGTAATTGTTGTAGAGGAAAATTGTAATTTGACTAAAGCCCCCTTCATAAACGCTATCACGTGTGAAATCTTCGAATTTAATATCCAATTTATAGCGTTTAATATCATAAACAGATAGTCCCACAATCTAATAAAACATACAGAGTCTCTTTTTCAATATGTTAATGTAAACGTTTTTTTATCTATGATATCAATTTATCTGTGCTTAAAAGACTTGAAACATGAACGCATTCAAAATCTAAAAGATAATTAAAAACAAACGACGCACTATGTTGTCACATTTTGACTACAATCAGAAAGACTACCAGTAAAGCCTCTATGGTGGTAAATTCTTCAGATTAACGTGTCACTTAAAATAACTTATACAATTTAATTATTTTTTTTGACAAAACAGAAAAAGACCATTAACGTTTGGTTTTAGTGAACCCGATACCAGTCTGTACCGTTTTAAGGACTTATTTATATGAACACCAACCCAGTTTTTTTAGTAGATCGAGTTTTGATTAAAACCTTTGTTAATGTTTATAACATCTCATTATTGAGCAGACACACTGTCACATTAGCGCACAATTAATCACTGTAGTAATTGAATCAAGGGGTTACGTCATAAAGAGAGCAGATTTATAAAACATATAATTTTAATTGCATGTTGTCATTGTTTCTGCTTACCTGTTTCGTTATCAATTATTAATACACGTTATAAAAGTGTATGATATCAACAGCTTTTTCTCTAGTTTGTTGTTGTACATCTGAATTTCGGCTCGTTGTTGCAAGCATTGAATGCTGTTGATCATTTGTCTCATTGGACGTTGTTGCAAACATTGCTCTTGGATATTTGATTCCTTGGCCTTTGTTGCCAGACATTAAATATTGTTCTTGGACATTTTGGTTTCTTGGCCGTTGTTGCCAACACTGCTCTTCGACATTTGACTACTTGGCCTTGTTGTTAATTATGCTCTTGGACATTTGACCCATTGGACGTTGTTGCCAACAATGCTCTTGGGCATTTGGCTTCTTGGCCGTTGTTGCCAACACTGCTCTTGGACAAGTGACTACTTGGCCGTTGTTGCCAATTATGCTCTTGGACATTTGACTCATTTGACGTTTTTGCCTACCATACTCATGGACATCTGCCTTCTTGGCCTTTGTTTCCAGCAATGCTCTTGAACATTTGGCTCCTTGACCTTTGTTGCCAACAATGCTCTTGTACATTTGGCTCCTTGGCCTTTGTTGCCAACAGTGCTCTTGGACAATTAAATTCTTGGACGTTGTTGCAAACATTGCTCTTGGATATTTGGCTCCTTGGCCTTTGTTGCCAACATTGCTCTTGGACAATTAAATCCTTGGACGTTGTTTCCAAGAATGCTCTGGGACATTTGGCTCCTTGGCCTTTGTTGCCAACATTGCTCTTGGACATTTGGCTCCTTGGCCTTTGTTGCCAACAATGCTCTTGGACATTTGGCTTCTTTGGTTTTTGGTGCCAACAATACTCTTTGGACATTTGACTCCTTGGACGTTGTAGCCAGCAATGTTGTTGGACTTCGATATTATAAGGCGTTGTTACTAGCCAAGCTGTTTAATATATCTGAATCCCAGCAATACTGACATCATATGACTCATTGGACGTTGTTGCCAGCAATGATGTTGTACATCTGCATCACTGGACGTTCATGCCAGCAATGCAAATCACCTGAATCCTTCGGCGTTGATGCCAGCGATGATGTTAAACATCTGAATCCGTAGACGTTGTAGCCAACAGTTCATCTGACTCCTTGGGCGTTGTAGCCAGCAATGCTGTAAAACAGTATCCGTGGACGTTGTAGCCAGCAATGCTCTTCAACATCTGAATCCCTTCGGCGTTGTAGCCAGCAGTGCTGTTCAACATCTGAATCCTTCGGCGTTGTATCCAGCAATGATGTTAAACATCTGAATCCTTGGACGTTGTAGCCAGCAATAATGCTAAACATCTGAATCCTTGAGCGTTGTAGCCAGCAGTAATGTTCACTATATGTATCTGTCGGCTCTGTATCCAGCAATGCTGTTAAACACATGAATCCTTCGGCGTTGTATCCAGCAATGATGTTAAACAGCTAAATCCTTGGTCGTTGTAGCCAGCAGTAATGTTCAACATTTGACTCATTTGCGTTGTAGCCAGCAATGATGTTAAATATCTGAATTATTGGACGTTGTAGCCAACACAAATGTTAAACATCTAAATCCTTCGGCGTTGTAACCAGCAATACTGTTAAACACCTGAATCCGTGGACGTTGTAGCCAGTTATACTGTTAAACAGTATATTTAGACGAGTATAGCATCTACGTGGCCGATGGGTTAACAACGTTGCGTTGTAAACCTTATCACCTCTCACCGCTGCGGGTTCGAATCCCACTGGCAGAACGACTTGTAAGTGAGGAAGTGTCGATTCTTACGGAGGTGTACAGTACTGGTTCTACCCAGGAAAAAATGGGTGGTCTGCCTCCACAAAACAACAACGACCATCATATATAACCTTACATGTATTGGCAATGATGAAAAACACCTTCAAACAAACACATTCTTGGATGAGCTTGGATGTTCATTTTATAATTAATATCAAGAGCATGTTCTTGGAGGTTGGAAAAAGCTCTATGAAAAAACGCTATTCCTGAAAGAAAAGGTGTATGCAAGTTGTACTGTGCTCCACTTTTTCTAAGGAATTGTTTCCCATTTTATAAATTCAATATAAAAATGCGAAAGTAGTTCTTACCAAATGGTTCAAAATACCTAATTTATTGAACATATAATTTTAAAATCGTATTGATTTATTTTTGTTTTAATTTTAATTATTAAATGTAAGGAAACACCTTCGTTCAAAATCGATTGTCCATTACCAATTAGGCTTTTAAAGTGATAACTTGTGTTACCATTGAACATATCTGTTCCTCTAATAACGTTTTAATGTAGGTACCAGCACACACTAACAGTCGTTTTGATACAAGAACCAGCACATTACTAATACTAAGCGAGTGTCTCCAAATACATACTTAGAGAAATTAACTGTCAAAACAATAATAAACAGTTACACATAACAGACACAAATGACAAAACGAAAAGGCGATGGGTGTAAAATCCATGCAGTCACATATTGTCTAACTGCCCTAAAATTCAATAATTCTTAGACCACTATAACATGTCATTGGCAATTTCTTTTTCCACTATTTTATTAATTCCGAATTCGATCAATGAACTCCGAAAAACTCATGTGACGGGATATCAAAGAGAACACGAGCTTAGAAAGGAAATGGAATTTGGGCACAATGGGAATTTTTAAGCCATGAATTTGTTTCTTTACACATGTAGCATTGCTTCTTGGATAACGACCATTATGTTCAAAATAGATTATCGAACTAATGGATGAGTAAAGATTATTCTTGTTAGAGCCCATGTGTCAAATAAATACCATTTGGACGACTTTGAGACAGAAATTCTTTTCAAATATGAATTATCCTGAACATGACGGCACTTTGGGTAGAAATGGCAAACGACAACGCAAAATGACATGGAAACAGTTGCACACCAGGCAAAAGCAAGTATATGAATAACGACACGGAAATTGTTGCACATCAGACACATAAATGAGCATGAATAGTGGTACGGAAGTGGTTGCACACCAGGCAAAAGCATGTATATGAATAGTGGTACGGAAGTGGTTGCACACCAGGCAAAAGCATGTATATGAATAGTGGTACGGAAGTGGTTGCACACCAGGCAAAAGCATGTATATGAATAGTGGTACGGAAGTGGTTGCACACCAGGCAAAAGCATGTATATGAATAGTGGTACGGAAGTGGTTGCACACCAGGCAAAAGTATGTATATGAATAGTGGTACGGAAATGGTTGCACACCAGGCAAAAGTATGTATATGAATAGTGGTACGGAAATGGTTGCACACCAGGCAAAAGCATGTATATGAATAGTGGTACGGAAATGGTTGCACACCAGGCAAAAGCATGTATATGAATAGTGGTACGGAAATGGTTGCACACCAGGCAAAAGCATGTATATGAATAGTGGTACGGAAATGGTTGCACACCAGGCAAAAGCATGTATATGAATAGTGGTACGGAAATGGTTGCACACCAGGCAAAAGCATGTATATGAATAGTGGTACGGAAATGGTTGCACACCAGGCAAAAGCATGTATATGAATAGTGGTACGGAAATGGTTGCACACCAGGCAAAAGCATGTATATGAATAGTGGTACGGAAATGGTTGCACACCAGGCAAAAGTATGTATATGAATAGTGGTACGGAAATGGTTGCACACCAGGCAAAAGCATGTATATGAATAGTGGTACGGAAATGGTTGCACACCAGGCAAAAGCATGTATATGAATAGTGGTACGGAAATGGTTGCACACCAGGCAAAAGCATGTATATGAATAGTGGTACGGAAATGGTTGCACACCAGGCAAAAGCATGTATATGAATAGTGGTACGGAAATGGTTGCACACCAGGCAAAAGCATGTATATGAATAGTGGTACGGAAATGGTTGCACACCAGGCAAAAGCATGTATATGAATAGTGGTACGGAAGTGGTTGCACACCAGGCAAAAGTATGTATATGAATAGTGGTACGGAAATGGTTGCACACCAGGCAAAAGTATGTATATGAATAGTGGTACGGAAATGGTTGCACACCAGGCAAAAGCATGTATATGAATAGTGGTACGGAAATGGTTGCACACCAGGCAAAAGCATGTATATGAATAGTGGTACGGAAATGGTTGCACACCAGGCAAAAGCATGTATATGAATAGTGGTACGGAAATGGTTGCACACCAGGCAAAAGCATGTATATGAATAGTGGTACGGAAATGGTTGCACACCAGGCAAAAGCATGTATATGAATAGTGGTACGGAAGTGGTTGCACACCAGGCAAAAGCATGTATATGAATAGTGGTACGGAAGTGGTTGCACACCAGGCAAAAGCATGTATATGAATAGTGGTACGGAAGTGGTTGCACACCAGGCAAAAGTATGTATATGAATAGTGGTACGGAAATGGTTGCACACCAGGCAAAAGTATGTATATGAATAGTGGTACGGAAATGGTTGCACACCAGGCAAAAGCATGTATATGAATAGTGGTACGGAAATGGTTGCACACCAGGCAAAAGCATGTATATGAATAGTGGTACGGAAATGGTTGCACACCAGGCAAAAGCATGTATATGAATAGTGGTACGGAAATGGTTGCACACCAGGCAAAAGCATGTATATGAATAGTGGTACGGAAATGGTTGCACACCAGGCAAAAGCATGTATATGAATAGTGGTACGGAAATGGTTGCACACCAGGCAAAAGCATGTATATGAATAGTGGTACGGAAATGGTTGCACACCAGGCAAAAGCATGTATATGAATAGTGGTACGGAAATGGTTGCACACCAGGCAAAAGTATGTATATGAATAGTGGTACGGAAATGGTTGCACACCAGGCAAAAGCATGTATATGAATAGTGGTACGGAAATGGTTGCACACCAGGCAAAAGCATGTATATGAATAGTGGTACGGAAATGGTTGCACACCAGGCAAAAGCATGTATATGAATAGTGGTACGGAAATGGTTGCACACCAGGCAAAAGCATGTATATGAATAGTGGTACGGAAATGGTTGCACACCAGGCAAAAGCATGTATATGAATAGTGGTACGGAAATGGTTGCACACCAGGCAAAAGCATGTATATGAATAGTGGTACGGAAGTGGTTGCACACCAGGCAAAAGTATGTATATGAATAGTGGTACGGAAATGGTTGCACACCAGGCAAAAGTATGTATATGAATAGTGGTACGGAAATGGTTGCACACCAGGCAAAAGCATGTATATGAATAGTGGTACGGAAATGGTTGCACACCAGGCAAAAGCATGTATATGAATAGTGGTACGGAAATGGTTGCACACCAGGCAAAAGCATGTATATGAATAGTGGTACGGAAATGGTTGCACACCAGGCAAAAGCATGTATATGAATAGTGGTACGGAAATGGTTGCACACCAGGCAAAAGCATGTATATGAATAGTGGTACGGAAATGGTTGCACACCAGGCAAAAGCATGTATATGAATAGTGGTACGGAAGTGGTTGCACACCAGGCAAAAGCATGTATATGAATAGTGGTACGGAAATGGTTGCACACCAGGCAAAAGCATGTATATGAATAGTGGTACGGAAATGGTTGCACACCAGGCAAAAGCATGTATATGAATAGTGGTACGGAAATGGTTGCACACCAGGCAAAAGCATGTATATGAATAGTGGTACGGAAGTGGTTGCACACCAGGCAAAAGCATGTATATGAATAGTGGTACGGAAATGGTTGCACACCAGGCAAAAGCATGTATATGAATAGTGGTACGGAAATGGTTGCACACCAGGCAAAAGCATGTATATGAATAGTGGTACGGAAATGGTTGCACACCAGGCAAAAGCATGTATATGAATAGTGGTACGGAAATGGTTGCACACCAGGCAAAAGCATGTATATGAATAGTGGTACGGAAATGGTTGCACGCCAGTTAAAGATATGTACATGAACAATGCAACGGAAAAATGTGCACACCAGACAAATCCATATATACGAATAATGACACGGAAATGGCTGCACACCAGACAAAAGCTTGTACATGACTAATGAACGGAAACAGTTGCACACCAGACAAAAGCTTGTACATGAACAATGAACGGAAACAGTTGCACACCAGACAAAAGCATGTACATGAATAATGAACGGAAACAGTTGCACACCAGACAATTGCTTGTACATGAACAATGAACGGAAACAGTTGCACACCAGACAAAAGCATGTACATGAATAATGAACGGAAACAGTTGCACACCAGACAAAGGCTTGTACATGAATAATGAACGGAAACAGTTGCACACCAGACAAAAGCTTGTACATGAACAATGAACAGAAACAGTTGCACACCAGACAAAAGCTTGTACATGAACATTGAACGGAAACAGTTGCACACCAGACAAAGCATGTACATGAATAATGACACGGAAACAGCTGCACACCAGACAAAAGCATGTACATGAATAATGAACGGAAACAGTTGCACACCTGACAAAAGCATGTACATGAATAATGAACGGAAACAGTTGCACACCAGACAAAAGTGTGTACATGAATAATGAACGGAAACAGTTGCACACCTGACAAAAGCATGTACATGAATAATGAATGGAAACAGTTGCACACCGGACGACAAAAGCTTGTACATGAATAATGAACGGAAACAGTTGCACACAGACAAAAGCTTGTACATGAATAATGAACGGAAACAATTGCACACAGACAAATGCTTGTACATGAATAATGAACGGAAACAATTGCACACAGACAAAAGCTTGTACATGAATAATGAACGGAAACAATTGCACACAGACAAATGCTTGTACATGAATAATGAACGGAAACAATTGCACACAGACAAATGCTTGTACATGAATAATGAACGGAAACAGTTACACAACAGGCAAAATCTTGTACATGAATAACGAACGGAAACAGTTACACACCAGGCAAAATCTAGTACATGAATAACGATAAGAAACAGTTGCACACCAGGCAAAAGCATGTACATGAATAATCAACGGAAACAGTTGCACACCAGACACAAGCTTGTAAACAATGAACGGAAACAGTTGCACACCAGACACAAGCTTGTAAACAATGAACGGAAACAATTGCACACCAGACAAAAGCTTGTACCTGAACAATGAACGGAAACAGTTGCACACCAGGCAAAAGCTTGTACAAGAATAATGAACGGAAACAGTTGCACACCAGACAAAAGCTTATACATAAACAATGAACGGAAACAGTTGCACACCAGGCAAAATCTTGTACATGAACAATGAACGGAAACAGTTGCACACCAGGCAAAAGCTTGTACATGAAAAATGAACGGAAACAGTTGCACACCAGGCAAAAGCTTGTACATGAAAAATGAACGGAAACAGTTGCACACTAGACAAACGCATGTACATGAATAATGAACGCAAACAGTTGCACACCAGGCAAACGCTTGTACATGAATAATGAACGGATACAGTTGCACTCCAGACAAAAGCAGTACATGAATAATGAACGGAAACAGTTGCACACCATGCAAAAGCTTGTACATGAATAATGAACGGAAACAGTTGCACACCAGGCAAAAGCATGTACATGAACAATGAACGAAAACAGTTGCACAACAGGCAAAAGCATGTACATGAATAATGAACAGAAACAGTTGCACATCAGACAAAAGCAGTACATGAATAATGAACGGAAACAGTTGCACACCATGCAAAAGCTTGTACATGAATATTGAACAGAAACAGTTGCACATCAGACAAAAGCAGTACATGAATAATGAACGGAAACAGTTGCACACCATGCAACAGCTTGTACATGAATAATGAACGGAAACAGTTGCACACCAGGCAAAAGCATGTACATGAATAATAAACGGAAACAGTTACACACCAGACAAAGCATGTACATGAATAATGAACGAATACAGTTGCACGCCAGACAAAAGCAGTACATGAATAATGAACGGAAACAGTTGCACACCATGCAAAAGCTTGTACATGAATAATGAACGGAAACAGTTGCACACGAGACAAAAGCATGTACATGAATAATGAACGGAAACAGTTGCACACCATGCACAAGCTTGTACATGAATAATGAACGGAAACAGTTGCACACCATGCAAAAGCTTGTACATGAATAATGAACGGAAACAGTTGCACACCAGACAAAAGCATGTACATGAATAATGAACGGAAACAGTTGCACACCATGCACAAGCTTGTACATGAATAATGAACGGAAACAGTTGCACACCATGCACAAGCTTGTACATGAATAATGAACGGAAACAGTTGCACACCATGCACAAGCTTGTACATGAATAATGAACGGAAACAGTTGCACACCATGCAAAAGTTTGTACATGAATAATGAACGGAAACAGTTGCACACCATGCACAAGTTTGTACATGAATAATGAACGGAAACAGTTGCACACGAGACAAAAGCATGTACATGAATATTTACACAAAAATGGTTAAGCACTAGATAAGAACAAATACACGAATAATAACATGGAAATGGTTACACGCCAGGCAAATAACATCTCAAGAACATACCGACGAAATTCAGTTGCGCCGTGGAGGCTTGAACGTTGAACTTTAAAATAAAATTCAGTATCATGTCATAAGCGAGAAAAGCCACCGATTTTTGAACAGAAAACGAACAAAACGATAAGTGTTTCGAATGCGTATATTGCAATAAAACAAACAGGTAACCAGTTCTAAACAGTCATTTTTAAATTTCGTTCTACATATAACTAAGTAGAACACTCGCAACAGGCCATTTCAAAAAAAATAAAAAATAAATAAATAAATAAATAAATAAATAAAGAAAGAAAGAAAGAAAGAAAGAAAAATGTAAAAGACCATTCAAATTGTGTTCGTCCATAAATTGATGGAGTTTTCCTTTGTTTCCTATTACCTCCATCAGTCCGTCCGTCGTCAACCTTTGCCTTTTGGGCACTCTAGCCTCTCCAATTTTCATCCGACCTTTACCCTTTACAGTAGTTATATTTATCCATAAGATCTCGGACGAGTTCGCGAACCAGCCAAATTCAATCGCTATTAGCTGAGTTCTCTGCCCTTGAATTATAAAAAATAGTTTTGTCTTGTTGGCACTTTAGCCCTTCCATTTGTCATCTGATCTTAACCAAACTTATATGCAAAACATCTCAGACGACGAGTTGTTGAACCAGCCAGATTATGTCTTTAATAGCTGAGTTTTACTGCCCTTAGCCACCAAATACAAGGCTGCCCTTGAATTGGCAAACTATGCATACGGGTTTGCCTTATAGGCACTCTAGCGCCTTCATTTTTTAACCGATTTTAACCAAACTTACAAAGCATCCATAAGACAAGTTCTTCCAGATGCACGGCCCTTGAATTCTCGAAAATCTCATAATCTGACATTGTTACAATCGCTCCCCCACTCCCCACCCCTCACCCCCCCACCCCTCCCCCACCCCCACCCCCACCCCTCCCCCACACACCATTTATACATTTACAAACTAGTGCATTGTCTTTCTGCCGTTCTGTCAGATGTGTCTGTGTTAGATAATCAGAAACGATATCAAAATCTCGGTAAAAATGGCTGCCGCTTCAATATTTTGAGAACAAAGCTTCTAGGAGTTTGTCTTAAAAATAAACAAGCGTCGCAGATGATCTAGATTAAGTCGAACGTTCACTATTCAAAAATGTGGCAGCGGACTTGACACTTACACACATTTTGCTATTATATTTTGTATTTTCCGTCATTGAGCAGTCATTGTTGTTTTTTATGCTGGTTTTAACAGTCAGTAGTAAAAAAAACGTTAAAATGAATTATCTCCCTTTAATAAACTTCAAAACTATCCTCTTTCAAATATCATATTTGTTAATGCCCTTCACTATCTACTTTGCCATCGTCTGATACACGAGCGATACAGTAAATTTTATCTTGCCATCACGATTCCTCGTTATTCTACGACCAGACAATTTCAACGCTACCCGATTCTCCGATCGTATCAGAAAATGTAAAAAGCTTTAAGGTCGTAAAATATGATTAATATGCTGGTGTATCCTGATGAAGACTCTGGTTTTACTGGGTTTTATCTAGGGGTTTAATTTTTCAAAGTGGATCCTAATAAGAATTACGACGATAAGCTAGTATGAATGGGATACTAGAAATCTCCGTAGGAAACAAAATATGGCGTTTCATAACGATACCAGCTTGTATAATGAGACACTACAGTATACAGTGTCATCAAGCTGGCTTGGCATTGATTGGATACAATCATACCATAGCTGTATCTTGGCACTGATTGGATACAATCATACCATAGCTGTATCTTGGCACTGATTGGATACAATCATACCATAGCTGTATCTTGGCATTGATTGGATACAATCATACCATAGCTGTATCTTGGCATTGATTGGATACAATCATACCATAGCTGTATCTTGGCATTGATTGGATACAATCATACCATAGCTGTATCTTGGCACTGATTGGATACAATCATACCATAGCTGTATCTTGGCATTGATTGGATACAATCATACCATAGTTGTATCTTGGCACTGATTGGATACAATCATACCATAGCTGTATCTTGGCACTGATTGGATACAATCATACCATAGCTGTGATATTGCTCTATTTTTATTATATACATTCCTACTTTATATATATTTACAAAATTGGCTATACTACCAGTTTCTGTTATCAAAAATAGACAAACATTTTTATGTTCTATGGTCGAATTGAGAACGTTTAAAATAAAATATACTTTCCGCAATCCACTTAAAACGTATAAAGTAATTGAGTTTGTTTAAATAATATCAAACTGTATTTACTATTTTAATAAGGTACCCGAAGTACAGTCTCAGAGTTACAACATTCCCAGTCGTAAAGCAGCTATGCTGCTCTGGCAAGAGAGAATTCCGCTGTACCCAGTCGTCAAGGGGTACCTGTGTGATGCTCTGGAAAGAGAGAACTCCGCTGTACCAGTCGTACGAGAGGTACATGTGTGATGCACTGGCAAGAGAGAATTCCGCTGTACCCAGTCGTACAAGGGGTACCGGTGAGATGCTCTAGCTAGAGAGAATTACGCTGTACCCAGTCGTCAAGGGATACCGGTGTGTGATGCTCTGTCGTCAAGAGAGAACTCCATTGCATCCCAGTCGTACACGTGGTACCTGTGTGCTGCTCTGGCAAGCGAGAGAGAACTCCGCTGTACCCAGTCGTACAAGGGGTACCGGTGTGATGCTCTGGAAAGCGAGAATTCCGCTGTACCCCGTCGTACAAGGGGTACCGGTGTGATGCTCTGGCTAGAGAGAATTCCGCTGTACCCAGTCGTCAAGGGATACCGGTGTGATGCTCTGTCAAGAGAGAACTCCATTGCATCCCAGTCGTACACGTGGTACCTGTGTGCTGCACTGGCAATCGAGAGAGAACTCCGCTGTACCCAGTCGTACAAGGGGTATCGGTGTGATGCTCTTGAAAGCGAGAATTCCAATGTACCCCGTCGTAAAGCGATAATTATGCTGTAAGCCATTCGTACAAGGGATGTCGGAGTGATGCTGCGTCCATGGCCGGGTGGTTAGCGTCTCTGACTTGAAATTGATTGACCCTTACCGCTGTGGGTTCGAGCCCTCATGAGACCAGGAATCTTTATGTGAGGAAGCTATCCAGCTGTCGTTGGTTCAACTCCGGTGCCCGCCCGTGCACATAAATTGCCCGAAGGGTCACCTGGGGTCTTCCTCCACCAATGGAAACCGGAAAATCGCCTTATGACCTTAGCTGTTGTTGCGACTATACAATCCAATTCAATTCAATTTTCCGGCAAGCGAGATCTCCGCTGTACGATTGTTGCAACTACAGCAATGACCAAGCATATATATGGCCTAGAAACATGATTTATGGGCAACGATGTAAATGGGGAGTTATATAGAGCAAGAAAAGTACAGAAAAATCATTAAAGACCAAACAATGGCATTTAAAATTGCACGAGCAAATTGATGTGCGGTATCAAATTACTAGGTTATATTAAAAACAAACATTGCTTCAGGTTATATCGGAAAATCTGATGAAAAACATAAATAAGTAATATTCACCAATGAAATATTTCACCAAGCGTGTAAATAGGATGACGGAGTGTACGAAGATTACTGCGGTTTTGTCGAATAACATTCTAACCTGAATTGTGCTGATTAACCTAAGTTCTCGCAATTATTTCTAGTAAATGCATGATGATAACTGAACGATTCATCGACAGATACATCATCATTATCAGCAGAGGCATCATCATTATCATTAAGATCATCATCATCATCATCATCATCATCATCATTATCATCATCACCACCACCACCACCACCACCAAAACCACCACCACCACCACCACCACCACCATCATCATCATCATCACCATCATCATCATCATCATCATCATCATCATCATCATCATCATCACCATCATCATGTCTCACACCTCAATTAATTTTCCCATAGGGTTACCGCTCAGCCTCTGCCAACATCTGAGCTTCAAAACTGGGCAGCAGACATTGTTGTTGGTTTAATATATTCAGTATAGCCAAGACCAGTAATTTAAAACAATAAAATACATAAATTAGACAGGTTGGTTTTTTTCTCGCTCATGTTTATGTGACCCCTATGGAAAATACAAAATTCATACACTGTCTAGCTGAATATGTGGTGTTTAGGTCAAACACTTCTGAAATCTGAATGAAACCACATATCAACATGGGATTTTTTGTATAATAATAATAATAATAATAATAATAATAAAGACTTTATTTAACGAGAGAACTCATTTGAAACTAGTCAATCTACCATGAGGCCCTCAACAATACAATATATACAATATTTACAAGTAAACATGTATCATCTGTCTTTTACACTGCAGATGTATGCTAAAGCAAAGAAACCCTATTTTTCAAATTAAACATTGCCTAAAATTGAGAAAAAAATATAATCATTTTCTGTTTTCCTTTTGGTCCGTGAGCTTTCAGGTCTCACACCTCTATTATCTCCCTTGAAAGCTCACGGACCTAGAGACAAAAGGAAAACAGAAAATAATTCTAATTTTTTCTCTATTTTAGGCAATTTTTAATTTGACAAAGAGGTTTTTCTTTGCTTCAGCATACATCTGCAGTGTAAAAGACTGATGATACAGAAAATCCCACGTTGATATGAAGTTGCATTCAAAATTCATAAGCATTTGACCGAAGCACCACAAAGTCAGCTAGATAGTGTATGAATTTGGTATTTTTCATAGAGGTTGCATAAATATGAGCGAGGAAAAAACCCAACCTGGCTAATGTTTGTATTTTTTTGTTTTATTTTACAGATATTAGCAGTCCTGAAGATATTAAATCAACAACAAGGTCTGCTGGCACGTTTTGAAGGTCATGTGTTGGAAACAGCTATACAGTAACCCTATGTGAAATTAATTGTGGTGTGAGACCTGAAGGGGAGATAATAGAGGTATGAGACCATTATCGTCGTCGTCGTCGTCATCATCATCATCGACGTCACCACCACCACCACTACCATCATCATTATCACCATAGTCATCATCATCATCATCATGATCAATAACAGTAGCAGCAGCAGAAAAAGTAGACGCAGAAACACAGCTACGCGATATTTTTATGGTAACTATTTATTTACGACGTTATCATGGATATTGCTTGTATAGACTTGTTTAATGTTTATTATTACATTGCTATTGCAAATTAATTTAAACTTTATTATTATTCGTGGTTTAATTATTATGATTATTATTATTATTATTATTATTATTATTATTATTATATTATTATTATGATTATATTATTATTATTATTATTATTATTATTATTATTATTATTATTATGATTATATTATTATTATTATTATTATTATTATTATTATAGTTGTTATTATTATTATTATTATTATTATTATTATTATAGTTGTTATTATTATTAATATTATTATTATCATTATTATTATTATTATTATTATTATTATTATATTTTTATATCATTTTATTATTATAAAAAAGGATACCATATTATGACTATATGTTTAATAGTTTATAATTATAGGTATTCTTGCTATTATTGATATAGGTCTATTATAATTATATAAGTATTATTACTATCATTTGGCTATAACATAGTGACCTTTTTTTTCTTTACCACCTGTATTATCATTATTATCTTTACTATTAATATTTATTTTATTTACCACCATATATATTTTTTCCGGTTATCTATTATACCACAACCAACACATTAATATATCTCTACATGTTTAGTCACATTCTCCCTGAATCCTGAATTGCAAATTGAGACAATTTCATGTATGTCGCAATTTTTACTATATATTTTTTTGTTTTGTATTGTTACAGGCTGATTGTTTGTTTGTTTGTTCTTCGTTCTCAAGTAAGAAGTAAACGGTGTAACTTTGTATATCCTTTGCATCTGATATGTATTATACGTGTATGTATGAATCTTGCTTCGTCGGTTAAAAAAAATGTTTATGTCTATATTGTATGAGCACATGGACCTATGGCTTAATGATTTTGAAATAAAGTGCTTCATATATTTTTCCGTTTTCAATATGTTCAATAGCACTACTATTTTATATACAAGTATCACAATTATTAACTACTGGTATATATTTTTCCTCATGAATTTTGCGTATACCTTCTATTTTACATTATCATATATATACTTACTAAAAATAGTTGTTCTCTCCTGTGGGTCAATATGCAATAATCTATAATTAAGATCATGATTGCTGTTGTTGTTATTATTATTATTATTATTATTATTATTATTATTATTATTATTTCAATTATTATTAGTATTGTTTCTTGATGTCAATACTTTTATATATAGTATATTCATAATTTCTGTATATTACTACTATAATATAATAGGATTATTACTAGAGTAACGTGATCTGGAATTGTGTATCAACTCGAATGGACATGTCATATCTGCAGGATCTCACGAGAGGCTTTAGCCTTGTGTATGATCCTGGAAATATGGCATATCCACAACAGGTGATGCAACTTCCAGAACACTTACTCTAGTAATGATACAACTTCCAGAACACTTACTCTAGTAATGATACAACTTCCAGAACACTTACTCTAGTAATGATACAACTTCCAGAACACTTACTCTAGTAATGATACAACTTCCAGAACACTTACTCTAGTAATGATACAACTTCCAGAACACTTACTCTAGTAATGATACAACTTCCAGAACACTTACTCTAGTAATGATACAACTTCCAGAACACTTACTCTAGTAATGATACAACTTCCAGAACACTTACTCTAGTAATGATCCTTTGCTTACATACCTTCTTAAGAAAGCTCATTACATATTATAGCACTGCATAATAGACTAGTTTGTTTACACAGGCAGACGACGAAGCCACACGACGTGGTCGACGTCATTCAACGTAGCGTATGCAGAAATCTATTTTTAGTAGTATAGTGATGCCGTTTCAGAAAACTCTAAAGGGATACAAGGTTTTGTATTCCATTCTAGGAAAATGAAGGTACTTTGTATATATAATTGATAGGTGTATAATTTTATCATTTCTGCATGTTTATATTTATATATATATATATCATATATTTTCATATACTTAAAATATATAGTTGTTCCATTGTGTGGATCAAATGTAATAAGCTATAATTAGTATCATGACTGTTATTATCATCATTTATGTATATTACTACAATACTATATACTATATTATCAGTATGATCATGTCTATGTATATCTATCTGCAGTATGATTGATAGACGAGATTTACTCTCCGAGTGACAAGGCGTTTGGCAACAAAGCCGTTATCAATTGTGCGGCTTTAACATGAGAGTGAAGGTGATTTATTTTGCTTTAAAACAAAGACGTATTAATAGTTCCAGCACGGAGACGTAATAAATGTTACACTTTGTTCAATTTTGACGGATGAGGCTGTCAGAAATTTTGACATCTAAATATTACCTGTATAATATACCCTCGAAAGCGGTTTTACAGTTTAAAAAAAAGGTGAAACAATGCAGTAATCAAACAGAGAAATTATAGTAAACACGGGGAGATAAATGCTACACTGTAATTGAAGAGAGATAAGGTAGAACATTAGTGTAGGAAGCAAAGAGAGAAAACGAAGAAAGCAAAGGAGATACTGCAGATATCAAAGGGAGATCATGTAGAATAACAAAGGGAGATAATACAGGACACAAAGGAAGAAAAAGAAGAAAACAAAGGTAGATAATGCAGTAATCAAAGGGAGATCACGTAGAAATCAAAGGGAGATAATGTTCGAAACAAAGAGAGAAAAGGAAAAAAACAAAGGGAGATAATGTAGTAATTAAATGGAGATGATGTTGCGAATAAAGGGAGATAATGAAATATCAAAACTCAAATAGAGCTTATGTAATAAACAAAAGAAAACATGTATTATCTGAAGTAAAATATAACAATGAACTTGGTGTTGCTGACTGCCAATATGTATGTTTTGAACCGCAACTTATTGCTAGCAAAATAACAAATGTGTTACTAGGTCTGTGATATCACGTACTAAACATACATACTTCGATTTTGGAGGGAAGATGCCACCCTTGAAGCAGTTTTGAACAATTTCCAAGATGCAGACTCTAATAATATGTTTATCAACAATGACAAAACGACCTTCAAGACTAAGATGTGACCAGTTTAATTAAGGGTGACCATACCATGAGCCAATTCCAAAGATATAAATAAACTAAATGTCTCAGACATTTGAAATCTCACGTCAACACGCCGAACATATGAATATTTTTTTTAATATTACTTTTTATTTTCTCGAACTATGACTCTTCTGTTATCATAAACACACACACACAAATATACATGGCAGTATTCTGGTTCGGCAATAGACACATACTTTTTGGCCCCGTGTGGTTCCCGGGAAAGAATAGGATCACTGCTTATCTAGGCAGAGGGGTAAAATCCCCCAGAATTCATGTTCATTTTGACATTTGCCATGTTCATTAAAGGTCTTCATCATGATCACTGTTTCAGGTGCTACTTGAGTGGTGGCATAAAACAATGATCGTGGTTCCAGCGAAAAATGGAGTGTTAACAAGTGAATTTGCAGCAGCTCTACAGGTGAGAATGTTCTAGGCTCATTCCGCATATTTTTTTTATCTAAATGTAAATGGAGTGTCGGTATGGAATGTGCATTCCTGTTGGCGCCATATAACCTTGTTTGTGTCGGTGCTCCGTAAAGCTCCAATTCAATTCAATTCAATTCAGTGCAAGATTTTCAACCCAATGGAAATGCTTGTTTATAGATCATTTAACCGCTTTGCAACATGTCTAACTAAAAAGTTCGTTTACATTCGTGTGTATATGGACATATCGTGTACAGCTGACATGGATGAGTAGTAGTAATCGACGTGGACAAAGCAAGATCGTGGCAGTAGTAATGCACATGGAACGGTCGTGAACATAGTCATGGATATGGAACGGTCGTGACAATAGTCATGGACATGGAACGATCGTGACAAAAGTCGTGGACATGGAACGGTCCAGACAATATTCATGAACATGGAACGGTCGTGACAATAGTCCTGGACATGGAACGGTCGTGACAATAGTCATGGACATGGAACGGTCGTGACAATAGTCATGGACATGAAAAAATCGTTTTCACAGATATGGACGCGGAAAAGTAGTGAAAATGGTCATGGATATATATATTTTTTGGCTATAGACATGGAAAGGAACTGTTGTGACCTTTTTTAAATGCGATCAATCAAATATTGGACGTGTATAAACCCTTAATGTTCTAAACAAGCTGGTCAATATTTCAGAACAAGTAATCTTCCCATTCAAACACATTCCTTGACAAAATATTTTGGTTTATCATGCAGATATGCACTTTTCTGCCTAATAAAGGGGTGACCTTATCAAGTTTGCTTTATTAGGCTCTGACCAATAAAGCAAATCAATGCGGAATCCCTCTGCGTTTATTGTACGTCACGTTATCTGACGTCATGCACGTAACGTTGCCTGACGTCATAAAACAAACAAAAAACAACAACATGGCGGCGTCCTCGATAAGCGTAGCATTCTGAGAAATACGTATTAATAGTAATTCATACAGAAAATGTGGATAACCTACATGATAAATAGAATATTATGTCAGTGCCTTTTACTATCAAGTTTATTAGGCTCGCCTTATAAACTTGATAGTAAAAGGCACTGACATAATATTCTCTATCTAAACATATTTTATTCCCATATTATACAAGATGCATATATAAATAGTACAACGTTAATTGGATTGGAACGAAAGAAAACAATATGTTTAAGTTCCTCTCCTTGGTATTTAACAATTTTAGCAATTGATGTTCGCGCTTAATACAGTTTAACATCGAAATGGCGATATTTGTTTTATTATATATCTTATTTTGCGTAAAAGGGGAGAAAAAATACTGTGTTAGAGAGAAGGAAAAATGGAAAAGCAACAACATGGAACTCACGGGTGACGAAATGGAGAAGGTTAGAGAATGTGTTATAGCAGACAACAAGCTGGCACTCAGCTAACGTTTGATCTCCTCAATAAGGGAAGTAATATAAAAATTGATAATACATTTAAAAACATTTACTTGCTGAATTTTTTTTGAGGGACGGACTACCTGACAAACTGACAGAGGGAGATCAATCATGTAGTCCCTCTAGGGTTACCGGTACGGGATTTCAAGGCAACCTTCTCTATCAGTTTTGCTTATTAAAATCTCAAACCACATTACATTTCCTTTTAAAACACGAAACAAACAATCTGAATCTGTGAAACCTCTAAAATTAAACATCGCCAATACTATACACAGCAGCATGTTTGTGAATGTGCTCGCATGAGCACATTTTCTGAAAAGTTAATTAGCAACGCTTCATTAGCCGAATATAACCCCACCAGGATGGGGGATAGCGGTCCATTTTCACAAGTTTTAATTTAATTAAAAACTCTTCAGTCATTCTTCAAAATTTCTGTGCCTGCCATTGATAGTCGACGCGGTATTGTGCGTGAGCTGAAGACAACCCGCAAAGTAATTTATATTTTTCATACGTGTTTATTAACTTGCTTAATACTTTCTTAATAGCTTATGTGCATATAATGGCAAGCATTTCGATATGGTCAAAGGCGACATAGTTTGATCCATTTGACACCCTAACTTGAAATTAGTTTTATTGAATATTCCCAGTCGTGGCACGATGTTAAAACCGATGGATAATATATCTTCACATAAATAATATTTCTTTAGGATTAAATAGGGGAAACAAACCGAAAGTATTGAAAGAAAAAGTTGCAGGAACAAACATTAAATTTAACGAGTACAGACAGAGTTTCATATGTCAATAATTACGCAAGCTAACTCGACGTATATGGTACACACCCTTTTTCTTATCCTCTGCTTCGTACATGGGTATATACAAACATGCATTTATTAGCAGGCATGGCCCACATAGCAGACCTAGACTATGATTTCAGATGATGGAAACGTGTTCATTTTATATTATGTTATAATGCGAAATTGTTTTTAAAATAGTCTTGATCATCTATGACGATTGATTTTGTTTTTAAGACAAGCGTCTAGAAGATTTCTCCTAAATGTTTGCTTGAAGCGGCAGCCATTACACCCCCAAAATACAGGTATCGTATAAATAACAACAACAACAACCGCAATAATAATAAAGTCAAGACCTGTGTATTTAAAATCATGCGTCGAAGACGATCAAGACGATTTTTAAAACAGAACACACTATTAAAGATAACACCAACAGACGCCAACAATTACGTAATGCACATCACTAACCATGCCTATTAGCATAATGAGTGAAATATGGGCCGTCAAGTAAATTCCCAAAGCTCTTCGCTGTCTACCCTTATGTTTTTCTAAACCGCAGTGCCCATACCTTCCTCACGCTATATTTCAATTGTACGGCCATGATCTCCGAAGTTATATTACACTTGAGGGGGATATTGCCACACTATCAGCAATAGGCGTCACATTTGTCACATGGCGGTGGCATTCGGTCACGTGTGTCCGTGTTATTCCATATTAGGATTTGGTGATGGACATGCACACAAACAATCTCGGATGAAAGAATCAACTGCACATCAACCAGTCTGTTTGGGGTTTAACGTCGATTTTCAGCTCATTTTAGGCTTTGTATGTCGGTCGATTTCCAGCTGTTTAGGCAGACCACCCACTTATTCCTGGGTAGAACCAGTACTGTATAACTCCCACTATCCGTAAGAATCGACACTTTCTCATTTACAAGTCGAGCTCAATATGGGATTCGAACCTGCAACGCTGAGAGGCGAGAAGGTTTCAAACGAAGCGTCTTAACCACCTTGACCACGGAAGCTCACAGACAACTTAAAAATGGCAAGTAATTAACTTTTTTCAAAAATAGGGCCCATTTACAATATTCCGGAATTACAATATTCCGGAATTGCAAGACTATATAGCTCTAAAATATCAACATTGATATAAAATATGGAAATATAAGAACCTAGAAAAGTGTATTATAACATATTGGAGACATATATTCGTGTATTTAGTCACTGGCCCAAAAAAAACATATACAACGGATTTCATAATCGATTATTTAGAAAATATACCATGAAATGCCTTTGTTTATTTGGACAGTATTGATAACCAGTAAAAATAAGCTAAGCCAATCTGACAACGCTTATCTCTAGCCTAGTGACTCGCACATTTCCCTAAGGTAGCTCCCGCCAACAACATTCAAAACTGACAACATATGTACATCGTTTTTAAAGATACTGACGATGATATTTATATAACTTGCATATTTTGAGAATTCAAACTCTGTAGACACAATATAAAGACTTTAACCAGCCAGGCCAAACCCCAAGACAGGAGCGTCGAATTAAGAGTTACCAACTCATAATTCATTTTACTCATATTCAATCAATGGTATTTAAAGAACCCTTGAATAAAGCGTATACTTTTAATCGGCACATATACGTTATTATATGACCTGAAGATCTGGACAGAGTTTTGATGAACAGCATTATAGCGTATTTTTGCCGTTATTTGGCGGGTTAGTTTCTTTAACAAGAACCATGAACAACACAATACCTACATGAAAATGAATAGTGAAACGGGGATCCTTTGGAAGCAACAAACACAAACGTGTTACTGAGTCTGTTCGTGATGAAACACCTCTCACATCCCGTATTAAAGCCACACGGATTATTGGGCTTGATGAAAGTCGCTACATTTTAGTGAATAGCAATGTTATTTCAAGATCTACAAACGAAGAAAGCATTGTCATCCTTTTAGTTTATGTATACTAGCATAGGTCAGCAACCCAGATGGAATGATGGATATACTTGTGCATGGAAACTCCATTGATTGTTTGGTAAACACATACATCACTGAACTCTGTACGTCTTATTAAAGTTTAAAGCGATTCTGTCAGCGGAAGGACAATCCGTCACCTGTAGGCAATACATGAACCACTAGCAATGGTGCTTCCATACCAGGAACATGCATGGAAGTCGTCAACGTATAGCATATTTGTATATACTCATACATACGAATTGTGAATTGAATTGGATTGTACGGCACCGAAACGGATATGGAATTTATGAATCCAAGCCTTATTCACATTGACATACAAATATAAAGCATGGAAACTTCACCATCGCCGGAGAAACACAGTGATTGCAACTGCATCTGTTAACACCCTATATAGTAGTCGTCTCATTTGTAAAACTGGGCAGTGGCCCCAATTACTGGTCATATGACTGTCCCTGAATTACAGAAGGCGTACCAACTTAAGAGAATATTAAATATCGTATAATATGGTGTTATAATACGTAAGTATCAACACTGTCTAAGGAAGCGGACCTTTTTTTTAAATTTTAAATTCACACTCTGTAAACGTGTCGATCAAGAAGATCACAAAGTTCTTAGATAAACAATACGCCAAGTCAAAATCGCAGTAGCTTTTCATACAATACAAGAACATCAACTTTGACTCAAGTTTTACAGACGCGTTGTGAATTCAACAAACTAATACCCTTCTGTCGCCAAGAGATCGACTGTACTTAAGCGCAAGATACCAGCAAGTCAAAATGCAGTATAAACACACTACGAAACCTTATTTCGCCTGAAAAACGAAATAACAATAGAGGGATTTGATGTAGAATGAGGCCTTACGAGTCGAATAAGGACAAGGTCCTTGAAAACGACAATCATCCACGTCACCATGACAACGAAAACACCCATAACGTTCACGCCAAAGCGCGTATTGTTGGCGGAAAACAATAAAGGCAGGATGCGTGAATGATTTATGCCAGCAAGTTATGATTAATGTGTGAGAGCGGTAATAACGATTTGAAAAGGCTACTGACAAGGAAGGCATAGAGATTTAAAATAATCTGGGTTTGTTAGTGGTATTTTAAAGTTTGAAATTTGGGAACACATTTACTTTAAATTTGAGGAAGTTGCATCAGAAGAAACAAGAGCTCTATAGACGCACCACAAGCACCATAAACAAAGGAACCGTGTACATCATGAGTGAATGTATATACAAGACAGCGATGAAAGGCTATAGAGAGCAAGCAGAGATTGTATGTGCACAAACAACACTTTAGAGCAGTCATCGATGCAGGATGCTAAGGAGCTCAAACCCGGACGTTGTGTGCACAAACACGACACTGCAGAGGTCACCGGTCAAAGGCTGATTTAGATCTCAAACCGGGACTATGTGTGCACAGACAACACATTGGAATGGTCAGCGATGAAAGGCTGCTACGGTGTTCAACCCGGTACTGTGTGTGCACAAAATGGCTCGAAGTATGCCATCCATAAACAGATCCGTGCTTTGTTTGTACTTTAGAAATAGTATCATCCGACCTTAACACTAGTTTTAACAAAGCATGCTCTCATTTTAATCGACACGTACAATACAAATATATTCGTTCATTGCATTCCTTATTCGCTTGCAAAAAATGTGGACACAACACATACAACAAATATCACCCTGAAAAAGAATGGTATATGTTTATAAACATTTCCTTCAAATATCGCGTTTTAATTATTTTAACAGCATAAATTACGAAGAAAATTATCAACATAGCAACACTGAAAGGCGGACCAAACCAAAGAAATGACTGAGGTTGGCCTTACATTTAAAACGACTAATGTTAAAGTGATTGCTGTAGCAAACTTCACACCTCAAGTCATACGGCTGAAAAGAAGCAATGGCCCGGATCGGACATGTTTCGTTCTAAACTGACAGTGCCTACTCCTCCCTATGTCACCTTAGAGTCATTAGTTGCGACGTGTTAGGACGTGTAAAAGAAGAAGAAACGTAGATATACTGAAAGGAAAAAGAAACGCATAATGGGTATTTCCGCTATATATTGTATGTTTAATATGCTACTGCTAATCGAATGGTACAGGGCGCATTAGATCTGTCCTTTCGGAAAGAAGGTTTAAACAGCACCGAACATACCAATGGTTACCCCTTTACAGTTTCATTATCGACTGAATGCGCATTTGACTCAAGCAGGTGAGCAAACTTAGGCTTTAAACGTTGCAATCTCTTAACATGAAACACAATACTGAAATGGCTTGACTTTTTCAAGCGAAACTTCAACATTTATGAATTTCGTGTAACAAAGTATACTTTGATTAAAATGTCTACTACATGACAGAGTTGTCCTTTCCGTAATTAGTTGTAGCCCCTTTTTGTACAAAACATCTGGAATATTACGTAGAATTAGGTGTATATAACGGTGTAGTTTAGGCAATGTTTTGATTATGCGTTTCTTTTTCCTTTCAGTATATAATGTAGAGTATTACACTTGAATACGCAAGTATTAGTGAAGGCCTTTTTTCGGTCAACAAGTTTGAATGAAATGAAAGAGACAATATGAATAGGCTTTGCACATACAAGTCGAATCAGGACAAATTGGGATGAGTGGTATACGACTAAAAACATAGAGTAAGAGACGATATGGAGGAACCTGATCAAATATCGAGATAGAAATCGTGGCAATGTATAGCATTTATCAAGGACTGCAAACTTGGTCAGACAACTTAGCAAGACCATGAACGAGTCCCTGATTCTCCAACGCACTGATAGACAAAATGAATTCAGCCCTACTGTCAACAATCTCGCTTTCTTTTACAATTGTAAGACACGAGACAATACCCAGAAACCCTTTGATGATTCCTGTGCACTTACACTTCCGTATAGGGTAGAAAGTCGTGTAATTCTCAGGCCATACCCTTATTGGGATGCTTGTCTTTGACACCAATTGCTGTAGTAGATGAGTATAATTCTGCAACCTCCTGAAGATTGTAATTTGTTTTCTGCTGAATAATTTTATTCATTTGCACTTCTTATTTGGCCTCATATAACTACATGTATCTGGTTATATAGCAATGGTTGAAGTGCTATATTGTGCGGTCACAGGAGAGATACCTTATTTAAACGAAACATATTTATGAGTTACACACATTTGAAATATATGGCAGACAAGCGATTGTATAAACATGTGTTAACATATAAGTAATTATTAATCAATCCGAAATAGTGCATAGTGACCAGTGTAATGTGTTAAGGTCAGAAACCAAACTTAAATGGCAGCTTCTGACCCAGCTTCTGAACAAGATAATGAGACAGGAAAAAATACCATACCAGCCACACACGATATTCGTTTATTGTTGTATTGGTAACTTGCATTTAGGTTTTAGATGCATATGTTAGAGATAGAAAAGCACCTACAACACCAAAGCAATGTTTTATCATCGGTTGTCATGACAGTCATATTTAATGTACTGATAATTATTGTAATGTTTGAGCAAGTGCTTGACCTTTGTAATACTCTAATATCTAGAAAACCTAACTTTCAAAATGCGGCTTGTTTGTACTTGTTTTAAGTT
Source organism: Cyrtodaria siliqua (assembly GCA_037043455.1). NCBI lineage: Eukaryota > Metazoa > Mollusca > Bivalvia > Adapedonta > Hiatellidae > Cyrtodaria > Cyrtodaria siliqua. The sequence goes on from JAWPHD010001286.1 coordinate 218,886, forward strand.
TTCTTTCGAAAAATATACACACTGACCTGATCTAAACTAATCGTGAATGAGAGTTGATAAAGGGATATTATTAGAGTATATACAGGGATATTATCCTCATGATGAAATGTCAGAGGGCGATTGTTGTAAGTCGACCATATACCAGAACGATTAACTCTGTTGTTATTTTCATAAAACTGCCACTGATGAAAGTTAGATCTATATCTATAATTCTATAATCACCCATATCTCGGCGTCATCAACCATTTTTTATTCTACGTGACGTGGTCCCAGATGGTTGTGATAGCCTATTTTAAATAAGCATTCCTTTTCATATACAAGTTGTAACAAAGCATACACTTGCTTTGTACATACGACTTCAAAATGGAGGACTAGTGATCGGTGGTACATTTTCAACGTTCAATTTCTTTTGTTTTTTTACTTAATTTTCGATTCGGTGGTTCCACTACTCCGGCCGATAAAAGGCTCTGGGTATTGTTTAACCACTCATAGGATATGTTGTCTGCTTTTTAATTTAGTCTTTTGGCTGATACGCAGACTTCATAACCGCTGCTCCCAACTAAATTCCTTTTTGTTTATTTCGCTCTTCGGGGCATACAATGTTATTAGATCCTGGGACCATACGCCGCTGGATATAGGGGATGAAATAAAGATACAAATATTGCTATGTACTGTTGATTTTTATGAATATTGAGTTCTGCTCAACCCGGGGCTAGAGGGCGTGAGCGGTAGCTAGCATATTTCACTACCGCTCATGAACAGTCTCAATCAAACCGAGACTGCAATATTTCGTAAGTGTCGGGCTCGGCCGTTTCCAAAGATCCATTATCATACTCTTTGTTACAAATAAGTGTCCAAGACGGCCCGTGTGGTTCCCGGGCAAGAATATGGTCATTGTCAATCTTGGCGGAGATGTGGAATTCCCCATAATTCCATGTTCATTTCGTCAGTTTTGTCATGCATGCTCAATAAATTTGGGCATCATCCAAACACCTATGTGTTTTCGGGATGCCTCCTGAGTGGTGGCAGAAAACAGCCATCGTGGCTCCAGTGTAAATGTAGTGTTTACAACAGAATTGCTTCAGGAAAAATGGACAATATTTACTGTTTACAAAATAATTGCCTAAGAAAAAATGGATAATATCTACTCTAAGGAAAACTGGGTTATATATATACTTTAAAAATACAAAGATGAAAACTGTGGACAATAATAGCTCATCAAAACAACGGGGAAACATGTTTATGGGGAAACTCTACTCTCGTGAAAAGATGGTTTCATTTTTCTTCCTTATTTATATTATGCAGCCAATCTGGAATATATAGAATCCTATAGATGTTTAATGGCATATCTATACATATATATTAACTGTATACACAACAACACATTAGTCACACTGAACATATATACACTGTGTACGTGTTGTCAACATTCCTGCATGCAAAATGCAAAATATTTTCTGCGTAAGTAAACAAAACATGATAAAAATACAATTAATAGAAGCAAAAACGTTTTGGATGATTGTGATCAGCTAGTTTCCCCTGTCTTTCTCTTGCAATGACATTAATTACGGGCGTGTCTCTTTGACAATAACTGCTGGAGTTATTTTATTCAAGTCAACATAAGATGGTTTAACAACAAAAATAATCTTGCTGAATGGAGTGTAGATACGGTGGGTGGGGGAGGGGCGGGGGAGGGGCGTGGGGAGGGATTACTGTATATTCCAGATCATGCTATTGTATTGGTGATAATTTAGATGCTAACATACGCCAACTAACAACAGCTTAACGCATCTTCTTAATGTTTTCTTGAAATCCCGATATAGATGTAAGATACGATAACAAAATACAGCTAATTATATCAAGAGATGCTGATCAAACTTGACTGCATCAAAATGCAAAATTATTCACAGCTCGGTATGACAGTGAAACAAAAGAAAAAACTGTGATAGCAACAGGTTGAAATAAAATTAGAAACATATCCCAGGCAATTCCTCAAAGACCAGCTGTACCCACTAACTGGAGGAAAAATATGTTACTTACCAAAGATCCGTGCTAATTATTCCAGTCCAACGTTTTTGATTGTATCAAGACTGTTCTTGATTGTATCAAGAAGAACAACTTTGCTGGGTGTCAGTGTGTTTGCAAACATACTTGATATGCCGATGGAAACAATTGGTTGTGTTATTCAAAATATCCCTGCTAAATATGCATTTATTACTAAAATACATTATGCGCATTTGTAAATTGACATATTAGCATAAATGTAAATGAGATATTTATAACATCGGGATACAAAATAATAATAAAGGTTTACCAACAGTCTTATGGTAGTCTGGTAATCACATACATTAATGCGTGTGAACATTGTGTTATAAACAAGAGTTTAATGGCAACATTTAATGAATAATTTAAAAGTTAATTATCTGACAAGTGTTGATTAGCACATTTACTATACCATAAGTTTATTGCATTTGCTGCTGATGTCGCTATTTTGACCTGAGTATCACTATTGCTGCTGACGGAACCATAGTTGCTTCTACAACGACTACTATTACTACAATAGAAGTAGCTATAAAAGCCGAACAGGACGTGTAGCATTCAAAGACCTCATCCAGCAAGAAACACGCAATAAACAAACAAGAATTACAAGGAAAGTATTCAAGACAAGTTATGTGACATCATCAACATAAAAAGTTAGAATAAGGTTTGGTGTATCCTAGAAGCTGGTTTAAACCCCCAGAGGCCTTTCTGTCACTGTCCGTTCCAAGGCAGCCTTTCTGTCACTGTCCGTTCCAATGCGGCCTTTCCGTTACTGTCCGTTCCAATGCGGCCTTTTTGTCACTGTCCGTTCCAAGGCGGCCTTTCTGTTACTGTCCGTTCTAATGCGGCCTTTCTGTCACTGTCCGTTCCAAGCAGGTAGCCCTATTGTCAACAATGTGCGTACACGTTTGTAATTTCACATATCTTGCCTATTAGTTTTCCTTGAAATTGTTGTTTGTTTCGATGCGTGTTTTTGATTGAATGTCGTCCTTGAATGCTACATTTCCTGTTCAACTTTTATATCTACTTGAATTAAACATGAACCTGTCCGTACAGAACCATAAACAATTTAAATGCATTATGATTGGCAAGTGTGTATAAATCTACAATCAATTTATTGCTGATCTTGTTATGAATGAAATTAATATGTGTACACATGACGACAGTGCACATACTAGAAGTGAGCATATATTTGCTAACAGATTGAAATTAAGAAGCTATGGACAAACTATTTGATAAATCTAGCAATAGTTTATAAATAGGATTACGGTGACAATAATGTGCTAACCGCCTTACCCCGGCGTCCGCGGTATTAGTAGACTGTTGATATATGTGTATATCTATATGCTTAGTGGCTCTCACAGGGTCAAAATAAAATACCCTAGAAAACTGGTCATTTGCTTCACTTTACCAATACATGTATTGCGTTTTCTCTCCCATTATAATGTTGAAAGCAAACAATAAAGTTCAAATAACTTATTGAAATATTGTATACAGTAGGCTTACCCTCATTCCTATTTATTAAGATGTTTTGTGGTGTATGGGGTCATTGGCACTGTATTCGTGGTGATTAACCCATCCTTAGCCTCGTCCATCGAATTCGGACGTAACCCGGGCGGTCCCGTGTATCGGTCTATCCTCCAAGCACGTTAAAGAACCATAGAAATCTATTCGATATAAGAGTAGGACACGGTTCCCGGATTCCTATGTATCCGTCCCTTCTCGCTGGGGCGACTTTAAATAACCTATACTGTGTTGATGAGTCGTTAAACAACATTCAATTCAATTTCATACTTACGTTTAACCTTTGTCTTGTGCAACGGTCATCACCTTAACTTCTCCTGTTTGTTTGTAACCAAAAAATGCATGTTTTTCTTTTCTTCTGATTCAGCTAAGCTGTTCCAATACAGTGGCATATGCAGCTACTTTTAAATTACAGTCAAACCTTTATTACGATACCACTAAAGATAATAGAAAAAATGGTCTCTATGCGCAGGTGGTATCTCTCGTGATATAGGACCATTGTAATTTGAAACCATTCAATTTCGAACTGAATGGTCTTTTAAGCCAGGCGGTCGAGTCATAGAGATGGTTTCTTAAGCAGGTTTCGTTGTATGTTTTCTTTTAATTTGAGTTCGCTGCATATACAGTTGCTGTTGCTACACTGCATGAAGTGTGTTTATATTTTTCACGTTATTGTTCTTAAGAAATTTAGATATACTGATGGAAAAAAGGTTTATCTAGTGTTTGTTGCACCCTGGAAATAATACATTTTTGGTTGTAAAATCAAGAAACTACTGCCATAGACACAATATTTTATTAAACACACATCAATAACAGTCGAACATCTAAATGAACGTAGGGGTCAAGCCCGTAAAGTCCCAAAATGTCAGTATATCTTGTATACAGTATTATTTCATCTAAAAAACTTGCTAAACTTTCTTCCCTCAGTATATACTTATCTGCTATGAATCAAATGGGATGTTTCTTGTCTCCATGCATGCGACTTTAGTCTGCCGGCATTTGTGGCAAGTATGCCGTCTATGGGACTTACATAGAATCAACATTGGTATATGTTGATCACACTATATTGTGAGTATTGTTGTTTTGGTTTATATCCGTTTAGTATATGCTTTAAGGTTTGAGTTTTGTATATACGTATTAAACAAAACCAAGTATGCTGATTTTAATCAATTTATTGAGTTAAACAATTTAAAACGTACAATGGCATTAGTTATTATAGTTAGATGTTTTTGAATGAGCGTTTTGTCTAGTATATCAGCTATTGACATTCGCTTTCTATATTTGCGTCTTATCCGAGCTTTTGTTTCCATTTCTCTTGGCTACCGCCGGTATGTCCAGAAACGGCAGACATAGTATAGGTGCGGACAAACATCGACAAATATATATGTTTGACATGTACACAGTTGCCTATTAATGAACTGTATAAATATACTTTGACCTATATATGCAAACATTGCTGGAGACACTAACCCACATAACTGTCCGCTGTCTAAACATCTTTCTGCTTAAACAAAGGATCCAAATGGCTTTACTAGCCATCGGGAGCGGGATGCGTTAAGCCTTTTTATTCAACCTTTACAACTTTTATAATCGTTTTATTACTTTATTATTAAATGATAAATGAAGGGTATTTGACTGAAAGAACGTTAAAAAGACATGTATATGATTAATTAGAGAGAGAAAAAAACACACAGCAATAAATTAATAAATATTTTGCAAACAAAACAGTTTCATTTCATTTTGTTTGATGCAACATAGGGTACAGCCATAGTAATAGCGAGACTTCCCTGCAGCGTCTTGCTACACTACCAACTTCCACCACGAAGTATCATATGATTATTTAGGCTACAAAAGCAGCAGAACACGATTATTATTATTACATAAAAGCTGTCTTTAAATGAATCGCATACGTATCATAAATAAAAAAAAATTATTGATTTTTTTTGTCTTTTTCTTTTCTCAATTTCTGCTACTTTCTAGTCTCTGCCGCTGAATGCAACTTATTTCTTGGAATACATACATGAAAAACGACACTTTAATATAACTGTTTTGAGTTATTCAATGATTACATTCATGTATATGTAACTTTTGTACTGTCATAAACCATTGTTTGCATATATGTATTAAAAGAAATAAAATATTAAAATATAAAAAAGTGTCATATAAATCATATAAAAGTTGAAAATATTTTTTTCATGAAAAGTATAATTTATTAAGAAAATGTGTGTGTTTTAAAAACGAAACATTTATGAATTTATTCTCATGTGAAACTCCTATTATAAAAATATCGTATGAACAGTTTTATTTGAGAATTACATGTGGCTCATATTATATAAGAATTATATGAGAATCGCATTATATGAGAATCGCATTATATGAGAATATAAGAATATTTCATTGGTATGTCCATACGTTACCCGTTGATGTGGTGAAAGTAACAACATTTTGTGGTGGAATACCTTCTCGGACGGGTATAAATCAACACCGAAGGTAAGAAAATGATTATTTGCTTGTTCTTATTTATATATTCCAGAAGTGCGACATAGCGCAAGATGTTGTCCATACATATTTGAACACTCGCCTGAACGTTATTTTGTCTAAATGTTTGTAATTTTTTCAAACATTCGATGAAATTATGACTTTTTATACCCATACACAATAATACAAAATAAAAATTAAAAAATTAACCGGTCGGATGCATTAAATCGCGCTGTGCATTATTCTGTGAGGTAAAGGACACTCTCCTTCGCAATGTTTTCAAGTTTATTTGGTATCTTCAGAATTCAGAAACGCAGAATTTACAAAGTCAGCGGCCCAATAAAAAGTAGGTAATGTCATATGAGGTCATGTCATATGAGGTAATGTCATATGAGGTAATGCCATATGATGTCATGTCATATGAGGCTATGTCATATGAGGTAATGTCATATGAGGTCATGTCATATGAGGTAATGTAATATAAGGTCATGTCATATGAGGCTATGTCATATGAGCAACCCGCTACATGGTATTCAGAAATAATACCCACTACGACCAAAGTTTGTTTGATGTTGCACACATGTAGATTTCGGGACGAGAACAACTTTTTCTTGAACTTTATCTTGAAAATACCTTTCGCTAAAGGATGTTGGCTGGTCAAGTTTTGACATCTTCAAGTCTAAACATTTTATTTTTTAAATCATAGTTTTATTTGACAATAGAATTGTTTCATTTTTACCATTCTAGTAGATATGGATATAATGTATGATTTAAGATGGTAACATACCAAATTTTAAGCAAATTTTTTTTTTCATATTTTTTCCGTCATTTGTGATCATTTTTTGTTGTCAGCAAAATAGGGGGTATGGGTAGCTCTGAGTAGAATTTATCCTTTTGCTATAGAATAAATCAGATTTTTGTTTTTCAGTAGTGGAATATATATATAAAAGTAGATACTGAGCTAATTTTATTTTCGATCTCCATGTCAATATTGTGTGTACAGTATTTTACATTGAAAATGTCAAAATAACTCCAAAATGGGTGCAATTTAAAGATTTTTTAATAAAAAATCATTAGAAGCCTGGTGACCTATATATTTTTTTTACTTGTTTTGAAAGAAATGTCATAGGACCTTGACATATACAAGTTTTAAAGAAAGTTGATCATTAGAACATAATTTTTTATCTTGAATTAATTTTTCGGTAAAAACAAAAGTGGGTGGGGTACGGTTCATATACGTTTGCTTTTTAAAGTAAAAAGACGAATGAGGATTACAATTGTTTTTGTATGATTTGAAAGATATGTATATATGCAATCGAAAATTATTTGTTGTTTTTCAATAAACTTAATGTTATGAAAACAATTGTGAAAATGTTCAATGACTATGTTTTTCCTCTTTTTAGTGAAATTTTGAAGTTAGAAATATGTGCCTTCTTCAATGACGTCTAGTGGGAAAAAAAGTGTGGTGACCTAGCCTTTTTTTGATAATTTTGAATCTAAATTATTCCAAAGAAGCTTTAAATAGGAATTTAAAAAAAATCTCATCACTACGTCCTTTCCCAGCCAACCTCCTTAAACAATTAATAAAAACTATGTTTTTTAATCTTTCCAAAAAAACGAAATTAACAAAACAGTGCAATTTTCCTGAATAAAAATGAATATGTATATGGTACCCATCTAACCATCGACTTACAGGTCGTTTGTAATACAGACACTTAAAAAGAATATTGCAATAATAGCAGATTTAAAACTGTGCAGTTCTCCAGCTTTGGGAGTGTTGATTACATTTCTCTGTCAATTTATGAGACGTGTTCTTTGTTCATTTTTATTTCGACAATTTGGTCCTGAAGCATATTAGAAGTATGAGAACTCTCACCAAATTGGACACCTTTGTTTATTAGCTTACTAGTGTCCGTTTTTGCGAGGAGTGTTCCTAGAAACGAACTGGGGTAATAAATTACTAACAAAAATGTATTAATATAAAAGTTATTTCATCGTTATAATTTTTATTTGGGCATATTAGGTTTACTGTTCAACGTAATATAACATCAAATTACTCTTAATACACAAAGCCCGAATACGCTAAAACTTCCTAAATATTTGCCAAATATCGGTTTCAGTTCCAAGTGCAGTAAGCACCTAAGCAACCCATCAAACGTGTCTGGACATCGTCTGGCTAATAACTGTTTAGAGAGTAGAAGCGTTAGGGATCAGCCTTAACGCACACATCGCTAAAACAAATATTTGCATCTTTACGCACCAGATAATCTAAAACAAATTTACATCCCATTTGATCATCTCTCGTTAGAATCTATTGGGGGTTCGGTCGTGTTGATTGCATTTACTAGCGAAAATTGCCTTCGAAAATAGCGCAAATAAAAAGCAAAACCAATCATCACCGCAAAAAGTTTCGGCCCATCGTAAAATCCGTGCCATCAAATGGGACATCCCATTAAGTGCATTAAGACGTTGTCTTAAAGCGAAATAGGACACCGTCTTGCAGTATCTCGTCACAAATGTCTTCTGAAGACGCGGATAACATTTCCTGTATCAGAACAAACGAATGGTAGGAGGCACGATTAATTGTCACCATAATACCAGCCTCCTATACAAACATTATTGATATTTACGCGAATTTTCTTTGGTCTGTCTCATTTGCTGTGCCGTAGCCAAAATGAAAAATCTTCTTCGATTCAAAGACCGGCTTTAAACCGTGAAAGATCGATTTTAATAAAAGGCCATGAAACTATGATTACAGAAAACACACACAGGGTGTTTCCTTTCACAAATAGCTTGTCTTTTGACTTATTGTGATGATTGAAGGTTGTACGGCGATGGAAACATCGCTACAGTCGCCCTAGATCCATTATAGACCAGTGAAACGGCTTCCCCTTGCAACTTGAGACGATGGTTAAAGGGAAAAGGCTGACGGGAAGCTTTTAGGAAGGGCGTAGCAACATAAAAGAAAATAACAGGTCTTGTAATGCTTTCTTTTGCTATCATTAATACAATGGCACGACATTGTAATGGAACCACGAACTCTGTAGGCATCAAGGCGGCAAAATAGTCTTACAAATGCTCATCCGTATTTCTATATGAGTTTTGAAGTATTTCACCTTTGCATTTTAATAATTAACCAAGTCCATTACTTTGCTATACGGACATTGCAAAGCATCCGTAGTTTTGCCAAACCTTGTTACTTTAAATATATAAAATGATACCAATTTAAATCGTATTTTCTGAAACTCTTTTATAGATTTTATATTTGGTTCCTCAATTTATTTTTTCCAAACCCTGCGCCTTCAAAACATCTCTCCAACATCATGAGACTGATTCCAATTTAAATCGTATCCTACGTTTATTTTCTGTAACTGTTTCTCGGTATATTATTGAACAAGTTGAATAGCACCGCCTATATTTACCCTTAACTCGCTAAGTACGACTATAACAGCCTTTGCGTAACTCGCAGGCTGATCAGGGTTTACAATGTCCGGCTGCTGATCAGTCATTTCCTCAAAAACACCCCTTTGTCACATAAATGGAATGGTCTTAATTCAAAGAAAAAACAGTCCATTATATGTTTGTAGCGGGTTAAGGGTCAAAAACTTACGGGAAAACATGCGTAGAACAATTATTTAACTAACGCCCATCATTTGTTTCAGGATTCCTCAAGGTCGGTCGAATATCTATATTGAAAGCGTCCTGGTTTATAATTTTTTCCATTGCTGATTTGCTCTATGTTTAGTTGGATTACCTCCCTTCTATTAAAATCTTGCATTGACAGGTATACAATAATAAATAGAATTGTAACACCATGATGTGTATATTATCGTTTCGGGAAGTTGTATTGGTCAGAAAGAGGACATTTAAGGTAACTGACCATAAATCCGTGTGGTCAGTTTAAGTGTCAAATGGTCAGTTATATTTTTACTTTATTTGTTGTTGGAGCTGTTGAAGCAGAAGTTGTAATTGATCTATTGAAATCAGCACGGTTCGACTATTAGTGTCATTATATCTCTTCCTATCTCAAGTTGGATAGGGTGAAGACTAGGTTGGCTATGCCATATTAGAGATTAACCTGGTAGATAGCCGTAAAAACCGTCTATGACAATTGCCGACCATACAAAGCAGCACAAGGCAAAGCATAGTATATATGGGTTAAACATATTTAATTTACAGTATTTCGCAACGTTTACAGATACGAAAGAGTTTGAACATGCTTATAGAAAGTGTATTAATTAACTGTTAATTCGTTATGGCTAATGCAAAATTCACCGAAAGTATCAGTGAGTGATGTGCAAGGTTTGGAAAAGTGTACATAACTGTATACTATGAAGTCTTTGTATTTGTTGTTGCCTATCTCTTTGCCAGTGTATTAACGTTAAATGGTTAGAAATATATCACATGTATAATACAAGTATAGAGATAATATATCGTCAACACCAAGTTGATGTCAAAACTAAAGACGAACCTAAAGGCCAATATCCGAGTTATCCCGTTAAACTAAAGCGGATTTATGCCTGTATTCTCTACGGTCGCGGATCATCATAACCGATTTGATTTCAATAAAAGTTAATACAGGATTAACATTATTTTGATGGAGTATAAACTTTTCCGAAAATAAAGCCAGAAGTTAATACACGCATACACTCAATGAAAACAAACTGGACCTTTTGATTAAAAACGAAATTTTAAGAATTGCGAACCCCATTTGAAATAAGATCATACATATTACGACTATTGCGCAGGAAAAGTAGTTCCTCAAAGACATGCATATGTAAAAGACGTCATCCAGTGAAATGGCGTTAGATGCATAAAAGTATGAGCTTATGAGGATGGAATTATAAATCAATAACACAATCGTATGTATGTATGTATAGTGGTGTTTGTGTGAAGAGTTTCTAGTTCACGTGCACTCATTCAATGTTCATATTGGATGCAAAGTTCACTTGGATGCAAACACATATCGTCTTACTTGAAATACTACTCGTTACACATAATCAAATAAAAGGCTATACACTACTCAACTTTTATAATCGGTCACTATTCAAAGAATTATATATTTTTAAATAATTCATATTTTCATTTGATATTTTAACTGGCGTCGTTTAACAAATATCGCTAGCGATTTATAAAACTTAATCCGCCTTGATCGGACTAAAAGCTTGTTGATAAACTTAAAGGGACACACGGCAATCTTAAAGTGTTTGAAATAGGTGTCTCGGTTTATATATCCAGTATTATTTTTACTTTTACCCTGGTTACATTTAAATAAATCAAATTTTAAGTATTCACTCTTTCGTCTTATTATACTATACTATAAGTTTTAATATATTATTGTTGAAATAATATCAAAAGTTAATAATATGCAAAAACAAATTGCTTAATACTATTCTTATAATTAATATTAATGATTGAACAAATGCAAGCTATGCAGAAAACTAGCGGGACGCCGTGAGTTTTTAAAAAATAAAAGATTGCCGTATGTCCCTTTAATAAAATATTGGTATGTGTTTCGGTGATTTCCAGTTTTTAGTATTCGTGTTATTTTCAAAAAAACTGAGTGACCGATTATAAAAGTTGAGTAGTGTACATAATCGAACAAACGCTACAAATAATCAAACAAATCTTATTGAATGAGTAAAGTATCAATCCATTGAATTACATGACATTCTGAGCATGTTTTATTTTGATCTGTGTTATTAAACGTTCCTGTTCAAAACTAGCATAATAATCGCATAAGACAGTCTTAGTGACAGACTAACTACGTTCTAAAAATAGCTCTCTGGCTAATCGGCGAGTTCTTGGGCACCAGTTCAGACTCTACTGTACCCATTACCTTTAAGATACCTAACGGCTTATCGAGTATGTTGGTGGAGGGACGTTAAACCTTAGAACGACACACACACACACACACACACACACACGGTTCTGGGGTATCAACGTGTTCTTAAAATAGAAGTTATCGCTGTAGGCTGATTCCCGAGTAATCAATAACCAATAGATGAATAATGCGCCGTGTTTTAGACAGATATTGGGGTTAAATCGTAGTTTTGGTAAACAATCGATACAAACAAAGCTGCTTTTTCGAAAGTATAAAAACTGTGTAAGACTCGTCTTATAGTGTTAAATCAGCATTTATATTCCAAGCGCAATGTTATTATCATGTCAGTTCATTTGCTCAGTTTAGTAAAGAATGAAAATAACAATGGTTCTCCATTAATTACTTCTCCTTCCAGTGGTATCAAAGCCAATCACAAATATATGCGTCGGCTTCGACGAATACTAAACCGGATGGGTGATACTAAAACTCCTGTTAAAATATTATTGCGCAATTATATTGTTACCTTCAATGTAGTCAAAATCGGTATAGTCACCGAAAAGCTACGGACTGTCGCTACTTAAGGCACTTTGCCTACTGCACATTTAGTGAATTATTTCTTTTACACTATGATTTCTTTGTAAAACGGTTACTGTGGTGCAATATAAACTTTTTTAGGGCCTGTATATATTTTGTGACCCGTTTAATTTATATACTGTGCGTGTTTTTTTTGTTATCACCAATATCTCGTTTTGCAAAAAGAGTTTCATATTTATAGAACACTTTGTCTATTGGTAGATGTTACATTTATCAAAATAATATTCAATATAGCTCGAGTTCCATTTTGAAACAGGATACACTTTGTATTAATACAGCACTTTGCAGCTATGGTTTTATTTAAGAAAAAAGACATCGTTTACTGTGAATTATCGTTTAATATGTCACGGTTTGGAGTTCAATTGTAAACAATTGAACGACAAACCGTGACATATTATATGTCACGGTTTGGAGTTCAATTGTAAACAATTGAACGACAAACCGTGACATATTATAGAAAATTCACAGTGAATTATCGTTTAATATGTCACGGTTTGGAGTTCAACTGTAAACAATTGAACGACAAACCGTGACATATTATAGATAATTCACAGTAAACGTTGTTCTATTTCTATTCTATTTCTATTCAAATACCCCTAAAATGTGAAAATAACGCACACATCTGAAATCTTTCGCATTGCGTTGCATACGTTACAATGCGTAATGCGCAATGCGCAATGCTTATTCTCCTAACGTTGCAAAAATTACAGTGATATATCGTTCAATATAACGAGATATTTTAAACTAGGCTATATAGTGCGGGTGTATTAGAATATTCAATATACAATTTGATTGATTGAATGAATGATGTTTTACGTCATTTTTAACACAGTTTAGGCCATATAAGACTGTCGATTTTTGTTTGTGGTGACGGCAGACCATTCTATTTTTCCTTGGTAGAACCAGTAATGTATACCTCCTGCCATCCTAAGAATCGACACTTTCTCACTTACAAATTGAGCTAGAAGTGGGATTCGAACCCGCAGCGGTGAGAGGCGAGAGGATTTACAACGCAGCGTCTTTAACACCTCGGCCATGGGAAGCGCTTTAAGGATATGCGGATATGCTGACACTATGCAACCTTTTCATTTATTTTTTAACTGACGTGGTATATTGCATAATCAATATGTGTCGTAGTTAGATAACATCTGTCACTATTATAGATTATAAATGTGCTATTATGATTACGGTAACAGTTCATTGTGTTATATATGCGTTAACTATAGTTATCAATTGTTTCTATAACCGCAACAAAAGCGCAAGCTTTTCGAACGTGTCAATTACAATAGAAACAAACAAACAACAACAAAAAATAAATAAAAACAATATACTAGAGTAGCGGGGCGACAATAATAAGTATCATTTACTCTTACTCCCAGGTCATTTAAGGCAATGAAATGATAAAATGGAGTTTTACGTTCCATTCAACACAATTATGTAAGATAATTTCAAGACAGTTTGTTTGAATGTTGTTTTACGCAATTTTTTACACTTTTTAGGCTATACATGACGGTCGATTTATTTTGTGGTAGTGGCCACCGCATTGTTCCTTGGTAGAACCAGTACTGTATAGGAAACAGGGAAACAAAACCAAAAGTAATAGAGTTACGTGCACTTCGATCATCATTAAACACATTTTTTCTTACACTATTCTTACACTATTCTACTGCTGTATAAAAGAGGTTCTGGTATTACCAAATGCAAAAAGTACACCTGTTAAGCCTTATAATTTTTGCTAAACCAAATAATGTCACATCGAATTCGATCAAGATCACTTAACCGTAATGTATACTCTTTTTTTTTTGCACATCAGCAAAAATGGCAATATATCACCGTTAAATGAGGTATGACGGGAAATATTACCAACCATCTCTTGGGTCACATTGATCACAGTAAGATGTCCTTTATCCGTTGACCATAAAGCGTACACTTCAGCACTTAAGGCAAAATGTGCCAATAAACTGGACACTTTTTCTTGTTTGACCAATCATTCTGGTCAGTTTTAGGGCAATTTTAGTATCATTACGTTGATTAGTTTATGTGTATTGTAGTACAGTCTTATCAAGCTAACGCGAAACGTGCGATTGTCCCTCCAGCTAAACACTGGACATCAGATGACCATTTGATTGACCGATGGTCACCTTACAACCAGGGTCATATTTGCCAACCTTCGTCGTCTTTGTGGTTAGTTTCAAGTGATGTGTTTTAAGATATGTCCATGATTGATTGTTACTGAGGCGGGAAATAACGGTGTCCCTATTTGATACGGGTGACTTTTTTTAAAACAAATTCAAAGAAGAAGAAAGGGCCCTGCTCCCGCGCTGTCGCCTAGTCAATTTCAAAACTTGATTCAATGAAAAGTTGTCGATCGGGTTCATATCTTCACAAACTCTAAATTAAAAACCTATCATTTTATGATTTATAAAACTATATTGATTATATAGCATATATCAAAAAGTGATAGTCTTGACAAAACACACACGCACAAATCTCCGTCTAACTTTGGCCATCAAAACAATAACCTGATCAAAGATAAAAAAAACACAAAAAAACTTTGAATTATTATATTACAGTAGTTTATTAACTCTAGATTGGTATTTGATTTGAAATATCACTGTCATTTGCTATATTTGTTTCCCTATCTCAATCAACTACTTTTTTAATATAACGCTTTCGTTTTCGACACACACTGTTCGAGTGTTGAATCTTTAAATTCACAGAAAAAATTGCTTACGCAATTGCTTGGACATTAATTATATCGAAAAACTGTAAAAAAAAAAAGAAGAAAAAAACCCCCTTAACTTACCGAAAATTATGAATCCAAGATAGTGGTTTTTAAAATGCTTGTTTTATATTTCTATGTTATCATTTATAATGTGTAACAAAATGATAACTTTACTAACACTCATTACGTGGTCCGAGTATTAACTTTCATACCCCACCCAACCCCTTCTCCAAGAAGCAAAAACGGGGTTGGCTGGAGTATAAAATAAAACATTAATTTCGTCTTAAAACGTTGGCATATTTAAAATTAAAACATTTAATAGGTAGTTTTAAACAGGTTTTTGTATTTTTTCTGTAACAAATGTTTTTAAACGTGTTTTATTGTCGAAATATCTGTTATAAAATCCTGCTAATATAAGCTTTCCCATCGCTTAATGGAACTAAGGCTGGACCACGTAATGACTCTACTTCCGTTTCAGATTATATTGTCTTAGTAACACATCATACGCACAGGCTCATACAGATAGAAAATCAGAGCATACTAAAAATTTCATGTTAAAAAAAGTTTCCATTTCTGGCTTAAATGAAAGAAATTTCAAATTGCTGGCAAAAGATGAATGGAAACAAAATGTTCGATTCAATGAACTATTTTTTCTCAGTAAACAACAAAGCGGCTAATTAATGACACTTTGCAGACGTTCGTACATACAACGCTAAGTATCTAAACGTGTTGTCAACTTGTTTTTTTGATTGTTTTGTCGCATACTCTTTGCGTTTATTTATCCCTTAATTGTGTGTTTTGAATGCGTGTTTTAGATTGACTGCAGTGACTGCTACATTTCCTGTATCTACTTTTGATGTTAAATTTGGCAGTGTACATGTTTGCAACTTTAACTGCCAAAACCTGAGGATCAATATATTTCAATTAATTATGTTTACCACAAACGGTATAGAAGTCATGCCGAAACTTTGGTACACAGCCAACCAGGTGTTTATGTATAATTTCACGGCCTTACCGATTCTAGACTAGGCCAACTCGTAATAGGGAAAGAGTACGACATAGGCTTGTCTGTCTGATAAGTTACAAGCAGAAAAAGCAAATTGCAAGAGCACGTTTGAGATGGGGGTATGTGTCAAAAGGTGAAAAGTAACTGATTGCGAATACCTGTACAAACTTGTTTTTTTAACGTTGGGTATAGGAGGTGAAATTGAAAAGTAAACAACTTGAAGCATTATCACAAAGCCTATAGAAATATAAATGTTCACCAGACCATTTAGAGAATAGCTTTATAATTATTGTACTGTAGTCATTTATAAATAAAACAAAAAATCTTACCGAAATAAAACTTTTATAACTGAAAACTCAGAAACTTATATTAAACGCTTTTTATTCTTACAGAAGATCACCATAACACACAGACGCTTTATATGGCAGTGTTCACCACCATGACGTCTTCCATAAGGTCACCATAACATACAGACGCTCTATAGGGCACTGTACACCACCATGGCGACTTCCAGAAGATCGCTTATGGCGACCTCCAGAAGATCGCAATAACACACAGACGTTTTATATGGCAGTGTACACCACCATGGCGACTTACAGAAAATCACCATAACACAAAGACGCTTTATTTGGCAGTGTACACCACCATGGCGACTTCCAGAAAATCACCATAACATGCATACGCTTTATATGGCAGTGTACACCACTATGGCGACTTCCAGAAGATCACCATAACATAGAGACGCTATATAAGGTACATCACCATTGTCAATTCAAGAAGATCACCTTAACTTACAGATGCTTAATATGACAGTGTGAACCACATGGCGACTTCAAGAAGATCACCTTAACAACCATATTTTTAATATGGCAGTGGACACCACCATGGCGACTTCCAGAAGATCACCGTTCAACACAAACGACTGAACTCCAGAAATCATGGGTCACCATCCTATACAAAGATTTATATGGCAGCGTACACCACCATGACGACTGTAATCCATAAACCATTGGTCACTATCCCATACAAAAGCTTTATATGGCAGCGTACACCACCATGGCGACTGAAATCCAGAACACATGGGTCACCATCCCATACAAAAGCTTCATATGACAGTGTACACCTCAATGGCGACTGAAGTTCAGAAGCAACGGGTCCATACAAACGCTGTATATGTCAGCGTACACCACTATGACGACTGAAATCCAGAAACCATGGGTCACAAACCCATACAAACGCTTTGTACAGCAGTTTACACCACCAAGGCGACTGAAATCCAGAAACAATAGGTCACCATCCCATACAAACGTTATATATTGAAGCGTACATCCCCATGGCGACTGAAATCCAGAAGCAATGGGTCACCGTCCAAACCAAAGGTTTTATATTGCAGCGTACTCCACCATGGCGACTGAAGTCCAGAAGAAATAGGTCGAAATCCCATGAAAACACTTTATACTGCAGTGTACACCAACAAAGCGACTGAAGTCCAGATAAAAACGGGTCACCATCTCATACAAAGGCTTTATATGGCAGCGTACACCACAATGGCGACTGAAATCCAGAAACCATGGGTCACCATCCCATACAAACATTTTGTACGGCAGTGTACACCACCAAGGCGATTGAAGTTCAAATAAAAGTGGGTCACCGTCACATACAAAATATTTATATGGCAGCGTACACCACCATGGCGACTGGAATCCAGAAACCATGGGTCACCCTCCCATACAAACACTTTGTACGGCAGTGTACACGACAATGGCGACTGAAGTTCAAATACAAATGGGTCACCGTCTCATACAAACGCTTTATATGGCAGCGGACACCACCATGGCGACTGAAATCCAGAAACCATGGGTCACCATCCCATACAAACGCTTTGTACGGCAGTGTACACCACCAAGGCATCTGAAATCCAGAAACAAGACGTCACCATACCATACAAACGTTGTATATGGAAGCGTACATCCCAATGGCGACTGATATCCAGAAGCAATGGGTAACCATCCCATCCAAACGTATTATATTACAGCGTACACCACCATGGCGACTGAAGTCCAGAAGAAATAGGTCACAATCCCATGAAACCCCTTTGTTCGGCAGTGTACACCAACAAGGGGACTGAAATCCAGATAAAAATGGGTCACCGTCTCATACAACAGCTTTATATGGCAGCGTACACCACAATGGCGACTGAATTCCAGAAACCATGGGTCACCCTCCCATACAAACACTTTGTACGGCAGTGTACACGACAATGGCGACTGAAATCCAAATAAAAATGGGTCACCGTCTCATACAAAAGCTTTATATGGCAGCGTACTCCACCAAGGCGACTGAAATCTAGAAACCATGGGTAACCCTCCCATACAAACGCTTTGTACGGCAGTGTACACGACAATGGCGACTGAAATACAGATACAAATGGGTCACCGTCTCATACAAAAGCTTTATATGGCAGGGTACTCCACAATGGCGACTGAAATCCAGAAACCATGGGTCACCATCCCATACAAACGCTTTGTATGGCAGTGTACACCACCAAGGCGACTGAAATCGAGAAACAATAGGTCACCATCCCATACAAACGTAATATATTGAAGCGTACATCCCCATGGCGACCGAAATCCAGAAACCATGGGTCACCCTCCCATACAAACACTTTGTACGGCAGTGTACACCACCAAGGCGACTGAAATCCAGATAAAATGGGTCACCGTCTCATACAAAAGCTTTATATGGCAGCGTACGCCACCATGGCAACTGAAATCTAGAAACCATGGGTCACCATCCCATACAAACGCTTTGTACGGCAGTGTACACCACCAAGGCGACTGAAATCGAGAAACAATACTGGTCACCATCCCATACAAACGTTATATATTGAACCGTACATCCCCATGGTGACTGAAATACAGAAACCATTGGTCACCATCCCATACAAACGCTTTGTACGGAAGTGTACACCACAATGGCGACTGAAGACCAGATAAAAATGGGTCACCGTCTCATACAAAAGCTTTATATGGCAGCGTTCACCACCATGGCGACTAAAATCCATAAACCATAGGTCACCATCCCAGACAAACGCTTTATATGGCAGCGTACTCCACAATGGCGACTGAAATCCAGAAACCATGGGTCACCATACCATACAAACGCTTTGTATGGCAGTGTACACCACCAAGGCGACTGAAATCGAGAAACAATAGGTCACCATCCCATACAAACGTTATATATTGAAGCGTACATCCCCATGGCGACCGAAATCCAGAAACCATGGGTCACCATACCATACAAACGCTTTGTATGGCAGTGTACACCACCAAGGCGACTGAAATCGAGAAACAATAGGTCACCATCCCATACAAACGTTATATATTGAACCGTACATCCCCATGGTGACTGAAATCCAGAAACCAGATAAAATGGGTCACCGTCTCATACAAAAGCTTTATATGGCATCGTACACTACCATGGCGATTGAAATCCAGAAACCATGGGTCACCATCCCATACAAACGCTTTGTACGGCCGTGTACACCACCAAGACGACTGAAATCCAGAAACAATACGTCACAATCCCATACAAACGTTGTATATGGAAGCATACATCCCGATGGCGACTGACATCCAGAAACCCTTGGTCACCCTCCCATACAAACGCTTTGCACGGCAGCATACACCATCATCGCAACTGAAAACCAGATACAAATGGGTCACCGTCGCATACAGAAGCTTTATATGGCAGCGTACTCCACCATGGCAACTGAAATCTAGAAACGATGGGTCACCATCCCATACAAACGCTTTTTACGGTAGCGTACACCACCATGGCGACTGAAATCCAAAAAACATGGGTCACCATCCCATACAAACGCTTTGTACGGCAGTGTACACCACCAAGGCAACTGAAATCCAGAAACAATACGTCACAATCCCATACAAACTGTGTATATGGCAGCGTACATCTCCATGGCGACTGGAATCTGAAACCATTGGTCACCATCCCATACACACGCTTTGTACGGCAGCGTACACCACCATGGCGACTGAAGACCAGATAAAAATGGGTCACCGTCTCGTACAAAAGCTGTAGATGGCAGCGTACACCACCATGGCGACTAAAATCCAGAAACCATTGGTCACCATCCCATACAAACGCTTTATATGGCAGCGTACACCACCATGGCGACTGAAGTCCAGAAGCAATGGGTCACCGGCTCATACAAACGTTTTGTACATGGCGACTGACGTCCAGAAGAAATAGGTCACCATCCCATACAAACGTTGTATATGGGTCACCGTCCCAAACAAATACTTTGCATGGCAGCGTACACCATCATGGCGACTGAAATCCAGTAGCAATGGGTCATCGTCCCATGCAAATGCTTTATGTGGCAATCTCTATATGACAAAAAATAATAAACCCACACATTGATAGCGAGTTATCGTACTGCACAACATTGCCAATAATAGTGTTCTGATAGTTTATCGTAATCGCCTTTGCACGAATCTATCGTTTTGGATGTATACATGTCGGTGTCTTTAATTAAAGAGAGGTATAACATATTCCGACAAATAACTCACTTAATGGGAGATAGCTGTTGTATAAAACGCTTCGTACACAACACCACACACTTATCAACGTGAATAAGTTTCGTAAACTCCTAAACGATATTATTAACAATAACTCCAAATATGTATTTTAAAACACACTTGTGTTTACCTTTCAATATTTACTGGAAAATAAACATAATCTGTCGAGGTCATTAATTCGTAAAAGAAAACCTTCAAGCTGTAGAAGCTCAAAGAGGCAATAAAAAACAAAAGCAATCAAAATCAGAGTTATACCCACCATTCATGTCTGATAAAATAAAAAACTTCTTGGTTACAAGTAACACATTGCCGAGGTATGATTTTAATACTGCAATAAATAACATATATATGTGACATAATGTTAATGTACATCCATCAAATAATGGAAAAGAATGACTTTGAACGGTTCAACAACAACAACAAAAAAGTACACTTTAATCTGATTATCTTACCTCCAGATATTAAAGGCGTAAAACTAGAAAACACACTAAAACTTAATCAACCGGAAGTGAGAGATAACTCTGTGCTCACTATCTGCCGATCGTCCAACTAATGGACCGCACAAAAGGCTATTTTACTTTTTATTCGTCCACAGGGCAGACAAATGATATAAAGCGTGCAAAAGATTAGGCAATATTTGGTGTTTAGTGATTTTGTAAGAATTTAATAATCGTGGCTTATTGATGCACACCGGTATTACATAGCCGGTGGGGAAATGTTTAAATAGTATAACCTCTGATAAGCCTTATAAGTATCCGACCGTAATTTGACGCTATCTACAAAAAACAACATTTGTATTTTACATTCCAGGTAAATTATTTATGTGATAAGTCACCATTAGTAATACAATGTACAGAGAGTATTGTCACCAAATCGTATATTTTTCTGAGTCGTGTCGGAGACTAACGAGTCTTTCAACAGTTTTCCAGTTGGAAAAATATTGAAATACGAATTGTCTATATTCTATGGGCATAGTCCCATAAATGCAAAGCCGATTGTCTATCTTTTATGGACACTCCACTGTGTACGCAAAAACAATTGTCTATATTTTATGGACACGCCATGCATTGTCTAGCTTTTATGGACACGCCATTGCATACGCAAAAACAACTGTCTATCTTTTATAGATATACTCCTTATTTTGTCCAGTTTACAGACATATTCAATACTCCTTATGGTCTACTAGCTTTTATAGACATAATCAATATTCCTGACTGTCTACTAGCGTGTATAGAATAATCAATATTCCTGACTGTCTACTAGCGTGTATAGAAATACTTAATACTCCTGACTGTCTACTGGCGTTTATAGAAATACTCAATACTCCTGACTGTCTACTAGCGTTTATAGACATACTCAATACACCTGACTGTCTACTAGCGTTTATAGACATACTCAATACTCCTGACTGTCTACTAGCTTTTATAGACATATTCAATACACCTGATTGTTTACTTGCTTTTATAGACATACGCAATACTCCAGATTGTATACTAGCTTTTATAGACATATTAGATACTCCCGATTGTCTACTAGCTTTTATAGAAATACTCAATACTCCTGGTTGTCTACTAGCTTTTATAAACATATTCAATACTCCCGATTGTCTCTACTAGCTTTTATAGACATACTCAATAGTCAATACTCCCGATTGTCTAGTAGCTTTTATATACATATTCAATACTCCGTATTGTCTACTAGCTTTTAAAGGCATATTCAATATTCCCGATTGTCTACTAGCTTTTAGATATATTAAATACTCCTTATGGTCTATTAGCTTTTATAGACATACTGGAATACTTCTAGTTGTCTACTAGCTTTTATAGACATACTCAATAGTCAATACTCCTAATTGTCTACTAGCTTTTATAGACATATTCAATACTCCGTTCCACCAGCTTTTATAGACATATTCACTATTCCCTATTGTCTATTATCTTTTAGATATATTAAATACTCCTTATGGTCTACTAGCTTTTATAGACATACTGGAATATATATAGTTGTCTACTTGTTTTGATAGCCATACTCAATAGTCAATTCTCCTAATTGTCTACTAGCTTTTATAGACATATTCACTACTCCGTTCTACCAGCTTTTATAGACATATTCAATACTCCCGATTGTCTACTAGCTTTTATAGACATACTCAATACTCCTGGTTGTCTACTAGCTTTTATAGACATATTCAATACTCCAGATTGTCTACTTGTTTTATAGACATATTCAATACTCCTGACTGTCTACTAGTTGTATAGACATATTCATTACTCCTGATTGTCTACTAGCATTTATAGACAGACTCAATACTCCTGGTGGTCTACTAGCTTTTATAGACATATTCAATATTCCGTTTTGTCTACCAGCGTTTATAGACATATTCAATATTCCCGATTGTCTACTAGCTTTTATAGACGTACTCAATACTCCTTATTGTCTTCTAGCTTTTATAGACATTTTCAATACTCCTGAGTGTCTGCTAGCTTTTATAAACATACTCAATACTCCTGGTGGTCTACTAGCTTTAATATACATATTCAATATTCCGTTTTGTCTACTAGCTTTTATAGATATACTGCGTATTGTGTTGCGTTTATAGACATTCTCCTTACAGTCTAGCTTGTATGCACATACTCCTATAAATGCAGAAGGAGATTGTTTTACTTGTATGGACATTTAGACACATATTCAAACGAGATTGAACAGATTAATAGACATACATCTACATATGAAAGTAGATTGCCTAGCCCATACACTTGCATATACAAATTCGGGAAATTTGAAATTGACAACAAAGTAATCTCGGCCCTTTCGATGGTATATTGTATGGTATTGTGTGGTATTGTGTAATCATCTTAATCGTAAAATGGCATATCGTGTGTCTTATGCTTGTCCTCGTTAGAGGGCGTGGTTAGCGTTGCATTTACAACTGTTTTTTATCACAACAAAACAAAACAAAAAACAACATTAAAATCGACCTGTAGTGTTTTTTTATGTTAAACTATTTTCTATTACGATCTTAATTATATGTCTATCATTATGTTTAAACTAACTTAATACCTTTGCTTAACCGCATTAAAAAATTAGATAGCCACACGTGATGACATGATGTAGAAGAAGTACTATGGATGTCGCATTGCCAAATCATATTAGATGACAGTCGCATAACAATACATTGACCTACTGAATACAGAGCGGCTCCGATTTCTACCACCGCTACCATTAATTTGTTTTATATCTTATCACATTTCTATACGCCATAACATAACACCAACGCATTGATTTGGCTTTATCCTCGCGTAGAGGTTTTTATGTTTTAGTGTTGATGATTTATGTTTTGGTTAAGTATAACATTAAAAACATATCATGGCAGTCTAGATTGTACTTTTGGTTTTTCAAGGTTTTTCAAAACTCACCAAGAAATCAGGTCATCATTTAATGATATAAGAACATATGAGAAGAACTGTCTTTCTTTTGAAATAACACAACAAACACACAATAAAAGGATGCACCGTTTAAAGACATTCCACCAGCCTACTGAACTGTTCCCTACCCTACTTATAAACGATTGTACAAACATTGACGACATCTGCATGCTTTGCATTTAGAAAAAGGGTGAACCACATGTTTGAAAGTGATGTTGACTCTGTAAGAAAGTTCGTGATACAAATCGGTATACATTGTATATCACAAATAATTGGTTATTTTAACAAACAAAGGTTCACTCATATATATATAGTGACTTCACCACACATTTAATACTATACATTTATGTTTCTCTATTAGGGCTTCAATTTACATGTGTACACATCTGTTTCTGGGGCATCTTTGCTTTCCTTTACAGTTAAAATCGCATTGGTTTGTTTGTTTGTTTGAACGGTGTTTTACACAATTTTAACACATTTTAGGCCATATATGACGGATCGATTTTGTTTTGTGGTAGAGGCAGACCACCCCATTTTTCCTGAGTAGAACCAGTACAGTATACCTCCCGCCATCTGTAAGAATCGACATTTTCTCACTAGACAATTTGAGCTCCCAGTGGGATTTCGAAAGATCGCATTGGAGGAAAGTATTTAAATGAACGTGTCGTTATTACTAAAGAAGCTGCCCAAACCTGGTTAAAACATAAATTCGTGTTACCTATTATGTAACTTAATTCTAGCAATAAAGCTTCAATTTGAAATACTTTCACACACTAAAACTTTAAAATCGAAAATAGAGATAAAAGTTTTTGTTACTGATGTGTCCGGTTTCTCAACACCTGCATTGCGTATATGGATATAAGAAGCATGT
This sequence comes from Cyrtodaria siliqua, assembly GCA_037043455.1. NCBI lineage: Eukaryota > Metazoa > Mollusca > Bivalvia > Adapedonta > Hiatellidae > Cyrtodaria > Cyrtodaria siliqua. The sequence continues at coordinate 243,974 of JAWPHD010001286.1, forward strand.
TCCTGCGATGCAGTTTTAAACCCATTAATTACAACATGCATGGTCTAAATTGTTGGAACGATAGTGTTACATATAACAATGGTTGTGTCTCTTTAATTTACATAACACATTATCTTATATCAATTCATTGCAAACCATGAACTAAATATTAGTGATATATATTGTGTGTTTTTTATAGTCTGATACCGCGCAATGGTTTCTTGTTCGGGTGCGCAGTGACAATTTTTTTATTCAAGTAAAACATGCTTTTTCTTTGAGCCTGTGCTAGACGGCTCGAAATGAGATATAACCATTAAAATAGCTTATCGAATAAATTAATATAATTCGTCCGATCATTAAGTATATGGTAGTAAATGGTCTTATCACTAATCATTCTTCTTAAAGAGATTCTGGCATTTTTGTTCTTGGATCTTTTTTGCACCAACATTTATTCCTTATTATGTATATGATAGATTGTGCCAAAAGGAACCTTTTTTCTCTTCAAGTGAATATATTTGCCACTTGACAGTTTACACAGAAATGTACCATATGATGGATACTAACTTCTTGTATACAATGGTTGTTTAAAAATGTTTAATTTGTTCAAAGCATAAAAGTACCATATGGCATTTGGCACCTTTCTGCACAAAACAAATGTAGCTCGGTACCTTCTTGCACTAAGGAAATAACTGATATATGAATGACCCCTTATAGCATGACGTCATAATATTCTTAAATGAAGGAATAAAGCCAGCTGCAGTATATTTCAGTTGATTTAAATTCAGCGAACTAGAATCAATATATTTTCAATTTAGTAAATGTATTTGAGCTTTTTATATAGGACGTTCTACACCGAACATAATGTCGTAATTTATCTTAGAGTACATCCTGAAATGCTTTCCAAGTAATAGTGTATTTATACTAAATGATAATATGTAAGTTGTGTAGGTGAAGTAGAATCCCGCTTAAGCCGCTGCTAGGGGCATTAGAGCTGTTGCTTCTTACATTACCTTTCACGTACCGACTCAATAAAACCAAGTCTGCTACTTTATTCTTTTGGTTGTATGTGTTGCTTCCAAAGAATTCCCCTTATCAGTATTTATATGCAAGGTTTATTATAAGATCGTTGTCTTTAAACTTTCTTTCCTATGATATAGCATATATAAATGTGAAGGTCATCTGTGTATAAACAGTGCACGTGCTATGCTTGTCACGTAACTATGTGCGCCAAACTAATATATGTAGAGAACATCTCTACAAAGTTTAAACCTACATCCCGTAGAGAATACAAAATTTAAACAGATTTATAAGCGTTTCAATAGTATACCTTTCATTAAACATGATACTTATAAAGTACAAACATAAACAGTAACCGCCTGCTATGACGCGAGGGTAACGTTACACCAAGGTCAACTAATTTATATTTACTTTATTAAATGTCAAAAGACTATTCCTTCTATTTAGAAAGATGTATATTTAGTTGTTAATACTATTACACATCTAAGCATGTATTACACGCGCTAATGATCTGTTACACGTGATATGCATGTAGTGCACGTTATATGTATGCATTTTATGTACTAATTTTCCAATATTTCTATATGATAACAATGTGTCTTTGCCATGTTTTTTGTCTTGAAAAACAAAACTTCAGGCAAAGTTGTGCTGAATTTGGCCCAATTATAATTAGAATCATTTTGCTTCTCTATTAATGCACATGTTAAGAAGTAAACAAAATAATCTCATTGTATATTTACAAATTATCAAAATAAAATAATAAAACGTTCCATGTTGTAGACATCCTTTTACATGTTGTTTCATATACAGACAATCTGTGATATTAGACCTTAACCCGCTAATCAAAACTATAAAATTTGCGTCCATTGTAAAACTAGCAAGCTGATCACGGTTTACAATGTCCGGCTGCTGATCAGTCATTTTCTCCCAAACACCCCTTTGCCACATAAATGGAATGGTCTTAATTCAAAGAAAGAACAGTCCATTATATATATGTAGCGGGTTAAGGGTTAGTTGTGCGCCATTATTCCGACGCACTTTATGGTTTCGGGTGTCCTATGAAACGAGATAATTCAAAGATGCTACATGTCTCTTAAGTCGTTGTACCCTTTTCTGACAAATACCCCACGGCAGGCAACCGATCGTATCTCACACTTGCAGCTGTCGCAAGATTAGCCAAAGAATTGTAACAACACGCCGTTGCGTAAAGGTCTATTTCTTTCCAATTCTTTTTCAATCTTTATAATGATTGGTTGCTACATGTGATTGTGTTTAAAATGTTTTGAAATGTTTATCTCAGCTGATCGCTGATTCTGCTGTGTAGTTTATTGCCACAAGGCCACGGGGATGCTTTGAACCGTGACTGCGACAATAGATAAACCAAGGGGACAAGGCGGAGCGTCGCAGCCTCGGCAACAATGGTAGCTAAATACGTGTGAAAAATCAGCGGTTGTTACACTGACATCCGATAAACTTGATGCGACTATAAATATTACGACAGTGTGACTTTTTCATTGCTGTCATGGTTTTTAAATGGGATTTCTAAAAAATATGTATAACTAATATGACTTGTTGTGTCATTGATATTTTTCGCTGTACTGCTTTATTTGGCGACGCAATCGGGTTTGAATAAATTTAATCACCAGTCGATGGCACTGGCATGATTTCCTCAAAGAGGATGACGCCGATCTGGATTCTGTGTTATACGGAACAGATGCTTCCAAAGTATACATCTGACCTTTGGCTTGGTATATAATTCATAGTATCTTGTATTTAAAAGGTGTCGGCTTGATGAGAATGGCGTCAGGCATCAACACTTATTTAAACTTCCAAATAGCTATTTTGGCGTCCACTTATCAAAGGCAGTAATGCTGTCAATATAGTCTAATAAGTATATACATTCTTGCTTTCATGCCGGTGCAGATAGGTAAATCCAACCCAAGGTATACATTTTTATCATGTTACCTTAACCGCGGACGTGGCGTGGTGGCAGATCGTCCGGCTTGCATACTGGAGGTCGTGGGTTCGATCTCCGACAACATCATATAAATGACTTAGAAAAATGGTACTAGTATCTCCATTGCTTGACATTCAGCCTATAAAGGGGTAGTGCTGGGCTTGGTCGGCCCGGAGTCAGTATACTGTGATTGGGTGGGGTATCATGTCATGTGTCTGCGGCCTGGTATTCCAGTGTGGCAGCACTATAAAGTTGAGCATTGAGTTCACTGCTACAAGTAGTCACCGTCGTGATGGCTGAAAGGTTGTTAAGCGACGGTAAACTCAATACATACATATACCATACTAGAAGGGTGTTCCACGGAACACTTGTGTCGCCTGTCGTATGTTTATTTCAGCTTGGTTAGGTAGCAGGTTAAAGTTTTATAAAAAGGGTCATTAATGAAAGTCGGAGTTATTGGACATGTTTTACCACATTCCATGAGATAAGATGAAGATGTGTGTGACGTTTTATGAACATAGGTCAAGTACTTTTCAAGTCATGGCCAAGGTTTGGTTGCAAGAATAGTCTATGAATTGATCCCAGCATATACCTAATGTATACTGAAAGGAAAAATATATATATTAAACACAATACTGAAATGGCTTGACTTTTTCAAGCGAAACTTCAACATTTATGAATTTCGTGTAACAAAGTATACTTTGATTAAAGGTTCTACTACATGAAAGAGTTGTCCTTTCTGTAATTAGTTGTAGCCCCTTTTTGTACAAAACACATTGAGATACATCTGGAATATTACGTGGAATTATGTGTGTATAATAGTGTAGTAAAGTCATTTGTTTGATTATGCGTTTCTTTTTCCTTTCAGAATATTCATATTCTTGCCGTTTTCATCGTAGCTTCTAACTGAAGAAAATGCCCAAATAGTTGAGATTCAATTAAAATGTCATGTCAAAAAGTGTGATTCAAACGAGATTAACATTATACTCTAGTTTTGATTTAGTTTTAATGTTATCATTAATTTTCAATTAAACCGATATTGTTGAAAACCATTCTTACAAAATGAGATTATGAAGGACTTGCTTAATACTGCATTCTAGATTGGCGTTCGGTTCATTAGCCGGGAGTTTTTAAACCGTCGTTATCATTGAAGTTGCTTTTAACTCGCATACTAGTCATATGAATAATCTCATTTGGACCGATACAGCATAAGTCTGAACTTATTTTGCTATGCGAGTTATTAGGCATGAACACACATTAAATTATAAAATTGATAAAATTGGATATATTTGTGAACGAAAATCCAACCTTGAACATATAAAATATACCCATATATACGGTCATAAATTTCTTTATTACATACTTTAACATAAATAGTAACACATTTTAGCAGATTAACTATGTTTATCAGTCCTTTCTTTTTAAACCTCCATAATCGGCACACTTCATATTCAACCTAACTATAGGCGACAGCAACCAGAGAATAGGAAACACAGCTCAAATATAGCCTGATATAGAAACAACCTAACTATAGGAGACAACAACCAGAGAATAGGAAACACAGCTCAAATAGAGCCTGATATAGACACAACCTAACTATAGGAGACAAAAACCAGAGGATAGGAAACACAGCTCAAATAGAGCCTGACTTAGATATAGACACAACCTAACTGTAGGAGACAACAACCAGAGGATAGGAAACACAGCTCAAATAGAGCCTGACTTAGATATAGACACAACCTAACTGTAGGAGACAACAACCAGAGAATAGGAAACACAGCTCAAATAGAGCCTGATATAGACACAACCTAACTATAGGAGACAACAACCAGAGGGTATGAAACACAGCTCAAATAGAGCCTGACTTAGATATAGACACAACCTAACTGTAGGAGACAACACCCAGAGGATAGGAAACACAGCTCAAATAGAGCTTGACATAGATATTGACACAACCTAACTATAGGAGACACCAACCAGAGGATAGGAATCACAGCTCAAATAGAGCTTGACTTAGATATAGACACAACCTAACTATAGGCGACAGCAACCAGAGGATAGGAATCACAGCTCAAATAGAGCTTGACTTAGATATAGACACGACCTAACTATAGGAGAAAACAACCAGAGGATAGGAAACACAGCTCAAATAGAGCCTGACTTAGATATAGACACACCTTATCCTCATCCTGACTACAGGAGACACATCTCAACTTCAGCATTACTGTATAAGCCACATTATATGATACATATCTCAACTTCAGCAATACTGTATGAGCCACATTATATTATATGCATCTCAACGTCAGCCTTACTGTATGAGCCACACTACATGATACACATCTCAACTTCAGCATTACTGTATGAGTCACATTACATGACACACATCTCAACTTCAGCCTTACTGTATGAGCCACACTACATGATTCAAATATCAACTTCAACAGTGCTGTAGGAGCCACACTACATGATAAACATCTCAACGTCAGCCTTACTGTAGTAGCAACATTACATGACACAAATCTCAACTTCAACCTTATTGTATGAGCCATTCTACATGATACACATTTCAACTTCAGCATTACTGTAGTAGCCACATTATATAATATACATCTCAACTTCAGCCTTACTGTATGAGGCACATTATATGATACATATCTCAACTTCAGCATTACTGTATGAGGCTGGCGTGGCGCAGTCGGTAGCGCGGCGGATTTGTAACCGGAGGCCCCGGGTTCAATCCTCCGTGGTGCCTGAGTTCCGTCGGTGTGTTCTTGGGCAAGACACTTTTCCTTAGCCTCGTCCGTCGGATGGGGACGTAAACCGGGCGGTCCCGTGTATCGGTCTATCCTCCGAGCACGTTAAAGAACCATAGGAATCTATTCGATAATAAGAGTAGGGCAGGTTCCCGGATTCCTGTGTATCCTTCCCCTCTCTATGGGGCGGCTCTAAATAACCTGTACTGTGTTGATGAGCCGTTAAACAACATTCAATTCAATTCAATTCAATTACTGTATGAGCCACATTATATAATATACATCTCAACGTCAGCCTTACTGTATGAGCCACATTATATGATAAACATCTCAACGCCAGCCTTACTGTAGTAGCAACATAACATGACACAAATCTCAACTTCAACCTTATTGTATGAGCCATACTACATGATACACACTTCAACTTCAGCCTTACTGTAGTAGCCACACTGCATGATACACATCTGAACTTCAGCCTTACTGTAGTAACCACACTACATGCTATACACATCTCAATTTCAGCATTATTGTAGGAGCCACACTACATGCTATACACCTCAACTTCAGCCATACCGTAGTAGCCACATTACATGATACACATCTCAACTTCAGCATCACTGTATGACCCAAACTACACGATACACACCTCAACTCCAGCCTTACTGTATGACCCATACTCCATGATACACACCTCAACGTCAACCTTACTGTACGAGCCATACTACATGATACACACCTCAACGTCAGCCTTACTGCAGGACTCATATTACAAGATACACACCTCAACGTCAACCTTACTGTATGAGCCATACTACATGATACACATCTCAACGTCAACCTTACTGTATGAGCCATACTGCATCATACACATCTCAACGTCAACCTTACTGTATGAGCCATACTACGTGATACACATCTCAACGTCAACCTTACTGTATGACCCATACTATATGATACACATCTCAACGTCAACCTTTCTGTATGAGCCACACTACATGATACACATCTCAACTTCAGCCTTACTGCATGAGCTTAACTACATGATACACATCTCAACTTCAACCTTACGGTAGTAGCCACACTGCATGATACACATCTCATCTTCAGCCTTACTGTAGTAGCCACACTGCATGATACACATCTCAACTTCAGCCTTACTGTAGTACCCACACTACATGCTATAGACATCTCAACTTCAGCCTTACTGCATGAGCTTAACTATATGATACCCATTTCAACTTCAACCTTACTGTATGAGCCACACTGCATGGCACACATCTCAACTTCAGCCTTACTGTATGAACCACACTACATGCTATACATCTCAGCTACAGACTTAATGTATGAACCACATTACATGATACACATCTCAACTTCAGCCTCTCTGTATGACCGACATTGCCTGATACTTCTAAACTTCAGCCTTACGCATGAGTCACACTGCATGATACACATCTCAACGTCAGCATTACTGTAGTAACCACACTACATGATACACATTTCAACTTCAACCTGACTGTATGATACACATCTCAACGTCAACCTTACTGTATGAGCCACTCTACATGATACACATTTCGACTTCAACCTTACTGTATGAGCAGCGCTACATGATACTATTTCAACTTCAGCCTTCCTGTATGAGCCACACTACATGATACACATCTCAACTTCGGCCTTACTGTATGAGCCACATTACATGTTACTCATCTCAACTGTATTACTGTATGACCCACATTACTAAGCCTTACTGCATGAGTCACACTACATGATACACATATCAACTTCAGCCTTATTGTATGAGCCACAATACATGATACACATCTCAACTCCAGCCTTACTGCATGAGTCACATTAAATGATACACATCTCGACTTCAGCCTTACTGTAGGAGCCACATTACATAATACACATCTCAACTTCAGCCTTACTGCATGAGTCACATTACATGATACACATCTCGACTTCAGCCTTACTGTAGGAGTCACATTACATAATACACATCTCAACTTCAGCCTTACTGTAGGAGCCACATTACATGATACACATCTCAACTTCAGCCTTACTGTAGGAGCCACATTACATGATACACATCTCGATTTCAGCCTTACTGTAGGAGCCACATTACATAATACACATCTCAACTTCAGCCTTACTGTAGGAGCCACATTACATAATACACATCTCATCTTCAGCCTTACTGTAGGAGCCACATTACATGATACACATCTCAACTCCAGCCTTACTGCATGAGTCACATTACATGATACACATCTCAACTCCAGCCTTACTGCATGAGTCACATTAAATGATACACATCTCAACTCCAGCCTTACTGCATGACTCATATTACATGATACACATCTCAACACCAGCCTTACTGTAGGAGCCACATTACATGATACACATCTCAACTCCAGCCTTACTGCATGAGTCACATTACATGATACACATCTCAACTCCAGCCTTACTGCATGAGTCACATTAAATGATACACATCTCAACTCCAGCCTTACTGCATGACTCATATTACATGATACACATCTCAACTCCAGCCTTACTGTAGGAGCCACATTACATGATACACATCTCAACTCCAGCCTTACTGCATGACTCATATTACATGATACACATCTCAACTCCAGCCTTACTGTAGGAGCCACATTACATGATACACATCTCAACTCCAGCCTTACTGCATGACTCATATTACATGATACACATCTCAACTCCAGCCTTACTGCATGACTCATATTACATGATATACATCCCAACTCCAGCCTTACTGTAGGAGCCACATTACATGATACACATCTCAACTCCAGCCTTACTGCATGACTCATATTACATGATACACATCTCAACTCCAGCCTTACTGTAGGAGCCACATTACATGATACACATTTTAACTTCAACCTTACTCAATACTGTATGAGCCACACTACATGGTATACATCTCAACTTTAGACGCACTGCGTGAGCCACTCTACATGATATACATTTCACACCACATTACCTCTCATGAACACCAATAAAACCGAGTCTGCTACTTTTATCTTTTGTTTGTGTTTATGTTTTCCAAGAGATCCCCTTTTTAGTATTTATTAACATTCATACTAACGTGTGCTGTGTGGCGGCCGTAAAAGTATGCCAAGACTACAAATCAGTAGTGTTATTACTTATAGTTCCTTTGGGATCATAAAGCCCAATGTGTGTAGCTTTAAAGTAGAATATCGTAAGTAGGTGCTAGGAGGCGTGAGAGGTGTTGCACTTCACATTACCTCTCATGAACAGACTCAATAAAACCAAGTCTGCTACTTTTATGTCTTGTTTGTGTTTGTTGCTTCCAAGGGACCCTCTTTCATTATTTATTACCATTTACACTAGCGTTTGTTTAGTGCTGTATGGCGGCCGTAAAACGTTGCCCCGACTACAAATCAGTAGTGTTATTATTTACTGGTCCTTTGGGGTCATCAAGCCCAATATATGTGGCTTTAAAGACGTATATCGCTTAAGCCGGTGCTAGGAGGCGTGAGATGTGTTGCACTTTACATTACCTCTCATGCCTCAATAAAACCGATTCTGCTACTTTTATCTCATGTTTGTGTTTGTTGCTTCCAAGGGATCCCCTTTTCAGTATGTATAACTGTATTAGCTAACTACATAATAAACCTATCTCAAAATATGTCATGACAATAGGACAATAACTATAGAAGACGCATCTCAATTACAGCCTCAGTATAGAATAATATCAGAGGAAATGAGACGAACTCAATCTTCGATTTGTCGCCGTGCAATACGTTGCAAAACCAATGGTTAGTTATTCTCCTAAACAAAGGTATTGCTTTAGTGAAGAGTTGTTAGTCACTAGGCAGTAAACTTGTAATACGTTGCAAATCCAATGGTTAGTTATTCTCCTAAACAAAGGTATTGCTTTAGTGAAGAGTTGTTAGCCACTAGGCGGTAAACTTGTTGCAAAACCAATAGTTAGTTTTTCTCCTAAACAAAGGTATTGCTTTAGTGAAGAGTTGTTAGCCACTAGGCGGTAAACTTGTTGCAAAACCAATGGTTAGTTATTCTCCTAAACAAAGGTATTGCTTTAGTGAAGAGTTGTTAGCCACTAGGCAGTAAACTTGTAATACGTTGCAAAACCAATGGTTAGTTATTCTCCTAAACAAAGGTATTGTTTTAGTGAAGAGTTGTTAGCCACTAGGCAGTACACTTGTAATACGTTGCAAAAACAATGGTTAGTTATTCTCCTAAACAAAGGTATTGTTTTAGTGAAGAGTTGTTAGCAACTAGGCAGTAAACTTGTAATACGTTGCAAAAACAAAGGTAAGTTGTCCGTAACAACGGTTTTCCTTTTACGGCGAGTTGTTAGCGCTAGACACTTAGCTTGCAATACATGCGATGCAAATCCAATGCTTAGTTGTCCGAAACAACGGTTTTGTTTGATTAACCGCTAAACAAAAAACTTGCATAACGATGCAAAAACAACTGTTTCCTTTATGGAATAGTTGTCAAAAGCCACAGTTTCGTTAATGGACAGTTGACAGTTGTCAGCCTCTTAACAATACACTTGCAATACACTGCATAAACAACATAATAGCGTTCTCAAGTTTGTAAAACGGTCAACATCCCTCTTTATGTTTTCCCCCTTAAAGTAGCTATCCCGCCAATAGACAAATTTTACATCATAATATACACCGTTTCTAAACCAACTGATGACGAGGTATATACATAACTTACATATTTTGTTAATCAAAGTATATAGACACAATACAAACGTCTTTACTCGCCTTTCAGTAAATCATTTAAAATAGCGTATTCAATAATTCCAAAACAGGAAACCACCCCTTCTTTTATTGTAAAGGTCGACGTGGCAAACATACTTAGATTAATATCAATGGCTATGTTAGCACCTTAGTATTATTTCGTTTTAATAATAAATTAAAGCCGTCATCTCTGGTCATGTCCAACTGTGTTGCTAATTTTAACTCGTTACACTGCATGTGTGTTTAAGGCAACCGGCATTGTCGGCTAGAAGAGTCGCCTTTGGCAGCTCTCCTAATCTCTCAATCTATTTTAACAAGTCGGTGTTTGGCTGTATCGATGACAATTTTATTTTCTGCTTGGTTGTTTTCACAAGTGCTCATTTCATTGTTCAGTCGGACACTTTTTGCAGAGGGCAAATGATGGATTTGACACCAGTAATACAGCGTAACGATATTGAGGACGGAGACATTTAGCCAAAAACAGCCCCGGGTTTTATTTTCGTATGATACTGCGGCAGTCGTCTACAGTCGCTGTCTGCGAAGAATGATAATTTCCGTTAACGTCATCTACAAGCTCTTCTTTATAATGGCCTTTTGAATTTGGGAAACTAGTTTTCATAGCATGTATATTTAGGTATCATATACACAGATCTAATCGCTTAATTAACTTTTTTTTTAAATAACAGCTGTGGAGCTTGTTGGTAATGGTGCTTAAATGGATGATACACAAATTAAAACTTTGATTAGTGCAACATATGTTAGGAAATCAAGTGTTTTATATCGATGTCAATATGTTACATTCACACAGATTTCGCTTTAATATCATTATGTCATTGGGGGTTGTTTATCATACTATAAGGTAATTAACATTTTTTTATTAAAAACGATAAGAGAATGTTTATACTTTACCCATTGTGAAGAAAACAATGTTTACGTAACAAGTTTAACATGCACATAAATACATTTGTGTATACACATATACATTACCCATTGTGAAGCAAACAATGTTTACGTAACAAGTTTAACGTACACATCAATACATTTGTGTATACACATATACATTACCCATTGTGAAGCAAACACTGTTTACGTAACAAGTTTAACGCACACATAAATGCATGTGTGTATACTCACAGAGGTGTTAAGTACGCACAAAAAAACGCCATCATACATAATATGAATATACGTATAAATGTTATAACATAGGCGGTGTATATCGTACGTAACTGGCTCCGGATCATAAAATACATATGCGTACAGCAGGTGCAAATTACAAATAACCTTTTAAATAAACATATACTCAGCTATGAACAATGATGTTATTAAATACACAATTTAGGACTGCAAACTAAAATATAAAAAAAAACAAAAAAACAACAAACGTGTCCTCAATCTAACAATACAGTCTGTTGCCATCGAGCCTTAACAGTAATGTTCGTTTCGACTGGTTAGTTTGCTGTTATGAGGAAAGGCGAATTTAACGCATGCATTCCTCAGCATTGTATGAGAGGAAAATAGGCTACAACTTTATGGCTATGTGTAGCTATCTAGCCCAGATAAATTGCACATTAAATGTTCATCCCTATCAACACCTATCTACTTCATCTAAAGTCACCTTTTCATTGTGGCGGATGAGAAAAAGATTTATATTTCAGATTGCAATAATGCTAGAATAACGCGGTGTGGAGACAGAATGTCAAAAGACGACGCCGATTCGAGTTTTACAAGTGACAAGCAAGCTTAGCGCCTAGCGGAACATAAGGTGATGTGACAAGCTCCCTTTAATGTCCTACGGACTATAAACTTACCGAACTTGCGTCTATCCATAGATCCCGTCTGGGTCTATTTTTAACTTTAACACAGTCTGCTCTTATATGCAGTTAAAAGTGTGACAAAACACATATGCACTACACATCAAACTAGACGAATATACAGTCGTTGATAAAACGATGACGTTAATTCCAAAACGAATCCGAATATTTAAACATATTGTTAAACAAAAACGCACCACAATAAATTATAAACATGTTTTCCCTTCAGTAACTTATATTCGACTGAAAAGATCGCATATAAAACCGCGTTATTCGTATTATGCAAAATGTCTCAATGCAATTCAGATTAAACATTAGCAATGGAAATTAGGCAGCAGTCTTTTCCGAAGCATGCGATTGTATTAATATTTTATTCAGAGATTTTAGATCAATGCTTTAGTATTCTGGAGAAAGGACAAATAAAGTTGTGTCGTATTCGTGACTGGGGTATACTTTAGTCACTAACGTATGAATATATGCATAAGTGTAGTCAATATATTCATTTATTCCATTATATTCCCCGTCTCTCCCCCAGAATGTGAGACGAATTAGAATAAATGCTCGGCAACACTGGTGGTTACCGTCTCCGAACCTCTAATACAGACATATTTGAGAAAGAACCGATTGCCGACATAGGCTAGACTGTACAAAATGTGTTGACAGTCGAGCAATATGTTTACTTTGTAGTATATATGACACATTTACTTGGATATATGCTAGTAGAAGCACCGGTATCAGACTAATCAGTGACAACTGGCTGTGGTAGTGATGGGGTTGCAAAAAGCTGTGTTTGAATTCATTAAATATGAGAAAAACAAACAAATGAATAGCATAACTGATCTGTTTCCGCATTAAGAAGACAGTTATTATGAATTATTATGGATCGGTGAGTGAAAAAAACACATCTGTTTTTGCACGTTAGTGCAATTATTTTCATCCCACGACTATGAGAAACGGCATTCATAGTTTGCGTACATTTACAGTTTGGACGTTTTAGTGGTAGCAAGCCTTGATCAGACAAGGCAGCCATGCCTGATTTAGGAATAAACGTTATTATATCGGAAAACTCAAATTTGCATATCTAGTGCGTTGTCAATTTCGTCTAATGAAATTCGATTTGCTCTCTTCAAGGAAGGAAATTATAGTCCAAATCTCTCTTCGTTTGTATCGGTATAGCAGAATAACTGGTTGGTTCATGTACTTTTTAGTACCAATACAGCAAATACAGTAGCAAGATATATAACTCATGTGTCAAATGGAATTATAAATGTTGACTTACTACCTTATACGTATAAATGATTAATTATGACAACTTCCTTGAACCATTATGACAAAATGATTGTAAATGACGTTTACATTGTTTGAAATTGTTTTAACAACAACACTTTGCTGAAGGAATGATGACCAACGGCTAGTTATTGATTGAATGATTGATTGATTGTGATAGATAGATAGATAGATAGATAGATAGATAGATAGATAGATAGATAGATAGATAGATAGATAGATAGATAGATAGATGATTGATTGATTGATTGATTGATTGATTGATTGATTGATTGATTGATTGATTGATTGATTGATTGATTGATTGATTGATTGATTGATTGATTGATTGATTGATTGATTGATTGATTGATTGATTGATTTCATATATTATACAATTATGGACTTTTCAGCTGTTATACATGATGTGATATGCACCAAAAAAATCATTATTGACCGAGGCGATAGCCGAGGTCAATAATGATTTTTTTGGTACATATCAACATCATGTATAACAGCTGAAAAGTCCATAACTGTTTTATTATATAACCCTCAATTTACAATTATATAAAACAGGTCAATATCAAAAAAACAATTATATAAAACAGGTCAATATCAAAAAAACAGGTCAATATCAAAAAAACAGGTCAATATCGCTAGATATTTTTTCTAAAAAATTACTTTTTAGCCAATGAAAACGCGTCTATTTATAGGTTATATAATAAATATATATATGCCCCATAAAAGGTCTCGTAAGTTGTAAACTATTCTTCTGCGCAAAAACACTGGTCTTTATGAGGACAGGTAAAGCCATACTGCATCCATGTATTAGGTTCTGCAACCAAAAATATACATTATCAACCAAGACCTTTTCTACTTTTAAATAAATAAAGAATATAATTATAATATTACATGTAATATACATTTGCAATTGTTAGTTCAATATAATGAATACTTTAATGTTCCCGCAACTGAAACTAGGGTGATTCTCTTACAAGAAGTAGACAGAGTCTGAACTAGTAAGAGATTTTAAGATTAAAAGTTATATATGCATAACGGCCTGGTTAATATGCATATGTGTTCATTGACAGCTTGAAGCTGGTAGCAGGAGTATATACAGTGCCACTAGTTATCTGAATTATGGATTTCAGAATTACATTGCTCTTTTTATGTTAAATTTCGTTTGTCATTATCGATGACTTTAGCGATACAAGTACTTCTATGTTAGTATTTGATGGAAAAAATGCTATAAAAGTTATGTAATACATCAACAGAAATACTGAGGATTGTATGTAGTTGAATTGCCATACAAAGAGTAAAATGTGTGACTTTATAAAATAACTAGTTATCAAAAAAATACCATAATACATATACTGTGATTTAACTATATAAGTGTGCTCAAATACAAATGAAAATACTATTGTTTACCGAGACGCACTAAGCACAACATATACGATATTGGAGACAAACGAATGAAGGTAGCAGGATTTTATATTGGAGAGGGGAAGAGGGTGGGAGCGAAACATAAAATGAAATTGCATAAGCGAATATAAAAACGCCTTCTCGTTCCGCTGTTTTACGCTTTTCACATACTCTTTTTTGCTTTTAGGGTTGGTGGAGCGCCGCTGAATCCCCATGCGTTACAGAGAACCATTAACTTCGCAACCACCTATGTGCTAAATATGAATTAAGGTTACAAATGTCAGACAAAACATTAAGGAACTATATCTATCTATTTCGGTCTATTGGTGTTGATAAATGTTATCAGTCTTTCATTTGCCTGTATTTTAATGATTTATGTGAAAACACTTATATTGCAATAATAAAATGTGTTACAATACTATTAAGCTTTGAAGGTAACGATAAAAAGTAAAATGTTGTATTACTAAAGTCACTATACGTGCGGTAGTATGTTTCGAGATGATGGTATGTGTCGACATGGTGGTATGTATCGACATGGTGGTATGTGTCGACATGGTGGTATGTGTCGACATGGTGGTATGGGTCGACTTGGTAATATTGGTCGACATGGTGGTATGGGTCGACTTGGTAATATGGGTCGACATAGTGGTATGGGTCGACTTGGTAATATGGGTCGACATGGTGGTATGGGTCGACTTGGTAATATGGGTCGACATGGTGGTATGGGTCGACTTGGTAATATGGGTCGACATGGTGGTATGGGTCGACTTGGTAATATGGGTCGACATGGTGGTATGGGTCGACTTGGTAATATGGGTCGACATGGTGGTATGGGTCGACTTGGTAATATGGGTCGACATAGTGGTATGGGTCGACTTGGTAATATGGGTCGACATGGTGGTATGGGTCGACTTGGTAATTGGGTCGACATGGTGTTTTGCCTTAAAGAGATACACAACACTCTTAAGGGCTAGTTTACAAATGTTCACGCACCAAACCAAACCAAACTGAACAATACATATATTCAATACGCTGATTAAAACAAATAGTTCGTAGTTTTTTATAAAATATCATTAAACAAATAATTTAATCTGCTGCATAATAAGGGTTGCTCCTTAAGTAAAAAATACCTCAGCCATTATATTCATACATGGCTATACTATACAAATACAAATACAACTTGTGAAATCTGACATTTGTTTTATGGTTATTTTCGTTTGAAGAAACCCTTTAATTTGAAATGAAATAAAGTGCTTATAAAACGTCTTTCGGGTTTAACTTTCACAATCCATACACGGCTCATCAATACAAATAGTAGGTTTTTGTGTCGCATTTTCGAAGAAAAATGCGTTACATAGGGATCACTTTGTCGTCCGTCCGTCAGTCTGTCAGTCCGTCAGTTCGTCAATCACGAAAAATTAACGTTGGCTATTACTTTCTCATTTCTAGATATTTCTTCATCAAACTTTTAACATATACTCATCATGACAACATCGACATGATCATACTAAAATATAAAGGTCAAGATCGCACTGTAGGTCATTATATGGGTTAAATACTCATTTATTTCTTCACGAAAGCTTAACGTTGGCTATTACTTTCTCATTTCAGGATATTTTTTCATCAAACTTTCAATATATACTCATTATGACAACATCGACTTGACCATACTAAAATATAACGGTCAGGGTCACACTGAAGGTCATTATATGGGTTAAATACCCATTTTTTTCTTCACGAAAACTTAACGTTGGATATAACTTTTTCATTTCTTGATATTTCTTTATCGAACTTTCAATATGTACTTATCGTGACAAGATCGACATGACCATACTAAAATATTAAGTTCAAGGTCACACTGAAGGTCATTATATGGGTTAAATACTCATTTTTTCTTTACGAAAAAACTTAGTCAGGTCAATTTGTCAAGGTCACTTATCTGGGTCCAAAAATCCTTGTTATACTGACAAAGCGCTGACAGGCGACACACGTGTTCTGCGGAACATCCGTCTAGTTTATATTTATATTTAGTGTTAACTTCACATCTCTTCACATTAATTTACGGAAAGCTTCCGATAAATGCCGAGCAAAATTAGGAGCCGAGAATGAATGCGCATGTTCGAGGAAATAACAGCTGTTTTTCTTCGAGAGGAAAATTTTATAAAATTATTCTAAAAAAAGTATCTGCAACTCTGCATTTCGGTTTCAAATATTTATGA
Source organism: Cyrtodaria siliqua (assembly GCA_037043455.1). Taxonomy (NCBI): domain Eukaryota; kingdom Metazoa; phylum Mollusca; class Bivalvia; order Adapedonta; family Hiatellidae; genus Cyrtodaria; species Cyrtodaria siliqua. The sequence goes on from JAWPHD010001286.1 coordinate 261,176, forward strand.
ACATGTTCAGATACTTTATATTACATTGAAAATCTAATTAATGACATCTAAATGATAGATTTTGGCTTGTCAGTCAGTGAATCTAGATATCCAAGATGGCGGCCCTCATGTCGCAAACAACGAAAATGTTCGTTTCACTATGCATGCAGTAGTTTTCTTCCTTGTTCGACAGAACCTATCTACACCAACTGTTCCATCATCTAGAGATACATTACGTTCTCGCTTTGTAATACATGGAGCTCATTTGCAACAGACAGACCAGAAATATGCAATGTTCTCACTGTTGGACCAAACGCCCCTCCCACCCTTTGTGCATGTATACTTCTGGCTTTGCCATTGTCGTCATCGATACATCCGACATCTTCCAGTTACACACAAACTTACCCTACTAATAACCAGCGGAATAGAATCCAACCCCGGCCCACGCCGACCAAAATTCAAATGCGTTATATGGTCTAAGGCATGCAAGCTGTAACCAGTGGCTACATAAGGAGTGCCTCAGTATGTCTACAACATAATTTAGTCGCCTAGGCAAGTGCGAAGATACATGGACTTGTCCAAATTCTCTAAACGCCACAACTCAACTGTATACAGTACTAGAGGACACCAACACTAGCTCTACCTCTGTAAATATATCATCACATCCTTCAGCATTGGATAGTTTACCAGACAATTCATTGCAGACCAGGTCCAGTACAAGTACAAAACCCGACACCGATCCATCGTTTATGTGCGACAGTGGCACTCCTTTCATGGCATCTTCACCCAAGCGTCCAACATCAAACCACCAGAAGCAAAAGTCTTAACAAAGAAGGACAAACTCCTGGTGGCAATCATTGACTCAACTGACCCAGACGTTATACTAGAGTTATAAAACACTTATACCGAGGGTTGGAATTCCCTATCTGATCCGAATACCCATGATAGATTCTTTATCAGAGACATGTTGTGCGTTGACGCCGCCAGCTACTAACGTTTTGCATGTTTTCCTTACCGGATGTTGGCTCGCGTGAATTTTATCTCGACCCTAGGGTGAGATGGAAATATCTAGCCCCGGTAAAATGACGGATATCCTTGTCCGGTATGCAAGAATAGTTAATATCAAATTACCTTGGGTACGATGGCCATAGACGCGACAGGAAGATTGATCCTCATGGAGGAGTACTCATTGCATCGAAAAGACAATTACAGATAGATGATGTCTCGTCAAGTAATGAGGTGGAGCTGATAAGCGGCACGATTAAGCTTAACAACCAGAAAAAAGCAAGGATCGGTTCCTACTACAGACCCCCAAACAGAGTATATGAGCCATATATAAACAACACTAGAGAAGAAATAACCAACATGAGACAGCACTGCAAGAAAGATATTCTGCTCATAGGAGGTGACTTCAACCTTCCTGACATAAACTGGGAAGACCTATCCACAACAGGACACTAGAACCAAGCCAGAGTGAACCAGACATTTGTAGATATTGTCGCTGAAAATTGGCTAGAGCAACAGGTCAACTTTCCGACTAGAAAGGACAAAAATATTGACCTCATGCTCACCACCCATCCACGTTTCATGCAGAGATGCAAACCCATCCCTTCCATTGGCAACAGCGACCATGATATTGCCCTGTACGACACAGCCCTAACACCTCACAGATCCAAACCAGTGAGAAGGAAGATATACATATTGAAACAGGCGGACTTATCAGGCGTCAAGAAGGACGTCTCAGACTTAGAAACCAGCTTCAACATTTCTACTCCATATGAGAACATTAACTTAGTTTGGGAAAGCTTCAAAGCTGCCATAAACACCATCATGGAAAAAAAGAGTCCCAAGTAAAATGACGCTTGCAAGATACACTTATCCATTTATTGATAGAAGCATCCGCAAAGTTATTCGGCGTAAACAGCGTGCTCATAAGAGAGCAAGGAAAACATCAAGGAAAAGAGACAGAAATAGATATCGTGCATTGCAGCAGCATGTCCGGTGCGACATACGGCAAGCGAACAAAAAGTACATGGAGGATATCAGCAAATACTACCAGGACAACGACCAATGTTGGTCATTTATCAAAAGTAAAGGACAATAATCATGAGGAGTAGCAACTTTGAAGAACAAAAAGGGATATCTGAAGAGTGACACTGCCAGTAAGATACTCAATGAACAATTTCAGTCGGTGTACACCAGGGAGGATATCACTCTATACCAGACAAAGGACCGCGTCCTCATCAGATCATGGATGACATCACCGTAACCCCAAAGGGAGTGTTTAACCTCTTAAACCCCACAAAGCCACCAGCCCAGACTCGATACTCTCATTTATTCTCAGGGCAGCTACATAAAATTATAAACTTGCACCAATACTTACCGGCGTATACCAACATTCCATTGATACAGGAACAGTACCAGAAGACTGGAGAAATGCTTGGATCGTCCTATTATGCAAGAAAGACGAAAAACACCAACCATCAAATTATAGACCAGTATCACTGACATCCGTTACTTGCAAAGCTTGGAACATATCCTACACAGCACTATAATGCAACACTGTGACAGGAACAATATACTCTGTGATAACCAGCACGGTTTTCGAAACAAATGTTCATGCGAGACGCAACTGATTGTCACTATCCAGGATATTGCCCGCAACATAGCAAAGGGACACAAGCCTTGAATTCACCAACCATTCTTGAGAATATTCTTAGACTTAAGCCCAAGTATGCAAATTTCAATCACAACTATTTCTATAAGTTTAAAGTATAAACGTTCATAACAAGCTGCTGTGTATAAATATGATTTATACTAATACATAGAAAATGCATACCATTGTTTATCTTTGACGGCCGTGGGACTATGTGTGAACAAAATTTGAGTACTTGAGCTTAAGTCTAAGAATATTCTCAAGAATGGTTGGTGAATTCCAGGCTGGCTGACATTATTTTATTAGACTTTGCAAAGGCCTTTGCAAAGTTCCTCATACTCGTCTGCTGTATAAACTGGCTTGGTCTGGTGTCAGAGGGAAAACCAACAGATGGATACAAGCGTTCCTTGGCGACAGGAATCAGCAAGTCCTCCTTGAAGGACGTCACTCTTCATCCCGAGATATACTATCAGGGGTTCCTCAAGGAATCATTTTCGGTCCCCTTTTATTCCTATCTTACATCAATGATATGTCCGACTCAGTGAAATCATCAGACACTAGGCTCTTTGCTGATGACTCTCTCTCTCTCTTAATCAGACCGATTACAAATCTACACGACAGTGACCCCCTACGACAAGATCTCACAGCACTAGAAGAATGGGAGAGAAAACATGGCAAATGAGCTTTGATGCCGAAAAATACAACATAATCCGCATAGTACCATCTAAACACACAGGGGTAATACCAACACAGTACATCCTCCATGATCAAAAGCTAGAGATTGTTGAGGCCAGCAAGTACCTATGAGTCACTATCACACATAATGTATCCTGGTCTGCACACTGTGCTAACACAGTTAACAGGAAAGGAAACAGGATCATGGGCTTCCTAAGCCGTAACTTCCACGACTGTACCAGCAAAGTTAAAGCTGCCACCTACACCACCATGGTTCGCCCAGCCCTAGAATACGCTTAAACTGTATTGGATCCCCATCACTAGAAGGATATTAAAGCACTAGAGCAGGAACAATGAAGAGCAGCAAGATACACTTTAAACGACTACTCTAGAAGAACTCCTGGGTGTGTCACGTCAATGGTGAATAAGCTACAATGGGGCAGCCTTGAAGATAGACGGGAAAATAACAGACTCTCAATGATGTACAAGATACAACATGGACTGGTTAATATAGACAGCTCCAGATACATATAGCAGAGTGATGCCAAAACCACAGGATCTCAGCGTCTCTTCCAGGAAAGATGCCAGAACGAGACTCTAAGTCATTGCTTTTTCCAGCGCACAATCCGCTAGTGGAACCAACTGCCAAAGTGTACTTCTACTGCAACATCACTGGAGGGATAGCCTGGGCATATGCCAACCAGCGATCGAAGGCAAGCACTAGACAGCCATATACCGTGTATGTAGTTTGCTCGGGCATGATCAGTCAACGCTGGACTAAATACATTCTTATACAAGAATCCAGTCCATATAACGAAAGGAAGAAGAAGAAGAAGAAGAAGAAGAAGAAGAAGAAGAAGAAGAAGAAGAAGAAGAAGAAGAAAAGAAGAAGAAGAAGAAGAAGAAGAAGAAGAAGAAGAAGAAGAAGAAGAAGAAGAAGAAGAAGAAGAATTAGCGTAGGCTGCTTCACTGCGTATGTCCGATTTTTCAAACTCAAACAAGCGTTAATTTAGTAATTTACGTGACGGCTGTGGAACGCTTTTCCGTATTTTCGATTACGGAAATTGACGAAGCAATCTTACTCGGTAATTATGAACTTTAGTCAACAAATGAGCTATATACTGAAGTTTTTGAATGCGCAGGCCTTTTTTCCGATGTATATCGAGTACATTACGAGTAAACTTGAACAGCATGTTGTATACGAACATACATTTTTTCATCATATACCAACACACTCATGTTTCATTGAATCCTATGTGGCATGCCAAACGTTGCAATATTGTAAAATATGATATCCGTGCACGAAAATGGGGTCTTCCTCCAACAACGGACGCTGGAAAGTCGCCATATGACATTAGCTGTTGGTGCGACTATTTAATGTAATTCAATTTGGACACGATTTAATAATTATAAATCATTAAAGAGACATTACTCCGACATAAGTCAATGGACAGGAACGATTCAAAACTCTACAACAAGACTTCACAATTTATCTACTTTCATACTGATACTTCCTACCAAGTTTCGTCAGTATATGTTGTGTGGTTTATGAGCAGTAGTCCGGGCAATATGTATCATTATAAATCCCGAAAGGACCATAACTCAGCGATTTTGTGGCACCATTAGCAAACAAAGTCATTGCATCGCAACGTCCTGATGATAGATAGAGAGAGCCCGCGCGCGCGCGAGGTAGAGAGAGATAGAGAGCTATTTTGGCACCATTAACAAAGTGGGGAAAAAAGAGAACATTTTCATATGTCCTCACTATTACAGTATGCTCATTTGACAGAAAATCTGATGTATTTTATAACGAGGGCAAAAAAGAGAGAAAAATATAGGCGTGTCCTTACTGTATATGTAATTGGTTACTGTTTGTCTTGTTGTTTTCTCTCTCTCTCTCTTTCTCTTTTTTTTCTCTCTCTCTCTCTCTCTTTCTCTTGTATAGCGTTAAAACATCAATAGGGAGACAGAGAGAGACAGCGACAGAGTGAGATATGTGAGGACACATACAAGTCAATCCTGACATGTGAGGATACACTTTTTGTCCCCGTTTAATTAAAATTATTGGGACATGTAGGGGTTGAGTTGTTGCTCATATTAGGTTTGTTATTACGCACGTACATTTTACTGTAGAGTAATTGATTTTCTAGATGATAATGACTCCAAACATTGACTCCACTCCACCACTCCACTCAATAACTCCACTCCATGACTCCACTCCAAGACTCCACTCCATGACTCCAATACACGACTCTACTCCGGCGTTTTCATACTATGCCAATTTTAACTCATATATATATATATATACAAATTATTGAAGGAATATGTGTTATTGAACGCAAATATTTTTTTACACCATATATATGTATTTTATTGAATGAATATAGAGTTAACGTTACTGAACACATTTTGTATGTTTACACAATAAATGTATTTTATTGAATGAATATATATTTAACGTTATTGAACATATTCATATTTTTACACAAAGTATATACTTTTTGTCAATAAATATTTGTAAAATTGAATGAATATTCTGCTATGTTATAAATGATATAATAGAAACAATCTAAATATACAATATTGCAACGTTTGGCATGACATAATCCTACGTATCACACAAAATAAACATACACCTAGATTTCAATTTGAACGTGTATGTCGGTGTGACAAGCGGTATTTAGCAGCATCGCATGTGGCTGCTGATATTTCAATTTTATGGAAACATTAAATATCTAGTGACATAATTAGTGCTACATGATACATATCCAACGTTGAAACAATTGCGAGTATTTAATAATACAACACTTGTACACTGTCGATCCAAATGTACTCGTCACAATAAAGTTTTCAGAAATAATCTCATCCAAATATTACCACCTGGATACTAATTAGGAAAACTAATTTATAAAATGGGAATAAAATAACACGACTGTACATTTAAACTATCTTTTCAAACCACTGACATCACGCAAAAAGCTTCGGACAGTCGTGACGTCATAAATAAAAGCAAATGCATGTTTTCTTAAACGCATTAGGAAACCACAACTTTGTTTATCCCTTAAACGATACATAAAAATAGCATCTGGAGAGTTCAATATAGTGTACAAATTTTGAAAACATCGAACTTAGATTAGTGTTCAACTTTCAGTATTTAAAAGAGAAACCAGACTGTTATACGATGAAAACAATGATATTACTTAAAATAAGGTTTACAATTTATTTGTGTATATATTCTAGCAAATGAAAAAGAAGTTAACACATAATTCGAAAGTCCTCATGACATTTTGCAACTATAATCGTGTGTCCATGGACATATGCATATTTAGAATTTTGTGATTTTTGATTTCAAGAATCTCACTACTCGATGTACAGCACAAACTCAATCAGTTCTGTGAATGGATTGAGTCTCTCCACCTTGCTAAATTAACAGTTTTCATTGGTTTAATTTGTAACACTGCACCTTTTTAAACCAATCAGAATTCTTCATTCCTATTTAAATTAGTTGTTTTATCATGACATCACTTCCTGGTATTATAACATCCCTTTATACTATTATCATGCGCTCAATCCGATGAGTCTTTAAATTGGTGTGAGAAACATATTTAGACTGTTTGCATCGCTCATTGAGTAATGAGTTTCTTGAACCAAGAATCACAGAAATCTAGATATAAAACAATTATAACATGATCGAAAACAACTAAGGACATGTATAATTTGACGTTGATGACATCATTGATTTGATGTCAATGAATTGTTGAAATGACTGGCAATTAGGGCATATATATATATATTGGCGCCGTAACGTCACGCACGATTTGACGTTGATGACGTCGTTTGTACGGCGTCGCACATGATAACGTCAACAATGTTGTTATCATCATTATTAGTTATTAGGATTCTTGACAGGGGACATGGGCTCACATTCCCTGCCTGGAAATTATATTCACCCGAGCCGTTAGGCGAGGGGGAATATATATTTCCAGGCAGGGAATGTGAGCCCATGTTCCCTGTCAAGAATCCTAATAACGAATTTGTCATACTTCAAAGTTGTAACCATTTATTTAAGAAAAAAACCCAGCCAAAACACGATTTCATTTTTATTGCGCCAATTTCCCCGTAACGTGTCTCTAACTAGACGTTGTTTACTTTCGTGACGTCATCGCTCTAACGTCTTTAAATTTGGCTGATTTTTTAAATAAAATAAACGTATTTTGTCACTTTGTTAATGTTTTATTGTCTGTAAAGTTGCAAAAAAAATACGCTTACGATTATTTCACACTTTTACACACAGTGGAAAGCGCAGAAAAGCGATAGGAAGGAAAAACTCGGCGGTTTCCAAAACGAATCGGCAACGTTATCGTCGCCATTTTGTTTTTGTGTATTGGAGTAATGGGGAATTCGTTTTATGTTCACGTCTCGAGACGTAGACATGGGCTCATGTCTACGGCGCATTGACCAATGAAATCCTGAGAATTTTCTTTGCAGTATGACAATATTTTATGTCCATGCTATGGCAAGAGCGAAGCAAAAATGTAGGCTGTAAAATAAATTCATTTTCCTGAAGAAGGTCAGGGGACCGAAATTTTGAGAAGCAGAGCTGTGTTTTCGATAAATGAATGTAGACATATAAATTTCCTGCAATGGAATATTCCTGAATATATAATTATAAAATGATTTAATAAAATGTTGTTTATATGTCTATGATGTGACGTAATCGAATCCATTGACAGAACGCATAGTTTAAAGGCCAATGACCATCCGTCTTTGTAGTATTATCAACTAAGACATGTAATCTATCATATGAACATTTCTTGATAGTCCCAGAAAGAGAAACATATTTTTAGGCATATGTTCTACATAGGCCTATTGCTATCATCCTCATTTTCAAAATGGCGACACCCCATTATAGTTGAGCCCCATCTAGCGATAAGTTTGATATAGCGTTGTGCATCATCTGCGACGCTTGCTTGTTTTCAAGACAAACGTTTGTATAAATTTACAATCAAGCGTCGAAGATGATCAAGACTAGTACAGACAGTACATGTCGCGGTTGTTTCTATGCTGGTTTCCCGCAATACATACGCGTCATAAAGCAGCGTATTGTACAAGACAACCAATCAGCTGCTGGCTGACTGACTGTATATAATATAATCACATAAATTTGACATACCGATGTAACATTCCGCCGTGGTCTAAGGGTTAGTAGAGCTGCCCTAAATCATCTTTGATTTCAATGCACGATATCACGGGTTCGATTCACGGTGCAAGCGAACAAGTATGACTTTCCTTTTTCTTTTAATAAATTAATGAATCAATAAATTTAAAGTAGGTCGGTAGGAATTTGTTTTAAATCAGTTATTTTCAAAAATAGGAAAAGTGTTCCTTAGTGGTTTTGTTGGTATTATAACTTTCATATAAATGAACAAATATATCATGAACACAACTTTTTTATTGCACAAAAACAGTTTTGGGAGGGGAGGTGTGTGTGTGTGTGTGTGTATGTGTGTGTGTGTGTGTGTGTTTGTGTGTGTGTGTGGATCTCACCATGTCGAACATTAATCTTGTATATGTTTCCACGTTTCTCAAATTATAAGGATTTTCTTTTCTCTTTACGAGGGCTGGCGTGGCTCAGTGAATAACGAGTTGGACTTGTAACTTGAATAGACCTGTACGATATAATTAAACAAATACTGTACAGCACATTTTCTTGGTTGTTTGTTAAGTTTTAAGCATAATCTCTCGATTTTTTTCATTAAATAACTTCCATTAAATTTAAGGTTTATAGTCCCTCCTCCAATTAAACCAATATGATACCCTAATGGTAAAGGACAATACATTCTGGGCTTTCTATGACAGTAATACCAAGAACTGAAACGAGTGTATCATAATGACAATCTGCGGATTTTCCAACAAAACAAAACTTTCATGATTTAACAGCTATACTTTCACAGTTGATCAGCTATTTCCCGAATTGATCCTGTTACGCTCCCAAGTCAGAGGAATATATACAAGTGTCGAATCAGTGGGAGTCATCCGTGTAATGCCCTGGGTATACAATTATCTGAGGAGTGTGTGTTAAAAAGTTTTGGCAGGCCTGTAATGTGCACTACCATAATTATTTGCTGCATTCTCCTTTTTATCTGTACTGTTTGGTTTATTCTTTTAAATGCAAAATTTTCTGTGGCGACCTGTGCATCAATTGTTCTTGTACTGAATTACTAAAGTAAAGCCGAGTACCAAACAAATATATTGTTAATGTATTCTCCATTTAGGAATGAGGCAAATGAGCTAAAATTAACGACTATCGCGGTTAGAAAATTTGCTTCTTCACATAAATGGCATAACTTTGTTTCATTAAAAATATAACAAAATAAATGCAACGCATTCTGCTTCTTTCACGCCCCTTCAACACGACAAAGGTTCTAGTCTACAGTAAATCCTCTTCGATCAACCTACGCCTCTCCGTACTTTTAGTACTTTGATTAAATACGCTACTACATTGTATAAAAAAAAATTATTTGCACGACGTAGATAAATTTTACTACGTGCTTGACCTCACAGGGATATGAGGTTGATCTGAATTGAATAGTTGCACAACTATTGCCAGATAATTGACCAATACAGGGACCTGGAGATTAGTCTACCTGTTCAAAATGTTCTATGCCAATAAATAAAATCTTATTCTCGTTTATCACTGCTATTGCAATGTGTGAATTTAAAGAACATATTGCTGTGTGTTTTGATTTCGATTTAAAAAAACAACATAAACATGACCTGACAGTAGAACTTCAAGTCAGGCAAATTAATTGCGAGAATTAGCTTCAAGAACAATTATAATAAAAATATAAAAACAGATGTTAGTAAAACTGAACGCCTGTTAAATATCTAACCATTTTTGAATCGAAGTTCCTTTTCCGAAACTCACCAACTTTCCCGAACAGGAACTAAACGGAACGGAGAAAATCAAATCCTATCAGCTCTACCAAATACTAGTTGACTTAATTATCTCGACTTGCTTAGCGGAATCTCCTTAAGGCAGTGTTTTACAAAGACGCCGGGATCTGTTGCTATTCCCAGCAAAGCGAAGCATCAGTTCAACCGATTTCCCAGTGGTCTGAAGCAAGCCTCCAAATCCCTAGACAGTTAGTGTAATTAGATTACTAGTTTGTAAAGAATAAAAGCATGACACATTACATTATTTGCCTCTTCTTAATAAATGAGACATGGCCTATCATTTGTCAGAGAAGGAGTTGTGCTCTGGGTAGAGATAAATGAAAAATCGTACAAGAACACACAAGCATAAAACGGTTGCAATTGCGACGGTAGATTAAACCTTAAAGCTAACTACAGACTCTATCGCTAGGGAAATCATCAAAACCAGAAAGGTGAAAAGAGAAATATAAGTATAATATATCAATCTATATAGAAAATAGGAATTTGTTCATATGAAAAATGACTGCAATTAACGCTTGCCATGGTGAAAATAAAGAAGCTTTGATGGAAAACATGATTATTTTTTGAAAGAATTGAACCGAAAACATATCGCTTTGATAGAATCTGTCTTACGAGAAGGAATAAGTGGCGTATATAACAACGGCTTAGGCAGGATATTAGTCTTGTTCACGTTCGACACTTGACTGTCTTGACCGTTTTTGCAGAAATAATAATGAAGTTTCCCCTCTTTGTTTATCTTAGTTCATTAATAAATGTATTGTCTTTCTGCCTTTCTGTATATCTTGGATAGCAGGTGTTCCTGTCACAGCCAATAAGAAACCTTTCCAGTGTATCGGCAAAAATCAAACTTTGTTCAGGAGGACTGTTCTAGACGCTTGTCTTGAAAACAAGCAAGCGTCGCGAATGATCTAGACTAGCAGGATCTGTTCTGAAACATTCATAACCGGATATGTTCAATGCTGAATAAGAAAGACTTCTCGAGAATATCATGCTCATGACGGTGATCTTCTTGATACTTGAACTGTGTATTGTTTAATGTCTCATCATTATCGGTTATTTATAGGCGCCCCAGAGAGAGTGGAATGATACACAGCAATCCACCCCTTACAAAATGCATTTCATCACCAAATATGTAACGGGTGCATCCCAGCATATAATCAAAGAGTTAATATACAAAAGCACCAATAGTAAACGTATTCAACGTGAAAACCTAGATAATCACAAAGTCTCCAAAAAGGAAAATGTATTCTTTCGCGAAAAGCATAACATATAAACATTGCTTAGTGTTTTTGTTTTTTTATTATTGATGGATTTCCATTTGAAAACAGCAGTAAACGTTCAGTTCACTGATATAATAAGTCACGTACAAATACACACATGCATTTTACCATGCAGATACAAACGAAAACATGGGCTCCTCTGACAGCCTATCTGTCAATTAGGATATTTTCGGATATTATTTTCAATACAGGCAGATATTCAATAACGCAATTATGATTTCAGTTCAAAGACTCCTGTTACTATGTCTTAATATATTACATGGCATAAAAAAATGCATGTAATGCAAATACTTCTAAAAGAACACACATTAATCAGGTTATTGAAAGTAGGTATAAAAGTCAAACAGGAAATTAAGCTTTCACAGAACACAATCAATCAAAAACACGTATTAAAACAAGCGATTACAATGTTAAAGAAACTAACCCGCCAAATAACGCAACATAACACTACAAAACCGTGTATCAAAACTTGTATCCAGATGTTCAGATCTGTCATATAATAATGTGTAGTTTTATTCACGGTTTGTGATTGAAAATGCTTTAAATGAATTATGAGTTGGTAACTCTTAATTCGAAGCTCTAGTTAGCTCTACTGGCCGAAGGCCAGCAGAGCTAATGGGATGGCGAGTTGCCCGTCGTCCGTCGTCCGTCCGTCCGTCTGTTAACTTTTGCCTTGTGAACACTCTAGGGCCTTCATTACTAATCGAATCTTTACGAAACTTTGCCAGTGTCTTTATATCAATGGAAGCTCGGACAAGTTCTAAAACCAGTCGGATCGGATAAATTTCACCGGAGTTATGGCCCTTGTTTTGCTGAAAAATGCCATATTAAGCCTTGTGAACACTCTAGCACCTTAATTTATTATTTGATCTTTACCAAACTTGCACAGATTGTTAATATCAATGAAAGCTCGGACAAGTTCGAAAACCAGCCAAATCGAATCAGTAACGCCGGAGTTATGGCCCTTGTTTTTTATGAAAATAGCCATTTTTTGCCTTGTGAACGCTCTAACACCTTCATTTATTATTTGATCGTTATCAAACTTGCACATATTGTTAATACCATTGATAGCTTCGCCAAGTTTGAAAATCAGCTAAATTGGTTAAGTAACACCAGAGTTATGGCCCTTGTTTTTTCTGAAAAATGCCATTTTCTGCCTTGTGAACACTCTAGCACATTCATTTATTATTTGATCTTTACCAAACTTGCACAGATAGTTATTATCAATAAAAGCTCAAACAAGTTCGAAAACCAGCTAAATCGGATCAGTAACACCTGAGTTATGGCCCTTGTTTTTTCTGGAAAATGCTATTTTCTGCCTTGTGAACACTTTAGGGCCTTCAATATTAATCGGATCTTTACTTAACTTTGCCTGTGTCTTTATATCAATGAAAGCTCGGACAAGTTAGAAAACTGGCAAGATTGAAATAATTTCACCGGAGTTATGGCCCTTGTGTTGCTGAAAAATGCCATATTAAGCCTTGTGAACACTTTAGCACCTTTATTTATTATTTGATCTTTACCAAACTTGCACAGATTGTTAATATAAATAAAAGCTCGGACAAGTTCGAAAACTAGCTGGATCGGACCATTAACAACAGAGTTATGGCCCTTGATTTAGTTAAAAATGCTATATTTTGCCTCGTTAAGACGATAGGGCCTTTATCTTTCATTCGATCTTTACCAAACTATATAAATGAAATCTTGGATGTTTCGAAGATCAGCCAGATCGGACCAGTAGCAGCGGAGTTATGGCCCTTGATTTAGTTAAAAATACTATATTTTGCCTCGTTAAGATTTTTCATCTGATCTTTACAAAACTTTACCTGATTGTTTATATCAATGACAGCTCAGACAGTTTCGAAAACCAGCCAGATCGGACCAGTAACAGATGAGTTACGGCCCTTGATTTAGTTGAAATTGCTATATTTTGCCTCGTTAATTCGATAAGGCCTTCATCTTTCATCTGATCTTTACAAAACGTTACCTGATTGTTTATATCAATGACAGCTCAAGCAATTTCGAAAACCAGCCAGATCGGACCAGTAACAGATGAGTTATGGCCCTTGATTTAGTTAAAAATGCTATACTTTGCCTCGTTAAGACGATAGGGCCTTCATTTTTCATGCGATCTTTATGAAACTTTACCAGATTGTTAATATCAATGACAGCTCGGTCAAGTTTGTAAACCAGCCAGGTCGGACCAGTAACAGTGGAGTTATGGCCCTTGATTTAGTTAAAAATCCTATATTTTGCCTTGTTAAGACGATAAGGCCTTCATCTTTCATCCGATCTTTAAGAAACTTTACCAGATTGTTAATATCAATGAAAGCTTGGACAAGTTCGAAAAACATCCAGATTGGACCATTTACATCGGAGTCATGGCCCTTGATTTTCTGAAATATGCTATATCTTGGCCTCATTAAGACGAAAGGGCCTTCATTTGGCCGGATTTCATTAAAACTTTGCAGGGATGATCAGTACCAAGCCTAGTTGTACATTGTCACCGTGTTCCAGTTGAATGCTTTTGGTGGAGGTATAGCCCTTTAAAGGTTTTAATACACAAACTTTGTTCGGGACTAGTTCTCTTGAACCCCTGGCCGGATTAAACGAAACTTTTTAGGGATGATCAATTCTGTGTCTAGTTGTGCAAATCATCGCCGTGTTCCGGTTGAATAATTTTTGGCAGAGTTATGGCCCTTTAAAGGTTTTAATACACAAACTTTGTTCTGATCTACTTCTCCTGAACCCCTCGCCAGATTTCAATGAAACTTTGCAGGGATGATCAGCACCAAGTCTAGTTGTGCATGTCATAGTCACGTTTCGGTTTACAGATATTTGGCAGAGTTATGGCCCTTTAAAGAATTTTGATACCACAATTTTTTTCTGGGCTAGTTCTCCTGAACCCCTGGCTGGATACAGACGAAACTTGACAATGATTATCTGTATCAAGCCTAGTTGTGCATATCATCGCCATATTTCGGTTGAATGATTTTTGGCAGAGTTGTGACCCTTTAAATGTTTTAATACACAAACGTTGTCCAGATTAGTCTCTTCTGAACTCTTTGCCAGATTTCAGCGAATCTTGGCGAGGATGATCGGTACCAAGCCTAGTTGCACCTGTCATTGCCATGTTCTGGTTGAATGATTTTTGAAAGACTTATGGCCCCTTATACATAAACTTTATCTTGAGCCAGTAGAGCGTCCACATGCCCTCTTGGGCCTCTTGTTTTGGGGTTTGGCCTGGTTGGTTCAAGCCGTTGATATTGTGTCTATAGAGTTTGGATTCTCAAAATATGTAAGTTATAAACATATACCATAAACATATACCTCGTCGTTAGAAGGTTTAGTAACGGTGTGCGTGTGTTTTAATATTCGACTGTTGTAGGCGGGATAGCTACTTTAATAAAAAACAAGAAAGGTGATATCACAAACAGAAACGGGTTAACAATAGGTCTACTGCAGTGGAATGGGCAGCGGAAAAATGGCCGCTGTTGGTGAAAACCAGGTTCTAGGGTACACAAACCTCGGTTATCCCAATAAAACGGGACATTGTAAATAAAGAAATATCCACCAGCCTACAAAATAAGTTTTAGAATAAAAACAAATGCAATTCAGCTGATATTTTTTCAGGTTGAAGATACATATATACACATTATTAAAATAAAGGACAGAATGTAATACAACTACCTTAAAACATGCTTGACACGAGAAATAGAGTTTAATTAACATTGTTGAAGTGATACGGGAAATAATTCCCGAGTGAGAAAGATTCTTGCGATATAGAAACGAGTGCGTTTTCGCACGAGTTTCTATATCGTAAGAATATTTCTCACAAGTGAATTATTTTCCGTATCACGACAAAAATGTTAACTAAACTATATAATATATATTCTGTGATGAATTTCTTTCCAATCGTCTTTGACACAAGTATTCCTTCTTCTGTTACTCCTTTGGCGACAGCGCGGAGTAATATTATGACGTCAATTCGTGACGTAATATCGTGACGTCTATCGTTTAGTTCATAACATTTGGCTACTGTGCTATCTTGCGCACTAGGCGAGATAGCACAGTAGAAAAAGGGATATGTTATAGATTTTCTCAAACTGGGAAATTTCTATAATTCATCACAGAATATATAATATGAAATCTTAACCAGGTTAACCAGGTTACTGAAAGTTGTGATATAATTTCAGAAATAAATGCATTTCAATTCATTTATTTCAGGTTAAAAATACACATTATTAAAATAATCACAATTTTTTAAAAGCATAAGTCCGCCAATCACAGTCAAGATAATAATTATATCATAAATAATATTTCATATAAAACAGTTTCGAATATCATAATTATATTAAAAACTAATTAAAAACGTTGTTATACAAACACTGCCCTATTGTTTCCGTCTCATGCAATGCTCTTTATTGTTTCAAAAACGTTCGACTGAAAAAGTTCATTCGTCATTGTTTTCGTGAAGCCGACTGCAGACTTGTTTTCGTGAAAAAAGCTATATAAACCTCTGACGTCACGTCCTTCAACCGGTAGAGCGTCATTTCAAACGATGTTCAACGTCAGAAAACATCCAAAACAACGTTTAAGACAACGTTACGTTCGAACAACAAATTGAACGTGTTCGAAACACCATAAAGCTGTATATTTTCTTCGTTTGGTGATGAGAGATGGACGTACAATGTAAATTGTGAGAATATGTTTGTATTATGTTCAATCTCAAATACATAACAATCCATGTCAGATTAAAAAACAAAATATTTCCATTGGGTTTATATTGTGCGAGATCAAAACCTGTGGTTGGGACTTGAAACACATCGAAACCGCGGGCCTACGACCCTTGGTATCGATGGTCTTCCAGTGCCGTCCACCAGGTTTTGATCTGGGACAATATAAACCCGTTGGAAATATTTTATTTCTTAAATAACATATTTCTTTACAGAATATTCATCAAAAAGCGATGTCAACATAAAATTGGAGTAATACTGAGTATTTAATTAGTTTATATTTACCTCATAGGTGGTGTTAGTTTCACATGACAAGCCTAAGCTCAAGCATCCGTGCATTGAACATTACGGCGTTCACATAAAATATATAGTTAAACTAAGGGTATTTGGTTAACTATGTGTATACTTCAATATAACCCATGCATTCAACTGTTCAATACGTCGAGATAAAAAAAACAAGAAGCCCAAGAGGGCCTGGATAGCTGGTTATATGGAGTCTTTGATGGGGAACACGACAACAACATGCGCAATTAGGCTTGGTACTGATCATTCCTGCCAAGTTTCACTTAAATCCAGCAAGGGGTTCAGGATTTTTTTTCTAAATAAGGTTTGTATATATTAAGCCATAACTCATTCAACCAGAACACAGCGATGATAGGCCTAATTAGGCTTGGTACTAATCTTCCCTCCCAACATTCGTTGAAATTCGGCCAGGAGTTCAGAAGAGATTAGTCTGGATAAAGTTTGTGTACCAAAACCTTTAAAGGGCTATAATTCCGCAAATTACATGCACAACTAGGCCTGGAACTGATCATCCCTGCATTCACTGAAATCCGGCCAGGGGTTCAGGAAAACATATTCCGGACAAAATGTGTGTATTAAAACCTTTAAAGGGCCATATCTCAGCCAAAAACCTTTTAACCGAAATACGGCGATGACATGCATAACTAGGCTTGGTACTGATCATCCCTGCAAAGTTTCGTTAAAATCCAGCCAAGGGTTCAAGAGAAATAGTCCAGATAAAGCTTGTGTGGTAAAACATTTAAAGGGTCATAACTCAGCAAAAAATCATTCAAGCGGAACATAGTGACGATATGCACCAATAGGCCTGGTATTGATCATCCCGGCAAAGTTTCGCTGAAATCTGGCCACGGGTTCAGGAAAAAAACGTCTGGACAAAGTTTGTGTATTAAAACCTTTAAAGAGCCATAACTCTGCAAAAATCATTCAACTGCAACACGGTGGCAATATACATAACTAGATTTGGTACTGATCATGCCTGAAAAGCTTCTTTCATATCTGGTCAAATGAAAGCCCTATCGTCTTAATGAGGCAAAATACAGCATTTTTAACTAAATCAAGGGCCGTAACTCCGATGTTACTAATACGATTTGGCTGGTTTTCAAAGTTTTCTGAGCTTACATTGATATTAACAATCTTTGTAAGTTTGGTAAAGTTCAGTAATAAATAAATGTGCTAGAGTGTTCACACGGCAGAATATAGCTTGTTTCAGAAAAACAAGTGCCATAACTCTGTTGTTATTAATCCCATTTAGCTGGTTTTCAAACTCGTCCGAGGTTTCATTGATATTAACAATCTATGCAAGTTTAGTAAATATCAAATAATAAATGAAGGTGCTAGAGTGTTTATACTCAGGCAGAATATTGCTTGTTTCAGAAAATGAAGGGCCATAACTCTGCTGATACTATTCCCATTTGACTGGTTTTCAAACTCGTCCGAGCTTTTATTGATAATAACAATCAGTGTAAGTTTGATAAGGATCAAATAATAAATGAAGGTGCTAGAGTGTTCACAAGGCATAATATGGCATATTTTAGAAAACACAAGGGCCACAACTCCGGCATAAATGGTCCGATCTTGCTGTTCTTCGAACTCGTCCAAGATTTCATTGCTATTAACAATCTGTGCAAGCTTGGTAAAGATCAAATAATAAATGAACGTACTAGATTGTTCACAAGGCAGAAAATGGCATTTTTCAGAAGAAACAAGGGTCATAACTCTTGTGTTACTTATCCGATCTGACTGGTTTTCGAACTTGCCCGAGCTTTTATTGATATTAACAATCTATGCAAGTTTGGTAAATATCAAATAATTAATGAAGGTGCTAGAGTGTTCACAAGGCAGAAAATGCATTTTATTTTTCAGAAGAAACAAGGGCCACAACTCTAGTGTCGCTTACCCAATTTAGCTGGTTTTCGAACTTGTTCAAACTTTCATTGATTTTAACTATCTTTGCAAATTTGGTAATGATCAAGTAATAAAGGAATGTGCTAGAGTGTTCACAAGGCAGAAAAGGAAATTTTTCAGAAGAAAAAAAACAAGGACCATAACTCCAGTGTTACTGACCCAATTGAGCTGGTTTTCGAACTTGTTCAAGTTTACATTGATTTTAACAATCTATGCAAATTTGGTAATGATCAAGTAATAAAGAAAAGTGCTAGAGTGTTCACAAGGCAGAAAAGGACATTTTTTCAGAGAAAAAAAACAAGGACCATAACTCCGGTGTTACTGATCCAATTTAGCTGGTTTTCAAACTGGTCCATGCTTTCATTGGTATTAACAATCTGTGCAATGTTAGTAAATATCAAATCATAAATGAAGGTGCTGAAGCGTTCACAAGGCAGAAAAGGGTATTTTTTAGGAAAAAAAACAAGTGCCATAACTCCGGTGTTACTGATTTGATATCGCTGTTTTTCAAACTTCTCCAAACCTTTATTGATATTAACAATCTATGCAAGTTTGGTAAAGATCAAATAATAAATGAAGGTGCTAGAGTGTTCACAAGGCTTAATATGGCATTTTTCAGCTAAACAATGGCCATAACTCCGGTGAAATTTGGTTTTCAAAATTTCCCTGCTTTCATTGATATAAAGACACTGGCAAAGTTTCGTAAAGATCAGATTACTAATGAAGGCCCTAGAGTGTTCACAATGCAGTGTTAATGGACGGACGACGGGACGACGGACGACGGACAACTAGCTCTGCTGGCCTTGGGCCAGCAGAAATAAATTGCTTCATTAGGCATGGGTTTATGTTTTAATAGATCACTTGTATTTTTCAATAGGACCAATGTATTACATATTTTAAAGCAGAACTTTGTCCCACGTTGAGATGAAAACGTGTTTATCGTGTGTGAATAGGGGAAATTTATTTACGATTTGTTTTTATTTCGTTCTATTTCCGTATAAGTCTCGCTTTATTTTGAATTCTGGTGCCTGCACCACAACAAACATCTCCGAACTTTTAACTTCTTGTCTTACTGCCGTTAAAGATCACGTTAAACTATATTGTGATAAAACTTATGAAAACTCTGGGATTAATTTATTTTGGTCTATAAAAAATTCAGGAGACGTTCTTGATAAACTTTTCAATAAACGTCAAGTTTCATCAATAAGCACTTATGACTCCTCAACACTATATACAACCTAACCACATCACATTATTAAAGACAAGCTAATTTCTATTATTCAAAAAACATTCGCTAGATTTTTGACATGTAATAATATTAAAGCGTTTTTCACTAATGGCAGTTTAGACAATTATACTATGTGGACTTGCCAAGAAGTTTGTGAAGCACTCATCTTCCTATTTGATAATATTTTCGTCAGGTATGTACCACCGTTTATAGACAAATTGTTGGTATCCCTATGGGTACGAACTGTGCACCACTTGTCGCAGATTTGTTTTTATTTTGCTATGAAAGAGATTTCATGTTGAGTCTTTCACCAGATACCCAGGCAGATGTTATTGAAGCCTTTAATGACACCTCTCGGTATCTGGATGACATATTGAACATTGACAACCCTTTCTTTCCAACTATGGTTAATACTATTTATCCTAAAGAACTTCAGCTTAACAAAGCTTATACATCTGATAATAACGCTTCTTTTCTTGATTTAGATCTCTCGATTGAAAATGGTGAAATAATTAGCAAAATCTATGACAAGAAAGATGATTTTAATTTTGACATTGTTAATTATCCCCACTTGGATGGGGATGTTCCCCGAGCAACTTCTTATGGGGTGTATGTGTCTCAACTTATTCGTTTTTCAAGAGCTTGTACTCGAGTTGAGGACTTTAATATTCGTGATCTTTGTATAACTAAAACGCTACTCAATCAGGGTTACCGTTACCATAAACTTCGTAAAACTTTGCAAAATTTTATTATCGTAACCCTGATCTTCTTTCCAAATATAAAAGTAATTTAAGGACTCTTCTGCGACAAGGACTATCACAACCTGACTTCTATGGTGATGTGATTTATAAACTTCGTAAGATTCTTGGTATTGATTACTTTCATACTATCTTTGTAAACTTGTTAAAAAGTTTATCAAAAGAGGTTATGACCCTATCATTTTGCAACGTACTGCATGCTTGGTGGTGGACCCTTTTACAGTTCGCCACTATGCTTTCCTCTTTAATTATACGATGACCGGACAGGCTGTGGACCCTATGATGACGCCTACCTAAAACCCATTGGGACGGTGGCATTTGATGTTTGTCTATGATCTTTCTTGTCGTGCCCTTAATGGTTTATTCTCTTGCTGCTCTGGCTTCTGCCAAGTCATTGAGTACCTTCATTGTGGCTTTCTAGGCTATTGTTTTTTGTATTATATTTACACGAGCATATTTGATATATGACCGTTTCAAGGCGGTAGCCCTGTTGTGAACCCTTTTGTGTTTGTGATGTCGTTTGCATTTATTATTACTTTTGCCTTCTTGCTTGTCTGTTTGCGTGTTTGTTTCTGTGTTTTGTGGTTGACTGTCCTCCTTGAATGCTAGTTTCCCTGTCCGATCGTTTTATATTTCTTTATATCATATGATATTGTATGCACCCAAAAGCAATGACACCCTAGGTACGTACTGTACCACAAACGAAAAAATACAAATGGACAATGCACAGGCCAATACACAGCATAAAGAGTGCTGAGGATATGGTTACCGGCTTGGAACGGTTAGTAGGCCATACGACCTACTGGTTTGCTGGTTATGCCAAACACATTGGTCCATTATGTTGATATTTGAACTTGAACATTTACTAGTTAACGTTCATGTCACTGAAATTATAAGTTAGTACTAATATACACATTGTTTCAGGTGCTGTCTTTTTTGCTGAAGCGCATTCTGTCATTTATGTTGGCAAAGACGAAGAAAGGTCTCATTAGTCCATGCATTATCTTTTAACAATACCAGTTTGAATTAATTTACAGTTTAATGATCATTAGATCGATCACTTTTGCCTTTTAATGTGCCGTAAATTCACATAATTGTTTCTAATTAGAAACAAACCAGTTGAATGGTTAGGTTCCGTATTGATTGATTTCGTATCAAAACTATGATTTAGAATAGATTTCATGTTTGTTATATATATATGTACATTTAGGCCTTGTTTCAGACGAACATCTCAATTAGAATGTAACAGCTTCATGTGTTGCGCAGTCAGCCAGTCGCGCATTAGGACTGTTAATTTCAAAATATAAAACAGTTGGTGGGATGCCTTATAAAGTAACAACTGATATCTTCACAACAGCCCTACATGCCATTACTGGTCGTCTGTAGATGCATGAAAACGGTACTACTGAACCTGCATTAATTTGCGGTTTAGTGTCATTTGACCGGGAGAGAGGATGTCTCCTGCGTCCCGTCAGAGTACACACCACCTGATGGCTACACCGAACTTGGAAACTGGAAGTCAGAAGTCCGTAGGCCGAAACTGAGATCAACACCCCACCCCCTCACCCCTCACCGCCCCCACCACAGTAGCAGTAGAAAGAATGCCGTATTTAGGTAGTAATAGGGATCAACGCTGAGGAGACTGAAGACCGAAGAGGGGAAAATGTACTGGCCGTCGGAGGTGTGTGCGGCGCAGGGGTCATACTATGATGGGTGTTGCCCCAAACTGGGCTACCTAAACTACAACTGCCCAGTAGTTTGCGCTGACCAACCACCTAGCGGATGTCGTCCAGATCCAACATCTCACCGCCGCAGCGAAAACTACTCAGAGCGAACTACAAACAGACAACGGAAACGACTACACAGCAGCACCAGATCAACCAACATACTCAACACAGATCATAGTCCAGACTCAATTGTACCCATCAAGTTTGCTGGTGGAGGGTCTATAAACATCAGAACTACACACACACACACACACACACACACACACACCTTATAAAGTTTATACTAAACTATTTGATTCGCTGGTTTGGTCTTTTATAGCTTATGATGCAGCAATATGGGGTACTCAAACCTAATCTTGTATTGAAGCCGTACAACTAGAGCTATGCGGGTATTTTTGGGTACGACAAGAAACCCTCAGCTGCAATGGCAGGAGGCATGGCATGGCAACCGGTTTGTGTTAGACAAATAATTGCGGTATCAAATTACTGGGTACGATTGAGTCATATGCCTAATATAAGTTTCAATAAACGAATATTCTTGTATTGTTTTAATAGCAAAGATTCTGGATACAAAAATTGGTGTTTCAGTTTTAAATATTTTTTCAAAAATTGAGCTTAATAACGTTCCGAGTGTAATTAACCCTCTTGTTAAACGTAAATTGTTAGATGATGTTAATCGTGCAGTTTTAAATGTTTATAATAAATTGGAATGTAAATATTAACTCGGAACGTGTAGTAGTAACATTGGTGGCAATAAATTACGTACTTATAAGTTATTTAAAACTACATTTGAAACAGAAACGAACTGTAAACTAATACTACCAAGAAATCATAGGCCGGCTTCTTCCAGATTCTGTTGTGGCGTAGCACCAATTAGATTAGAGTCTGGAAGATATGAAAGACTTCAGATGAGTGAAAGAGTTTGTCCATTTTGTAATGTTCATGTGGAAGATGAATTGCATGCTATGATAACCTGTCATTTATATAATGATATCAGAGCTAATTTATATGATAAAGCAATATGCCTAAATCCTTATTTTAATAACTCTACAGATGAACAAAAATTAGTATATGTATTCACAAGAGCAGGCTTAATTCGTGTATGTGCCAAATCCTGCTATTTAATTCTTCTACGTCGATGATCTAGCTGTTTGTATCGCTAGTCCTTTTTCCTTCTTAAATATGCCAAACAATGTCAATTTTATATCGGTAAATAATTTCCATTTGTTTTATCATATCGTGATTCTGTTTTATTTTCTTCTATGTAAATGATTATAATCAGTTCCTTTTTGATCTGATCAAAGGGGATACATGATTTTTTAATTTTGTTCCAACTAATGCGCAATAGTGCTTTGTTTATTTTGTCAAATCTTACAATACTCATTCTTAGTACATATTTTATAGATATATTAGCATCATTTACATAGTCTTAATGTGTAAAATATATGCTAATATCCTTTGAGTTTGAGGTTATTAGCTACTTTTACAATATGTTGATAGTTTTATAACTACCGTCTCTTATCATTCTAATTAGAATGGCATCTTATAGTGTTTACGATGTATTTATGTTTGTATTTATTGTAAACCATGATGAGACTTTAGAAATATATATACTTAAGGCCAAAATATTTGCACGGTTCTTTATATTATCATATTTTTCAAATGGTTTCAATTTTTACATTCATCATTAGCTGTCGTAATCCAAAGCAATCGCCTTAAACATTGTCACCCGGTTTTCAATACAACTGATCACTTCACCGTTCGATACGTACGATTGAAAATATTAAATTTGGGTACGTTTAGAAGGATTTTTCTTATATTTTATGAACCGTGCACATCTTTTGGCCTTAAGTATATATATATGATGATATACATATTCAGGTAGTATGTATGAATTTCAGAAACACGTCAAAACGATTGACGACGCAATAGTTTTAGACTTGCCAACACTATACATTTATGTGTGATTGGACACTATATACACTTTTAAGAGTACTATAGTATGCAAAGGTTAACACAGATCAGTTAAATAATAATACATGTAATATATAGCTTAGGTTCGCGCATTTATCCTTCCCCTCTTGTTGTTAAATCATATAAATTTAACTAGTTATTTTGACAATGTCTATATCAGGATATCTGACATGTACCTCATGTATCACAATGTTGTTTTGTGTTTTTGCTTTTTTACATTTGCGTTTGAGTCCGGTTTAAAAATCGGATCACACTGTATTCAAGAATATGTCATATCCCCCAGCTTTGCAAAACCCCGTGATATTATGAAGATGTATATAAACACGGACATGTATTACAAACCCGTGCATATGTACTCAGTTGCAAAAAAAGTGGACACTGAGTTTTGTTTAGATTTAATTGTATAAAAAAAATAGAATTAAATTGACGAATTCCAAAATGAACCAAAGTTTACATCTTCCCATTGCCAATATCATTTTCTCATTTGTTTTTCAATAGGTTGGGACTGTCGTTTGATAAAGAGGATAGGGTGTAAAGTAAAATGTTCAAAGTGTCCAGTTTTTTTTGCAACTGAGTATATTACGATATTTCACAGAACAGAACAGAACAGAACATATATTTTATTTAACTTGTACATACGTACATCGTCATTTATACATACATAGATACAATTGTTCATAAACAAGTCACGTGATTCTACAAATGAATCATTTTATATCAATAGTTTGAATAATACATAGATATAGCAAATAACTATTACATGAGGATGAATATACAAAATATCTTTTATTATATATTCAACAACGAATTTCTTACAGATAAAGCTTTACTTAAATATTTTGCTAAATTAATAATAACATTATTATGTTGCGTCTGAAGTAATTCTATGAATTTAAACATACTTGGTCTATTATAATAATATTTCTTAATATAAATTTTGCGTATTCATTTATAACAAGTGCATTTCAAAATGAAGTGATACTCGTCTTCCAAATCGCTGCTATTACAACATTGACAATATCTTTCATTTCTAGGTATTCTATTTCTAGTGTATCGACCAGTTTGTATTCTTAACGCATGTGCAGATATTCGGATTTTTGTTAAATATGGTCTTAAATTACATGGTAAAATATCAAGGTATGCTTCGTAATTAAAACTCAGTTTACAATGATTATATAATTCAAGTACACTACTTGATTCTTTATCCACAAACCATCCTTGTATGAAACAATCAACAACTCTTTGTCTGAATACGTTAATAAAGTAATTAAAGTTAACAGAAGTTGGATCATTCCAGACATTAGTAAAACCATATTCATTTAACATCTTTTCTATGTTTGATACCCAGTTTGTATAACCCTTTTTACAATCGTTTAATGATGAGATGTAAATATTTTTAAGTATTAATGTTATCTGTTTTTAGTATTTTAAACCAATATTTAACAATTAATACATAACGTGTTATGAATAAAGGATATCTGCCAAATTCACCATAAACTCCTGCTGTTCATGAGCTATTTCTCACCTTTAAAATTTGCTTACAAAATTTTAGATGTAATCTCTCGATTTTCTTTGATTTGTATATCCCCAAATTTCCGAAGAATAATTCAAAATTGAGCCAACAAAAGAGTCAAATAATTGACATAGTATTTTCGGTTTCAATCTTATCTTTTTACAATTATTTAAGAGTACATTCAGTGCTTTCAGAGCTTTTCCAATCAAATGTTCTCGGTTTAAGGCAAAATTTCCCGTATAATCAAAAACTGTTCCTAAATAGTTGAAATCATTTACTACTTCTATGTTTCCTCCATTATAATTCCAAGATTCATTGTTCAATAGCCCGCCTCTTTTTCTAAAAACATGACTTTTGTTTTCGCCGTGTTTACCTCTAAGCCCCATTTGTTACAATAATTATAAAGTAGATTAATATTTTGTTGCAATTCTTCAGGTGATTTACCCAAAATGACCATATCATCTGCAAATAAGAGTCAAATAAGTACTATATCATCAATTTGTAAACCTGTATTAATGTCATTTTGTAAATATAATTCTAGGTCCTCAATAAAGAGCGAGAATAATATTGGCGAATTTATTTCCCCTTGTCTCAACCCAATCGCATATTTAAAAAAGTCTGAGTACTGTTCACATTTCCTAACACATGATTTTACTTTTTCATACATATCTTTAAATATTCTTAACAAAACATTTCTTCAAATCAACAAATACACAATATAATCTTTTCTTATCATTAAGAAACTTTTGCACCGTATTTATTAAGACAAACAATGCATCAGTGGTTGAACGCCCTTTCCTAAATCCAAACTGCGCATCAGATGTAACATAATTAGTATCACAAAAGTTACAATTCTCTTATTTAATACAGTTGTGAAAAGCTTAGATAAGCAGCTTACTAGAGTGATGCCCTTGTAATTATTAACAATATTAAAATCCCCAGTTTTATGTAATGGAATAATTATACCTTCGGTCCATTTTTCTGGAAAATACCCAGAATCAAGTATAATATTAAACATGTCACACAAATGAGAAGATAAAATATCAATACTTTCAATTAAATATTCATTCATGACATAATCACTTCCTATACATTTTTCTCTCTTAACATGTTTTACCGCATCTAAAATTTCTTGTACAGTTATGCGTGTATCTAGTTCTTCAAAGGTGCAGCTTAAATTATTAAAATCATGATTATTACAAAATTCCTCTGCATCATCATTTTGACATTGAAAATTATCACAGTGTTTCACAAACCCGTGACTAATTTACACGCTATTTTGCAGAATTGCACAAACACGTGCATACATTATAACACAGCTTCCGATATATTTTTAAATTTTGGAGGACAGCGACGTTTTTTTATGGCATTTTGAGAATTGTAAAATAACGTTTACTTGCTGTGGATGTCCAGCATGACTTTCTATTCCATACATTTATAACTTCATATTGCAATATTTAAAAACACATGTGTGTGTATTATATAATTATATTATTATTAAACATACATATTACAATATATAAGTATTACAAAGTTGAGTTATCACGCGTAAGATAAGACATTTTGTTTGGAATGTTGTATACAGATTTTTGCTGGCGCCGAGCATTATATCATTTTTGCTAACGAGTTTAATAAATTCAATAATGAATGAGAACGAATGTTAGATTCTATTTATTACGTAACTTATAACGTCACATTACGTCAGAAAACGTACATTAACGTGATGTCCATGACGTCATTAACGTTATGTTATATCACTAGAGGAATATCGAAAATATTGAATGGTGTTATTACACTCCCACACCACATGTTATGTGATAAATATAATTTCATGATGTTACCCGACTGTTCTTCTTTCTTACTGCGTACCTTCCAGGTGGTATAAAACGTGGGTAATAACAGAGACAACTGGTGTGTCTTTCCTTTCAATTTCCTTCAGGCATGTTATTTACAGCCAGATAGTTAAGATATGCGATAAACATAAAGATATAAAATTCGATAATCATCGTCCTTTATGTGTTCTAGTCGTTTTAACTTGAATAGCGACCTGTCAGCGTTTGGGACTAGCGACAAGAAAATACATATATAACACTAGTTTATTCTCATTAAAAGAATATTGACTGCGGAAAATATTAATATTCGCCTATATAATAAAAGTTAATGGGAAAATTTCAGTATATATATCAATTTTAGTAAAACTAGTTAATTTTGTCTGCAAGTTTGTTTATCAGTATTTGCATCGTCATGCATTCGATACGTATTACATTATATGGCAATGTGCAGTAAACACGAGCCTCATAATGTTTATGGTTTATGTACAATACCGTCTCTGGAAGAGCAAGCATTGAAATATAGTAATAAAACGCATATCCGTCTTTATTACTTAACTACGTTCCAACTCGTTGATAATAATGAAAACGATGCATTAATGTAAGGGCAAGCCGGTCTTGTGTTACGTGGTTTTCTAATTTATTTTACTCTCATCAAAGTACGACATAGTGCACATTTGTATAGTATTGTACAATAAAAGGTAATCATTTAAGGTAGCTGCACTCTTCTTTCTCAAACAAACAAACAAACAAACAAACATATAAATAGATAAATAAATAAATAAATAAATAAATAAATAAATATATAAATAAATAAATAAATAAAAAAATAAATAAATAAATAAATGAATGAATGAATGAATGAATGAATGAATGAATGAATGAATGAATGAATGAATGAATGAACGAATGAACGAACGAACGAACGAACGAACGAACGAGTTCGAACGAGTTCGAACAATACAAACATTACACAGAACACAATAACTATAACATGTTTTAAGTGTTTATTACTATCAACGTTTTTGAAACGCATTTTTGGTCGAGCTTCCTTGCGGAGAGCATGACTAGCGAAAACTCTGAGGTCTGATTGTAAATGTGTGCAAACAGGTCTGAGTGTAAATGTGTGCAAGCTGGTCTGAGTGTAAATGTGTGCAAACATGTCTGAGTGTAAATGTGTGCAAACAGGTCTGAGTGTAAATGTGTGCAAACAGGTCTGAGTGTAAATGTGTGCAAACAGGTATGAGTGTAAATGTGTGCAAACAGGTATGAGTGTAAATGTGTGTCAACAGGTCTGAGTGTAAATGTGTGCAAACAGGTCTGAGTGTAAATGTGTGCAAACAGGACTGAGTGTAAATGTGTGCCAACAGGTCTGCGTGTAAATGTGTGCAAACAGGTCTGAGTGTAAATGTGTGCAAACAGGTCTGAGTGTAAATGTGTGCAAACAGGTATGAGTGTAAATGTGTGCAAACAGGTCTGAGTGTAAATGTGTGCAAACAGGTCTGAGTGTAAATGTGTGCAAACAGGTATGAGTGTAAATGTGTGTCAACAGGTCTGAGTGTAAATGTGTGCAAACAGGTCTGAGTGTTAATGTGTGAAAACAGGTCTGAGTTTAAATGTGTGCAAACAGGTCTGAGTGTAAATGTGTGCAAGCAGGTCTGAGTGTAAATGTGTGCAAACAGGACTGAGTGTAAATATGTGTCAACAGGTCTGAGTATAAATGTGTGCAAACAGGTCTGAGTGTAAATGTGTGCAAACAGGTCTGCGTGTAAATATATGCAAACAGGTCTGACTGTAAATGTGTGCAAACAGGTCTGAATGTGAATGTGTGCAAACAGGTCTGAGTATAAATATATGCAAACAGGTCTGAATGTGAATGTGTGCAAACAGGTATGAATGTGAATGTGTGCAAACAGGTCTGAGTGTAAATGTGTGCAAACAAACGTCTGGAGTTCCTTTTTCGACTTTTGTCTCTACTTCTACTGTCCTGTTTTATCGGGACGACAATAGGGTAAGAGTGAGATTTGGTGCACTCTAGATTTCTTATCGGGACGACAATAGGGAAAGAGTGAGGTTTCGTGCACCCTAGAATCCGGTTTAAATCACCAATGGTCCTTTTGCCACCGACATTTCCATGGCGTACCAACTGTTGCGTATTGACATATATAAATATTTCTCCGGAATAAATGCCACGCACGACAAATCCTCTAATTTTAAGACCTGTTTAAACGGCAAATCGTTTTAACGATTTCGTTTTTGTTTTTTTGTTTTCGTTTTATTTTTGTGTTACTTATGGTTAAAGGGAATGTAGCGCCACAGCCAAACAAGCTTTATTACTGAGAGTTCTGAAACACTTGGGGAAAGGTGAAAGAATTATCAAAATCGGACGATAAACAAAAAAGATATGACCATTTAAAAGTTGTTCTAAAACGAATATGGGAGCCGCCATTTTTAGAACTATGACGTCATAGTTCCAATTTACCATATATGGAATATTGATCAAAATCATATAAAGCAAAGAAAGTCGCTGCAAATGAATGCAAAATCCTTTACTTATAAAGCATTATTGCCATTAAGTCACGTATGATACATATTTTTCATAAAGTAGCTGTCATTTTTTCCTATTAATCAGTAATTTTTCATATTTATAAATATTCCATATATGGTCAATAGAACTGTGATGTCATAGCTCTCAAAATGGCGGCTTCCATATCCGTTTTAACAGAACCTTCAAATAATCATAACTTCTTTGTTTATCATCCGATTTTGAAAATTCTTTCACCTTTATTCATTTTTTTCAGAACTCTCAATAATAAAGATAGTTTGCCTGTGGCGCTACATTCCCTTTAATACTGACCAGTGCTGGTTTAGTGTTACTACATTTATATTTAGAACTAACTTAATCACTCATTAGTAATTAGATTTATGTGAAGCATCACCGTTTGTATCAATGCTTCAAGTATACTATATCACTTCATCTTACATTTCACGTGAGAAAACCTTTGTACTGACAACGCCAACTACAATGCACACCTCTTTCTGAACTTATTACATATTAATATTTACATCCCACTGTATTTGTGTATATGCCAATTTGCCACTTTTGAGAATGCACTTAGTAAACCCCTTCTACGCCATTTTTTAAACTGGCTTCTTGGATAAAGATACAGATAAGAGCTTTCATAGTCGAGGTGTTAACGACATAAACGTTATAAAAATTCTCACCTCTCACCGCTGCGAGTTCGAATCAACCTGTAATTGAGAAAGTTTGGTTCTTACGGATGGCAGGAGGTATACAGTACTGAAAGGGGGTATTCTGCGGTGTTAACGACATATCGTTAATAAAAATGCTCACCTCTCACCGCTGCGGGTTCGAATCAACCTATAATTGAGGAAGTGTTGGTTCTTACGGATGGCAGGAGGTATACAGTACTGGATCTATCCAGGAAAAGGAAGTATTCTGCCTCTACCACAAACATATCTATCGTCATATATGTCCTAAAAATGTGCTACAAATGACGTAAATAACCATTCAAACAAACAAACAAAGATAATAAACAGATTTGATTTAAACATATTTTATTGCCAATATTTTACATACAGAGCAAATATAAACATATATCCAATAGGAATATTATAATGACAAATGGTGTGGGTAACAAATTCTACCAACTTAGATTAAACCCTTCCCAGTTAACATATTGAAATTGCGAATGTATAAGGCTGAGAGTAATAAAATACAATGGCAAATACACTGAGGTAGTAAAAAGCTGAATAAGTAAATAAAATATAAGGAGAAAACATAAAAGAGAACGAAAGAGAGATAGAATAGTGAAAAGACTGAGAAAGACTAGTTAACCCCCAATTTGAATTCCAGTCAGTTTATGAACGCCTGAACGCTATCTAGAAAACATTTTCAAAATATAATATACGCATACGCGCATAGTACGTGTAGATTGTTGAAAAACATCAGAGACAGATTATATAAACCTGTATGTGTCCCGTATATATGTTTGAACTGCTTCGAAGAGAGATTCATTTTCTCTGTCAGTTAACTGTTCGCGACCATAAACATAGATATCATAATTCATATCATATTTCATATCATTTCTATCTTTTCCAAAACTTCCGTATATACAAAAATATAGTTGTGCTGTTGCAAGTGTCATATTGTATGCAATTTTGTCCAAATTAAAATGACTTGTTATATCCTTCTCATTTTGGGGGAAAACTTAAAATCTGTTTTCCTTTATATTATTTATTGCCCTTAAGACTAGGTACTTGATTTATCTTCAGAAATTTAGACTTTGTATTAGACGTTTAAATAAACTTAAGGTTATAGGCTATCACCCACTGTTATTTCAGTTTAATGAACCATACAAGGAGCGGTGAAAGTAAACGTTTATTTATTTATCTGGTGTCATATCAGGATTATCCCTAACATTGTCAATATTTTCCTCTACCTGTATATCCCATTACGTTCAAGGTTTTGTGTACATGTTCAAATACATCTAGAGCCTATAAGTAAAGTCAGTAAATCCCGTCTTATCGTGTTCTTTGTTAGTTTTTGGTATAGGTTGGTATAGGTTGGTATAGGTTGTTCGTCTCCTTTGACGAGACGCAATGACCGTCTTCCATGTTGGAATCGCGACCCATGGTCAAGTAGGTCGTTTTCGACGTACGGTTTGTTTTTATGGTGTTTTACGTCATTTTAAACAAATGTAAGGTTATATATGACGGTCGATTTTTTGTGGTGGAGGCAGACCACCCACTTTTCCTGGGTAGAACCAGTACTGTACACCTCCCGCCATCCGTAAGAATCGACACTTCCTCACTTACAAATCGAGCTCCCAGTAGGATTCGAACCCGCAGCGGTGACAGGCGAAGGTTTTCAAAGCAACGTCGTTTTACAGCCTGGTGCTATATGGTTATATACCATTATTGCATTTTACATAGGCCCACATTATAGCATTTTGGCCTTCGACTCATATTTTTAAATCCCACTGGCTGGGAAAGACACTAACTTATCTTAAAGAACTGTCTTAGATACACTCAGAAATGACCATCAAATTGGCGATAATGTAATGATTTTAGCCTCTAATAGTTCACTGAAGGTGGTCACCCCTAGAATGGCAGTAAATAATTTTACTTTTTGCAATAATTTTATCAATAAAAATACAAATTTCAGTCAAAATATCCTAAATGAACATGTTTTATGATGGAAATCCAATCATCCAATCAAAATCTACCTTACAATCTGACTATATGCCCTAATAGACACTATGCCAATCAGAAGCCCCAAATCAATAGAGGTATCTGACCTAAAAGCCTCTATCTCAAAGCGTTGTGCTTTCAGACTTGTGCTATAGTGTTTGCAGTGCCAGTCTTTCTCTGTAATTTCAAACTCAAAACTGCTAACCGTCAATCTCATTTTCGCCTCGCATAACTTTAGTATGTTTTATTTATTGTTAAACGTGAACTTTCTGGTCTATGTCTAAGTGACTTGTATGTGTATATGCAAATGCGCTTATCTGCTTTCATGTAGGCTTTCGCGTCGTTTATATTATACTGGTAAGCACCAATATTTTCTCTGTTTTGTTGTGGATGATATATTTATGAATATGTTTCTTTAGTTTGTCTGGAAGTGTTTTCTTTTGTGCCAGTAATATTTTCATTCATCGCGGTGTTCCTCAGTACAGCGTTCCATCTATATCCACGTTATTTCGGAATTGTTAAGCTGTTTTGCAAAGCGATGTTGGCAATAATCAAGCAATTGCATTTAAATGTGGAACAGAAGTACAATGATCGTTTTTAGCCAAACCATCATTATCATAACTTCTTTGTTTATCATCCAATTTTGACAAGTGTTTCAGAACCCTCAAGAATAAAGACTGTTCGGCTGTGTGCCTACATTCCCTTTAACTAATTTAACTAAGTTACTTCGAACATAATTGATCAGGTTAACACACTTAATCTTATTAGGTCTGCAGTATTACAGAAACAAAACATTAAATAATTGGTGACCGGAATACGTCCAAAAAGAGGTCGGAACCACTTCTAGCATTGCGTGTTTTACTGATCATAGTGTTCCTATTGTATAATTTCATAGATGACAATATCTTATACCTTCTTTGGAACTGAGCTTAACATAACTGTTAAGCAGAATACGTCCATAAACTGGTCAATGTCAAGAATGCTGACATATATTTGGAATTGATTCATATTTCTCATCAAGGTGTTTATATGCAGAACGTTGGGAGACTGTAAACTAATATATCGATGCAGGTTTGAAGACCGTGTCTTAAAGACTAGCCAAGTGCGAGGCATTAAAAAGGTGTAAATGCACGAGTACCTTTTAGAAAGAAAAAAACTAAGGTTTCTAACAATTAACACCTATAACATGGCATGTTTTTCACTTATAATGTACAAGTCTCTTAAACGCCTACAGCATACATCCTATTTCAAATATTTACCGACCCATTTATCGATGACTTTGCGCGCCGTGGAACGGTTACTTTAATACGATTTAAAGCACCTATAAATTCCAGTCGTACCGTCGTAACTGGGCCTTAAAACAATATTCGCCGGTCCTTCACCCGGGTCTAGATTACACCTTCAAAGTAAAGAAAGTAGTTTACCTCCCACTCCAACTACAATGAACAGTTTATGTACCATTTTTATGGAATACCAGCTAAAGCAAACATATCATTTATATCCAAATATGATTTTTTGCCCCACAACTT
The DNA here is from genome assembly GCA_037043455.1 of Cyrtodaria siliqua. Taxonomy (NCBI): domain Eukaryota; kingdom Metazoa; phylum Mollusca; class Bivalvia; order Adapedonta; family Hiatellidae; genus Cyrtodaria; species Cyrtodaria siliqua. The sequence continues at coordinate 295,439 of JAWPHD010001286.1, forward strand.
TCATGGTAGGGCTTCTAATCTTTTAGAACGACCGTCTTCTTCTCGTGTGTAAACTTCGTCATTCGACCAAGACACGTCTTATGAGTTAACCGATTACACAGCAATGTGTCAATGGTGTTTTAATGTTTAATTTGTTTTTTATATGCGTGGGAGATAATGTAAGCGAGTAGTCTGTAAGGTGATGACACTTTTACTTTTAATCTACTCAAAATCAACATGCAATATTATATGGTTTTAATTTATGACATTGATATATCAAATATGTTTTTTATTTCAAAACATTTTAACAAATATGTGTATTACTAACCTATTAATGGGCGTTTCTCCGTACACAATTTCAAACTAGACTATAGTAACGTTTGTTGTTTTCATATTTGTTTAATTACGTCAACCGAGGGAAAAAAATAGATAGGCGTATTTAAACAGAAGGTCAGTATTTGGATAACGATGCAATTAATTTCCTATTTATGAACTAGAAGGACCCTACCAAACTGAACCTGTTATAATGTTTGTTGTGATGGATTTAACAAAAAGAGAGAAAAAAAAACATACCCATGACAATCAATGTTTATATAAACCCTATATGACTATTTCCCGTGTGCTACGTACGTGGTGGCAGAAAGAAGCTTTTATATAAACCCTATATGACTATTTCCTGTGTGCTACTTACGTGGTGGCAGAAATAAACTTTTATATAAACCCTATGTGACTATTTCCCGTGTGCTACGTACGTGGTGGCAGGAAGAAACTTTTATATAAACCCTATATGACTATTTCCCGTGTGCTATGTACGTGGTGGCAGAAATAAATACGACCACCGTGGCTTCTTTGAGCAATAAGATGGCACTAACTGAAATATCTACGACAGAATGTTACGCAAGCAACTCTCAATTGTGCAACATAAACGGGGGAGTGGTTTGGGTGGGGGAGGGGTTGGTGGTGGTGGGGGTGGGGTGGGGGGGGAGGCGGCGGTTGTTGCGGAGGGAGTGGTGTTGAGGGGTCGTCTGGAGCCGCCAAAACCATGTTCAATTTCATTAGTACAACAATAGCAAACATTTTCATCTAATCTATAGAGTGTAAACATTTTCTTTATGATTTTACTGTTAACAATGCGTCAACATATACATATAAGACAGTTGAAACAATTTTGGTTGAATGGTGTTTTACGCCATTTTCAGCACATCTTAGGCTATATATTACGATTGATTGTTCTGTGGTGGAGGCAGACCACCCAGTTTCTTGGGTAAAACAAGTACTGTATACCTCCCGCCATCCGTAACAATCAACACGTTCTCATTTACAAGTCGAGCTCCCAGTGGGATTCGAACCCGCAGCGATGAGAAATGAGATGGTTTCAAACGCAGCCATCATGGCCACGGAAGCATTTCATTGAATTCTGGGGCAGATGTTGTTTAAATTGAAAAATAAGTCCCTCCACGGTGTTGAATGTAATATGGGAGTACTGTATATGAATAATAATGACTACTATGCATGAACAACTCTATTTCAGCCTGAAAAAACACGGGATATTTACACCCAGTGGTCAACCTGAAAATTACCACCACCAAGTGGTCAACCTGAAAACAACATAGGCTATTTACCTCCAGTGTTCAACCTGACAACACGGTTCAACAGGAAAACAACACAGACTATTAAAAATAACACGGGTGTGGTTAGCACTACGAGAGGATAGGAACGTCATTTATCTAGATCTGAGTCAAGGTTTTAATTTCAATAAAAACAAATATGTTGACTACAACATTTATACACGTTTCCTTGTTTTCTGTTTATCAATCTCTTCCTAGCAGTAGACATGCAATATAATACCACACAGTCACACAATAGGAGTGACCGCGTATTATATTTTAATAAACGGTGCATCCTGTTTTTCTCTTTATTCCAACCAGAGGGTTTCTTTTCCATAGTCGTGTAACAGTAGCGTAATATAACGCATAGACATAATGTTATATTCAGCTGAGTCGGTTTCAACTTTCGGATCATCATTCAGTTTGATGTACAGCCTGTCCTGCTCGCTCGTCATTTATAACGACAACATATAATAGAGTCATCATGTCCTAGAATGGCCGCTGGCACGCGGTCTGTTTATTCTCACCTTTGTGGTGACCATTCGACACCTTGGTACGTCTAGTGGCCACCATTGATTAATTAGTCCATTTCGATTTAACTGTTACACAATTGTAAACGGCTACTGACATATCTCTGTATGTTCTGTTGTCTTTATTGTCACCTTGGACTGATTGATGTTTGATTTATTGATAAAGTGTATTGACAACGATTGCTACACTTTTGTACCACAGGAAGAGCGTATTGGACAATAAACAAACACAAACTTTCATTTCGATATATAAACAATTTAGATCTAAATCTAATTTGTATATGAATCTTTATCTGTGTCTCATCAATGTACAATGCAAAATAAAACATGTTTACAAGGTCATACATTCTTTATAAAGCCAGTCAACGTTTGAATTATATAGAGAATATTATGTGCCTTTTACTATCAAGTTTATCAGGCGAGGCTTAGAAAACGAAAAATGGTGAGGCTTAGAAAACGAAGAATGGCGAGGCTCTTCGTTTTCGTGCCGAGCCTAATTAACTTGGTAGTAAAAGGCACTGACATAATATTCTATTTATCATGTAGATTATCCACATTTTTTGTATGAATTACTATTATTACCTATTTCTCAGAATGTTACGCTTATCGAGGACGCCACCATGTTGTTGTTTTTTGTTTGTTTTATGACGTCAGGCAACGTTACGTGCATGACGTCAGATAACGTTACGTACAATAAACGCCGAGGGATTCCGCATTGACTTGCTCTATTGGTCAGTGCCCAATAAAGCAACATTTAATAGGTCACCCCTTTATTAGGCAGAAAAGTGCATATCTGCATGATAAAAGAAACTATTAGAGTTCACCAAGGTAGGGAAACAGTGAACCAATACTTCCTTGTGATCTAATGCATGCATGCTAATTAAACATTTATCAATCATAGTATAGTTAAAAGATTATCCGTATAGTGTGTATCGTGAAGAACAGAAGTGCCATATTCGCTCAAAACTTATATCCAGCTGGCTTGCGGAACGTCGATGGTTCTACTAATTGCCCGGAGCACCTGTGGTGTTCCTCCGCCATTGGAAGCAGGAAAGTCGCTATATGATCTTAACTGTTGGCGCGACTATAAACATGCAATTCAAAGCTTAGACTTGAGACATATCCAGTAAATTTAATATCTACATTTAAAATTATCTCTACATATGCCATAATGACTTTGTGCAGAAATAATTGTTTATATTGCTCTGCTTTCGACAAGGTCTTAGGAATGAAAAGTGAATCAGAAGAAAGTATAGAATATATGTTAACTTAAGTTATATAAGAACAAGAAAAGTATAACGCATGAGTTATAAGTAGGCGATTTTTAATGATGGGTTAGTTTGTGGAGGCTTTGTTCAAGCCACATACCTGTAGTCTCGATATGGAGATGACAGGAAGGTAAAGTGAAGAATTAAAAGATACTGCTTGAATACAGATAAGTTTTTTTTTGGTCTTAGGTATACATTATTATACATGTTAAAGGGAACATATTCACGTATTTTCAATTAAACGATTTACACCTGAGCTATTACAAAGGGAATTTCAGTGACCATGCTACAATATAATATAAAAGTCATATTTACTTAAATTTTACAAGTGATTATCATATGGGCCACGTGAGGCGGGTCAATGTCCGCCGCACCTATAACCGCATTTTTTTTTTAAATATGTAAAATAAAAATGTTTCTTAACGTTCACAAAAATTCAAATGTTAAACCGTTCATAATATAAACCACAGAAGCCGCAATAATTTAAACGAGTCTTACAACGATGTTCCGTGGTGTATATGTATATCAAACATATGTTTTTCGATTATCGAGATCATTTCTGAACACCAAACTTGTATCAGACCGAAAACCAGAAATGTTGTGTTCTGTTCTGTTCATCTCGGGTAGGAGCTTTCCCTCGTGGATGTTTTGTGATTGGGCGGGGGTAAATATCCATCTGCAATAAAAAAACGCGCATGCGTGTAGCCATGCAGGCACAAACTATTTCCCTTCAGACTTAATATACTTCTATTTATTGCTTTTACTGCTTTTACTGCTACATTTTCATATATATATTTATATACCACCGTTTTATTTATCATTTCTTTTTCAGTTATATTCAGACGCATGCGTAAAATGATAGAGGAGTTCAAGAAATCACTTCCTGTTTTACTCTGGCGTCGGCTAAGATTAAACACGATATATAATTAGACAGGTTTGACATAGTCCCCCCAAAAAGCACAATATTGCAGGTTATCATTATTGTTTTCCCTAATTTCTAGAAAGTTGTTGCTCTATCAAAAAGCTTTTGTAAAGAAACTCCGAGCTGACATTTTGATCAAGAATCAGTACCGCCTGCTTTTTTTCTTTTGTAATGCTTGGTATGTTCCCAAGATCGTTTTAACATAGTTTCGACGAAATTATTCTATAACGAATGGCCACAAACATACACAAAGTAATTCTCCTGTTTTGCAATAGTGCAAATATGCATCGTCGTGTATATGATATAGAAACAGTACTGTATTGGCAGGTGACCCTTGATCAAAAGCACCCACCTATAATTCTTAATACGGAAAATTGACTTACTCCGCCTTGGCGTCCCTGTTGCACGATGGCTTATGTGTGTATGATATGCTTGAGCAGTTTTAGTAACAATCTGGAGAATTAAAACTAAGAAAATTCTTTATTTAAAAGGGACATAACCTTTACATTTTTGCTCTCTTGTGGCCTTGGAAGCTTAGTGGACAACGCACTGGCTTTAATGCTACATACTTCCATCCCGCGTGGTGGATACATGTCTGATGGGAAACTTTATAATTTAGCTCATCTCCCTCTGCGGCTGCTGTCCCTGTATAGCCTAAGGCCATGTGTTAACGGGACGTAAAATCAGATTTTATTATATGGTATGCGATTATAGTCAGTTGGTTGTTTTAAAGCAATGGCAAGGACAAGAAAAACGTGACTATTATGAAAATAATTTATCCACTTAATCCGTATCCGCAACCTTTGCTGTCAACGAAGAATAGGGTGCTTCCGCCCGACCTTCAAGTCAGGCTGTGTTGGAGCAACAAATGTTTTACAAAAAGATAATCACCAGCTTGTGTGATGATGTATGTAGCATGCCACTCATGGCGTCATAACTCATCCATAATCAGATACAAAATACGGACGGTAAAGTGGCATATAACTTCACAAATGGGTCGCTAAAACGCATGTTTGATCTAATACGCCATGGCAACTCTCCGTCAATTGATGGATATCGTCGTTTATTATACATTTTATATTTTCTTAAGCGATTACTTATAAAACTATCTTAAATGTGCAATACCTGTTGTTGGTGTTGTTTTCTTTAAAGTGTTTCTTTCTTAATAGAAGAAGCATTCACGCAACGTTAAGTGATGTTGCATACATGCATTTTATTAGTAGATACTAAATAAGCTGTGGTTGGCAGATTCTCTTTATAAACATGGAGCGTTGCTAATCACTCAGAAAAGCAAAAACACGTATACTAGTTCGCTTACTTCTTTCTTAACACAGATATGATTAATAATTAAAATGATTTATCTCTTTATTTTTAAAATAACAAATTTGTTAATCATGGGCTGACAGAAAACGTCAAAGTATAGAATCTTGTACAAGGAAATAAGACGATATCGCCAAAATAGATCTATTGGTGTTTCGGCTTTAGTTGAACAACAGCACCTGTGTTTACACACTCTTATATTAGATGTTCATTCCCATGTTTCAACAATATGCAACACGGGTGACAATGTTATGAGCAAGTATTTCCACATTTCAACTATATGTAACGCGGGCGACAAGTTATGAGCAAGTCTTCCCACGTTTCAACAATATGCAACACGGGTGACAATGTTATGAGCATGTCTTTAAACATTTCTACAGTATACAACGCGGGTGACAATGTTATGAGCAAGTCTCCCAGGTTTCAACAATATGCAACACGGGTGACAATGTTATGAGCAAGTCTTCCCACATTTCAACAATATGTAACGCGGCCGACAATGTTATGAGCAAGTCTTCCCACGTTTCAACAATATGCAACACGGGTGACAATGTTTTGACCTAGTCTTTCCACATTTCAACAATAGGCAACACGGGTGACAATGTTATGAGCAAGTCTTTCCGCATTTCAATAATATGCAACTTGGGTGACAATGTTTTGACCTAGTCTTTCCATGTTTCAACAATATGAAACACGGGTGACAATGTTTTGACCTAGTCTTTCCATGTTTCAACAATATGCAGCACGGGTGACAATGTTATGAGCAAGTCTTTCCACGTTTCAACAATATGCAACGCGGCCGACAATGTTATGAGCAAGTCTTTCCACGTTTCAACAATATGCAATGCGGGTGACAATGTTATGAGCAAGTTTTCCGTCGTTTCAACCATATGGATAACGCAACATGGGTGGCAATGTTATGAGCAAATCTTTCCACGTTTCAACAATATGCAACGCGGCCGACAATGTTATGAGCAAGTCTTTCCACGTTTCAACAATATGCAATGCGGGTGACAATGTTATGAGCAAGGCTTACACGTTTCAACATTGTGCAACACGGGTGACAATGTTATGAGCAAGTCTTTCCACGTTTCAACAATATGCAACACGGTCGACAATGTTATGAGCAAGTCTTTCCACGTTTCAACAATATGCAACGCGGCCGACAATGTTATGAGCAAGTCTTTCCACGTTTCAACAATATGCAACGCGGGTGACAATGTTATGAGCAAGTCTTTCCACGTTTCAACAATATGCAACACGGTCGACAATGTTATGAGCAAGTCTTTCCACGTTTCAACAATATGCAACACGGTCGACAATGTTATGAGCAAGTCTTTCCACGTTTCAACAATATGCAACACGGTCGACAATGTTATGAGCAAGTCTTTCCACGTTTCAACAATATGCAACACGGTCGACAATGTTATGAGCAAATCTTTCCACGTTTCAACATTGTGCAACGCGGGTGACAATGTTATGAGCAAGTCTTTCCACGTTTCAACATTGTGCAACACGGGTGACAATGTTATGAGCAAGTCTTTCCACGTTTCAACAATATGCAACACGGTCGACAATGTTATGAGCAAGTATTTCCACGTTTCAACAATATGCAACGCGGGTGACAATGTTATGAGCAAGTCTTCCACGTTTCAACATTGTGCAACACGGGTGACAATGTTATGAGCAAGTCTTTCCACGTTTCAACAATATGCAACGCGGGTGACAATGTTATGAGCAAGTCTTTCCACGTTTCAACAATATGCAACGCGGGTGACAATGTTATGAGCAAGTCTTTCCACGTTTCAACAATATGCAACGCGGGTGACAATGTTATGAGCAAGTCTTCCACGTTTCAACATTGTGCAACACGGGTGACAATGTTATGAGCAAGTCTTTCCACGTTTCAACAATATGCAACGCGGGTGACAATGTTATGAGCAAGTCTTTCCACGTTTCAACAATATGCAACGCTGGTGACAATGTTATGAGCAAGTCTTTCCACGTTTCAACAATATGCAACGCTGGTGACAATGTTATGAGCAAGTCTTTCCACGTTTCAACAATATGCAACGCGGCCGACAATGTTATGAGCAACTCTTCCAACATACAACCCGATCGCCATAGTGCATAATTATTGCTCAGTGTTATTTGAGCGCATTGCATATTTTACAAGCAATCATAACAGTATGAAACAGGTTCGCCATTTGTTAAAAAGTAGTTGCAGGGTTTAAGATCAGTTTAATGTGACATTTTGTCAGCATTCGTACAAATATGCAAAACTGATGCTAATGTTTATTCTTAATATTTCTCTTTGAGTTGTGTAGTACTCGTTGCAACATGCAACATTGTATACACTATGCTTTGTTGTATGTATCCATAGTTCTACTTGAGTTGATTTAAGTTTGTGTCGGCAACCGTTGTAGTATCCAACGTGTTCTATGAATTTCTACTTTTATACCTACTTTTGATGCGTTAATGTTTATTCAGACCTTTGTCAGTATGTATTGATGAAACGAAGGCATGACTATTTATACTTTGTTGTTTTTTTCAATTACTTTTCGACATTTTGCCAACACTGGTTTCCATATACAACACTTTCTACACTATTTATATTAGTTTAGTGAACTATTGTTAGCATTCGTTACAAGATGCAACAAGGGAGCAACTGTTGCAACTTTGTTCATTACGACCGTTGTCAATAATCTTACAAGAGTGAAACACAGTCGCTGCTGTTTATATTTAGTCCAGTTAAGATGCTGCAGGATCATAAACAAATTATATGTAAGCGAATACCATGACAAGAGTTTGCGCGTCTCTTTCTAATGTTCCAAATAGGCAACCCTGTTTTTCACCACTCTTTGCGTTGTCCTCTTCACTAGTTTACTGGGGCGTCCGTGGCCGAGTAGTTAGAGTCTCTGACTTGAAATCACTTGCCACTCACCGGGACACCTGGGGTCTTCCTCCACCAGTGGAAGCTGGAAAGTCGCCATATGACTGTTTATTAGCTGTTGGTACGACTATACAATCCAATTCAATAATCACTAATTTGCTCTTAGTTTGTGGTTAGGTGCGGACCTGTGATGCCATTGGTTTAGGTGCTGTGGTTTCTATACGACTATGTTTCTCAATGTTCTCGTAGGGTCAAAGCGGAAATATTGTATCTTATTATTTATTTACATAAAGTTGCAGTAGTTTTGGATTGTACTTCTTTTACAATATATAAGTGATTACATATGCGCTTAGTGAAATCTACGTTTACTTTTAACTTTCATCTTCCCGAAAAAAATCCCGAGGTCATTTTATGCTTTTATGCTTTTTGTAGCAAAACAATATTGTTATTAAAGATATAGACTACAGCTTTGAAGGATTGTCTCAACTTAAAACTAAATGCCGATAGAAAACAATCGGGTCTTGATGTCCTGCGTAGTCATAGGTCGGCGTGATAAATAAATTGACATGGTTGTCATAGTGATATACGAGCTGTCAATCAAAAAGGTGTCATAGTTTACACGTCAGGCATTAACTTATTATTTCTATTGACACCACTTCTCACACATGTCCTTCATCCGCGATATATGTGACTGTTTTCTGTGATGTAACAGGACGATATCCACTAATGTGTCAGTCAAGCCTGAACGTTTCAATGTGTTTTTTCTCATGATTTTGTTTTCGATATTCGTTTTTGGCCGATATCTTGTTTTAATCATTATTTGTTGATTTGAAAAAATGTCTTTGTTCGCATCATGTCTTGTTGTTTTTAAGAGAGACATGGCAAACTTGATTTTTTTTTTAAACTCGCGTTGTCTAGTCAGTTTTTCTACTTAAATTGCATTTGTTCAGTCATTAATATTAATTATAAGAACAGTATAAAGCAGATTGTTTTTGCATATTACTTATTGTTGATTACATTTCATCAATAATATATTCAGACCTATGGTAGAATAACGAAAAAAGGTTGAAGAAATTGTATTTAAATATAAGCAAGCAGATTTAAAGTCAAAGTGATACTGGATTAAAACATCGATAGGCTAATCTGAATGCTTGACCGCTGATGCTGACTCTGTTTTTGGCATATATTTAGGCATTAAATAGGCCTGTTGGCAACGCCTAAGTCACTTTCAAAATTCACAAAATTTACATTTTAAATCCAGACTCTTTTGTACCAATCTCTTTAAGATACCTCACGGCTTATGAAGTTTGTTGGTGGGCGGACTATAAACCTTAGAACTACACACACACACATACTTAAAGACTTTAAGATCGCCGTGTGCCCTTTTAACCCGTAACCCGCTAAGCACGACTGCAACAGCATTTGCATCCAACTCGCAGGCTGATCAGGGTTTACAATGTCCGGCTGCTCATAAGTAATTTCCCCAAAACACCCCTTTGTAACATAAAAGGAATGGTTCAAATTCAAAACACATTCATAGCGGGCCAAGGGTTAATGTGTCGTATACAAAATTGTTACATCAATATAAAGAGTATGAAATGAGAGATTTGGAAATCGCCGAACACGATAAATATAAGAAATACTGCAGTCTCGGAGTGACTGAAACTGTTCATGAACGGTAGTGAAAAATGCTTGCGCCCTCTAGCCCTGGGTTGAGCAGAACTCAATATTCAAAATGTCAACAGTACACAATTTTGAGCCATCCTAAAGATAGTATGCATATGATGGTGAACATATAACCTTCAGTGAGGTATTTTCATACTATTCATACTATTACAGCGGGGTATGGTCTCAGTTTCTAACAAAATGCTTTGACCTAAACAAGAAAACAATAGGCGAAATAAACAAAATGAAATTTAGTTGGGAGCACAGGTTATGAAGCCTGCGTATCATAAGTAACAGTCAGAAGACTAAATTAAAAAGCAGACAACATATCTATCCTAAAGGTGATTAAACAATACTCAGAACCTGTAAAGACAAAAGAATTGAACACATCCATTATTAAAGTAAGTCTGCTACCGTGTCTACCTCGTTTTTTCAATCATTCGCTAATCATTTGTATATAACTACTATACCATACATTCTCCTGAGCGTCGATTGTTCATATGCTAAAATGAACGTCTTACTCACCATTTTTTAAAATAGATACACGAGTACACTGCACATGTATAAAAGTGCATAGATCCACTGTAAGTACATATCTCCTAAGTATATATCAAATAAGTACAGGGCAACCATATAAGTGAGTAGATGACTTGTGATTTGTACAAGGCAAACAAGATGCCGCAAATCTTTATAATCGATTAGAAGCGCATATAAGAAGTAGAGATTAATCTGCCATAATCTCGTATGACACAAGGTAAAACTGCCAAATCGCGTTCTTTATTTTTTCTCCTTATATTTAAGACAGCAATAATATTATGATATCACATCACACAGGATATGATTCTCTTCAATTTGAGACCAATTGCAGACACCTGCTGTGAAAAAACGACGAATTATTTCAGTTTCAGAACAAAAGAACCATTTATATAAACAAAGAAAGATAGACCCCATAAGAAGTAGTTCGAGGAACATACCCAACCAAGTGGGGATGAATAACAATAACAAACTTAAAAAAGCATCCCTCTGGTCATGGATTTTACTAATTATATTTCACTATTTTCTACAGAAAGATGTAAATCAAGAAAAGAAGAGACAGTATCAGAAATGTTAGCTTTGTTGAGTCGAAGTTGTTTAGGATAGATAGTATTAACTATAGTAGAAAAGAAAGTATTGTAAATGTTCAATTTAACATTCAGATATCGAGATGTGCCATTAAAGGCTTCAAATACACCTGCCTAGGTATATGGTGAAATACTCAACATGAAACCTCTTTCATAGCAATACAAGAACAAATTTGCGACAAGAGGTGCACAGATCGTACCCATGGGATATAAACAAAGTTATATAATTATGATAACTGTTTATGAGCATGTAGCACTTTAGGAAGAATACGTGGTTTTCGATGGTTCTTCAAGTCATCAATCTTTTTTGACTGTGAACTGATATTTTAAGAAATGTTCCTTTAGACCTGAGTGTTTTAAGACGTTCTGTTTTGGACAATGTGTATAAGCATTGATCCATTCTAATTAGATTTAGTTAATATTTCGTCTTTGGAGAATAATTCTATAAGCAGTTTTCTCTCGTTCTAAATCTTTAATATGCTTTGTACACTGTATATACGAAATGTTGCGAACTATTGATAGAAAAAAAGTGTCTTGTCTTGTCTTGTCTTGTCTTGTCTTGTCTTGTCTTGTCTTGTCTTGTCTTGTCTTGTCTTGTCTTGTCTTGTCTTGTCTTGTCTTGTCTTGTCTTGTCTTGTCTTGTCTTGTCTTGTCTTGTCTTTTAGAAGTGGGAACATATACAAACTTATATTGATATTAGGTACATCATGTATTAGTCTTCAGGTTAGCACTTGGTCTTCGTTGTGCCTTCTCTTTGATGATTGCTAATCTTCTTACATTTTGAAACGTCTGAAATGGTAGTTTGATTAATAGTTTGCTTCATCTACGTTATCATTATAAGTGTATGCATCTTTTCTTTTGTCAGTTTAAGCATGAGCGCTAGGTGGGTTGTTTATATTAACAGTATCATTGAGTACGTTGATATACTTCTTAAGGTAAGATTTCTATGTGCAAGCATGTTTATTGTGTTAGCTAGATTATCTTAAGCCTATATCCTTTTGCAATAGACGATAGCGGCCTTTTTTGCCACTGACCGTTCCAAGGCGGTAGCCCTATTGTTAACCATTTTATGTTTGTGATGTCTTGCCTTTCCTTCATCTTTGTAATTATTGGGTGTTTCTCTGCGTTGTTTTGGTTGACTGTGGTCCTTAAATGCTACATTTCCTGTTGACTTTTATCTCTACTTTTCTCGTTATATATCCTCGCTCTTTTTCTTTAAAATATGGAAAAATATATCGTGAAATTCACATGTAATTCTCCAAAGTAAAGAGATTTCGCTAAAAATAAATATCTTGTAAAAGTAATAAATTCTGTTTTTACTTGTTTGTTTTTTATGTAATTCACACGAGGAAAAATTGCCTGTATATGTGCACCAACGACTACCGCCTTTCTATAAGAACCTTTGCGAAACGCTGCTCTGCATCTAAATGCCTTATTGAAATCACTGCATTGACAGGAAATTGCAGGCGTATGACACACTGCCGCATCGGACATGTCCGCAGTTAAGCGCAGCGCAATTAACAACTGTTCTTTTTATAGAAAAGATAACAAAATCGTCGGTATACCCAGGCTACAATATTGTCAATTAACCGGATAAATTGGCCCGACGTTGAAAGGAAGAGCGTTCTACTCTACAGTGAGCCCTATACGGTATTGATTTCATCGGATCGGCGCGTTCATAGTACACGGTGAAAATAAATTAATATTTCTCGGCAATTCAACGGAACAGTTCGCATCATTTAACCACTTGAAACATGATTTATATCATTTGCCCCATTTAATGAATTTAATAAATTGTTTATTTTCACATCTCTGTCTTTTCCTACGATGACACTTTATCAACAGTGCGGTTACTCGTCGAGGAGACAGGCGAAGGAAATCGCGAGTTGAAGGATCAGCCTATCAGATGTACAGTCGATCATGAATGCCTAATGCTAGTTACATGAAGATTGCGGGAAAGTCAACAAATTAATGCCTGCAAACGTTAAAATGTTATTATACAGTCTCTTACAATCGCGATCTACCATCTTCTGCCTGATAATATATTCTCAACTGCAACTTACATCGAACCGGAAGTGGGTGGAGAGTTGGCAAGAACTTTATTCAGTACTAAATATCACCTCACAAGAAACCAAACAATCAAAAACACAGCAAAATAAATCATTTATTTTTACGTTTTCACTTCTTGAAGTGGTCACGCCCTCAAACATTTGGTTACGAACAGCAACTCACTTGTGTATACGTACTTGGTTAAGATAATCCGTGGCCGAGATGGTAAAACCGCTGCATTTTAAACCTTCTAACCGATTACCCCTAAGGGAGCGGATACCACTGCGAGCTCGACTTTAAGGAGGTTGGCTGGGAAAGGACGTAGTGCTGAGATTTTTTTAAAACTGATATTTAAAGCTTATTTGGTATAATTTAGATACAAAATTATCAAAAAAAGGGTAGGTTATCACCCTTTTTTTCGCACTAGATGTCTTAGAAGAAGGCACATATTTCTAACTCCAAACAGAGTCAATGAACATTTTCAAAAAACAAATTCATGCCATTACATTTATTGAAAAACAATGATTATTTTTCAATTACATGTAACCATGCCTCTCAAAACATACTCAAACAATTGTAATTCTCGTTCTTCTTTTTATTTTAAACAGCAAAAATACCCTACCCATTTTTTAAGAAATTTGTTTTGAATAAAATTAAAATTCAAGATAAAAAAGTATGTTCTAATGCTCAACTTTTTTTAAAACTTGCATATTACAAGGTCCTATGACTTTTCTTTCGAAGCAAGTAAACAAATATATAGGTCACCAGGCTTCTAATGATTTTTTATTAAAAATTCTTTAAATTACATACATTTTGGAGTTATTTTGACATTTTCGTTGTAAAATACCGTACACACAGTTTTGACATAGAGATCGAATATACAATTACCTCAGTTTCTACTTTTATATATGTATTCCACTATTGAAAAACAAAAATCTAATTTTTTCTATAGCAAAAGGATACATTCTACTCGGAGCTACATATATCCCCTATTTTCTTGATAACAAAAAATGATCATAAATGACGGAAAAAATATGAAAATAATATTTTGTTTAAAATTTGATATGTTACCATCTTAAATCCTACATTATATCCATATCTGCTAGATTGCAAGAAATTAAACAATTCTGTTGTCAATTAAAACTATGATTTAAAAAATAATATTCCTAAACTTAAAAATATCATAACTTGACCAAGGAGAAAGTGTCTTACTGACGGCGGGAGGTATACAGGACTGGTTCTACCCAGGAACAAGCGGGTGATGATCTGCCGCCACCACGAAAAAAAACACGAACCGTCATATAAAGTCTGTACTGAAAATGACATCATCCACCATTCAACCAACGAGACAACCAACCAACGCATTTGGTTAAACCTCACTGAATATATGTGAATGTCGTTATACAACTGCGACACTCCTGTACTTGGGAGTTCCTTGTGATGCATTTAGGTGTATATCTCAGTATTGAATACAGTTACATGAAACTTACATTTAGTTGACTAACTGTAAACAACTAGTTGATTGTGAGGAGTACACAGGCGTGAGGATTACACAATCGTGTAAATAAATGTGTTGGTAAATGTCCTTGTTCAGTGTTGCTGATTATTTGAATAGTGTTTTACGTCATTTTCAGCACACGACATTTTAGGCTACATCTGACGGTCGATTTGTTGTGGTAGAGACAGACCACCCACATGTTTTCTGGTTAGAACCAGTACAGTATATCTCCCCTATCCATAAGAATCGGCCCTTTTTCACTTTTCCCGCTGCGAGGAGAGGTGAGATGGTTTCAAACGCAGCTGAGGGTTAAGGAGCTATTATACGTTTCAGGTAAAAAACCAAACCAACCCAGCAATTTGTTAATTTCGGCATTTTTCAAAGAGACAAAACAATACAACCCAATACACAGTCAATGTCTATACCGTGATAGCGAATACTATAACTAAAACAAACACCATAAATAAAACTTATCTTGACACGAAAAAAGTACATAAAACCACACAGGACGATACAAAAACGAAATCTTAGTTGTACAACTGTATTATGACATAAAGCAAGACAATACTTCACACGAATGCTGAATGACTGGATGAGGATTTTTGTCGGTATGAGCGACTACACATGTCAGACTCTCAGTTTTTGTCCATTGTTATTGCTTTTTTTATTTTTGTCATAAACTGGGGAAAGAAAAACACTACCTATAAATGGATATACACTGGGAATGTATAGTACACAAGTGCACTGGTATAACCACAAGCTTTCATTACAATAATATATGCGAAAGGATAGAGAGAAGAAGAGATAGTGTTATAGTATATGTATATATGTAAAGGGAAGGCCAGAGTCATAATACACAGTCGTTTTTCCGGATTTCGTTTTTTAAAATCTTCATTCAATGCGCGAATTTCAATAATTGGTGTGAAGAATTTCCTAGTCGGTAAGGCATATTTAGGTAAGCCAATGTTGCAGAAACGAAAAATATTGTATATATGACCCGATCGTCGAGCGAAATGTACCAAGTAGTAAAAAGGTTTTAAAAAAATAACCCAAAAACGGAAAAACGAGAGAGTATTATGATTGTGCCCTTCCATTTACTATACACATATATTATGATTGTGCCCTTCCATTTACTATACACATATATTCATACACTATAACGCTATATTTTCTTCTCGCTATCCTTCGCTATACTACTGTAACAAAGGCTTGTGGGTAATACTATATAAAACATGTGGGAATACTTCGAAATTTGGATGATGTGATAAAATGGCTTGATTTTATTTAGAAATGATGTCTCGTCTACTCTCGTCTGGATAAATGGACTATTCTATGGACCAATTTTTTTCACATAAAAAAAAAATCGGATATTAAGGGCAAATTTCCTGGCATATGAGTATTATTTCTGATATTATGTTCACATCAATAATGTTGAATTTCTGTCATGTACTATATGGTTGACATTGCTCATTCCTAAAATATGCATTTGGTTGAAATCTTTCTTTTTTCCCTTTAAGTTGGCGAACCAATAGTTCTTAAACAACTATACTCTAGTCAATATGCCACACTACAGATCAAAACGTAAAAATGTGTATGTATTTATGGGTTAGAATGTGACACTGTTAAAGCTACACAGTCTCTATATCAATCGATTTGTTCTTTGTAGGCGTGTCCTTTTTTGTAATTTCATGTTCGCCAGCTCATGTCGAAGCAGGAAATCACATCGACCAGTTCACAGCGTACCTATACACAGGTAACAGTAATTTTGACAGAAAAAACGTTAGCCTCTTTCGGGGCTCGAACACAAGACCTTCTGATTTGAAGTCTGGTGCTCTATCCACTGAACTATAACGCCACTTGAGAAAATAGTATACTGACTACCATTTAGTATGAGGTAAAATAACTTAACATATTTGAACGCAAATAAATATATAGTCCATCTTGTCGCACGTGTAAATTAACATTGCCTGATGTAATAATGTATGTTTTCAATATGAAACTAATACTTCAACTCAAAACAACCATATCTCTGTTAAAAATGCTACTACCAATAAATATCCGTAGTCTAGTGGTTCAGCGTACATCCTTCAAAACTTAAAAGGCTGTGGTTCAAATTCCGTTCCAGGCAACATTTTTATCACATATATTCTGAAGCCGTATATTTATCGATGTTACCTGTACGTCGACTAAATACAAATGTGATTTTTTTACGCATCGATTCTGCCTATATACAGACTTTTGGGGTGTTCGTCGATTTGAAACTACTTCACACGTGACTCATTCATATTCGATAGTTATTACCAGTTAAAATAGGGACTGTGTAGCTTTAAGGTAACACTCCATGCTGAAACAGTGTTATTGATAGAGCGGTCATACCAAATGTCGTGGTGTGAATAGTACAATATGACCGTTCCAAGGCGGTAGCCCTATTGTCAACCCTTTTATGTTTTAATGTCACCTATCTTGCATTCTATTTATCTTTGTAAGTGCCGTGTTTCGATGCGTGCTTTTGGTTGACTGTGGTTTTTGAATGCTGCATTTCCTGTTCGATTTTATTATCTACTTTTGCAATACTGAATAATTTTGGGCCGGTACACAGTAGACTCTCGAATCTGGACGAGCCGAAAGCCAATTGCAAATATATGTAACGTCTTTTGGGAACAATTCTGCATGTGTGTGTGTGTGTGTGTGTGTGTGTGTGCGTATATGAGGCATCATTTGATCATTTGGTTGTATCACGTTTATTCTATGTCAAGGCGCCACCGTCAAAGTTGCCATGTACGATTCGATTCGAACTTCATGCCATTGGTGGTTAGCAAAAATAAATAACAAATGCAAGCAGAAATAACGTAAGAATATGCTTCCGGAATCTATGAAAATGTGCTACTAACCAGTAGTGTTACGAACCAGTAGTGTTACGAATCAGTCGTGTTACGAATCAGTAGTGTTACGAACCAGTAGTGTACCAGTAGTGTTACGAATCAGTAGTGTTACGAATCAGTAGTGTTACGAACCAGTAGTGTTACGAACCAAGTAGTGTACCAGTAGTGTTACGAATCAGTAGTGTTACGAATCCGTAGTGTTACGAACCAGTAGTGTTACGAATCAGTAGTGTTACGAACCAGAGTGTTCAGTAGTGTTACGAACCAGTAGTGTTACGAATCAGTAGTGTTACGAACCAGTAGTGTTACGAATCAGTAGTGTTACGAACCAGAGTGTTCAGTAGTGTTACGAACCAGTAGTGTTACGAATCAGTAGTGTTACGAATCAGTAGTGTTACGAACCAGTATTGTTACGAATCAGTAGTGTTACGAATCAGTAGTGTTACGAACCAGAGTGTTCAGTAGTGTTACGAACCAGTAGTGTTACGAATCAGTAGTGTTACGAACCAGTAGTGTTACGAATCAGTAGTGTTACGAACCAGTAGTGTTACGAATCAGTAGTGTTACGAACCAGAGTGTTCAGTAGTGTTACGAGCCAGTAGTGTTACGAATCAGTAATGTTACGAACCAGTAATGTTACGAACCAGTAAGTAGTGTTACGAACCAGTAGTGTTACGAATCAGTAGTGTTACGAACCAGTAGTGTTACGAATCAGTAGTGTTACGGAGCAGTAGTGTTACGAATCAGTAGTGTTATGAATCAGTAGTGTTACGAACCAGTAGTGTACCAGTATTGTTACGAATCAGTAGTGTTACGAATCAGTAGTGTAACGAACCAGTAGTGTTATGAATCAGTAGTGTTACGAACCAGTAGTGTTACGAATCAGTAGTGTTACGAACCAGTAGTGTTACGAATCAGTAGCGAATCAGTAGTGTTACGAACCAGTAGTGTTACGAATCAGTAGTGTTACGAATCAGTAGTGTTAATTTTACTGGTTCGTTGGAAATTAACGAGCGCATATATGTGGCTTTGAAGTACAATAACGGTAATAGTGGGCGGGAGAGGTGTTTATTATATGTCTTACATTACGGACTCATTACCTCTCACGAACAGACTCAATAAAACCCGAGTCTGCTACTTTATTCTCTTGGTTGTGTTTGCTGCCTCCAAAGGATCTTCCTTATCGTATTTATATATAAAACAGTTTTTCAAAGATTTTAAACACTCTGTATTGTATATGTTAAAGGTAAAAGAGCATTAATATAGTAGCTTTTATTTCAAAAAGAAAGGTGGCTCAAGCAACCGTGACTATTATGTCATTGAGGACCATAGCTAAAATAGCATTACAATTTTCGTTTTAAAATGTTTACGTTTGTTATGTCAACGAATAAATAATACCTCACGTCCTGCCGGATCTCTCATCATTTACCACAAATCACCGGTTATAAGCTTTGAAAATGAAACCTTTCTCGTCAGTACGACTATAGTGTCAGTGTGGCATTATGTGATGGAATGTGGAAGATGAACGCTACACCAATAAACAGTATTAAATAGGAAAGACAAGCTTTCCATTTTAGAAGAAAGAAAATAAATATATATTTCAACTGCACTGGCAGGAAAGAGACCCGTGCAGGCTCGGGCATGACGTTTTGTGATTTGATCTTACTGTTGTAATAATATTCGTGTATGATAAAAAGCTCATATATAAAAAAAATTGAAATGTTGTTAATTTTCTTATAAATTGTCCTTTTCATAAGAAACTTTGGTTGATGGGTTCAATTTTTTTAAATTATTTTTGTGTAATTATTTTATTGTTTTATTTTTTTTTTCTCATGCTTAAGAAACCTTCGTTTATTTTTTTAATTGGGAGCTTAGAGGCCCTTGTTGGAACAATTTTACATAGTTATAGGGAAGAGCTTCAAAACTTCAAAAATCTTCTTCTCTGAAACTAATAATTACGTTTTAGGAAAGAACTTCAAAACTTCAAAAATCTTCTTCTCTGAAACTACAAGAGATAATGGTTTAATACTTTTTATTTATTATCAGCTTATGCATCCTCTACCAATTTTGTTCAAATGGTGACCCTGGGGTTAAATTTGGCCCCGCCCCAGCGGTCACAGTTTTATCTAGTCTTATATAGGGGAAAATTCGAAAAATCTCCTTCTCTGAAACTGCAAGAGCCAACAGTTTTGTATTTACACTCAGCTTATGGTCCTCTACTAAGTTTGTTCAAATGGTAACCCTGGGGTCAACTTTGACCCCGCCCCTGGGTCACATGTCTAACTTGGTTTGAGTGTTTATATTAACGATAGTTTGATTTGTTTTAAAGCTTGTCAAACTTGAGCCAAACTGTTATACATCCCTCCCCTATATCTTGGTAATTGTAGACACTTTATAAAAAACTAGTTTGATACTGCCATATCTGACACACAATCCTTCTATACACCCCCCCCCCCCCCACACCCCTCTAGCCCAAAATGGACACAGTATAGCTAGTAGAACGATACAGGCCCTCTTGGGCCTCGTTTTTTAATAGATTTATTCCAAGGTTTGCCACCATGTCTTATTATGAACCCCAGTGGTAGCCCCACTTGTAAGTGAGAAAGCGTCGATTCCTACGGATGACGGTAGGTATACCGTACTGGTTTAACTCTGGAATAAGTGGGTGGTCTGCTTCCACCTTGAAAAAATAGACAGTCTTCCAAAATGTGCCGAAAATGACTTTTTTGTTTTTTGTATGATGTTTTTACGTCATTTTCAACACATGTCAGGTTATATATGTCGGACGATTTTTTTGTGGTAGAGGCAGACCACCACTTTTTAACTGTAGAAACAGTACTGTACATTTCCCGTCATCCGTAAGAATCGACACTTCCTCACTTATAAGTCGAGCTTCCAGTGGGATTCGAACCCGCAGCGGTGAGAGGCGAGAAGGTTTACAATGCAACGTCGTTAACCACTCGGCCACGGAGACGCTATGAAAATGATGTAAAACACAATTCAGTATTCAACCAACGAATCAACGTCATTACTCATTTGTGAGGCACATTTAAGGTCGGGTTCCATGTGGCATATAGATAAAAATATTTGCCTCATGTGGCTTATGGAAAAAATCACTATAAAAAATGTGTTTTGTCTCCATGGAAAAAAATAGGTAAATTAAAAAACTCATATGGCATATGAAAATAATAGTTTGGTTATATGGCAAATGGAAAAGAAAACCTAGTCGAGGCTCAGCTGTTGTCCCAGTCGCTAGATGTGAGAATCAAGCTCTGTGGTATAGATATTGACTCTCACCGCTACCCAGTCGGTAGGTACAAACAAGCATTACTGTTCTAGTGTCTGACACGAGAAACTCCGATAACCTAATACGCATATTGCACAGTTTATTTTCAATGGAATGATTCACCTACCATGGTTATGTACCTACCAGAAAACCCCATTCACATCGAGTCCGGATAGTAACTATTCCTAGGGTTCATTGTCCCGCCGCCCATTCTGGAACAGGATAGCCTGAAAGGTAAAACATTGAATTGGATTGGAGTTTATAGTCGCAGCAACAGCTAAGGTCATATGGCGACTTTCCATATTCCATTGGAGGAGGAAGACCCCTGGTGACCCTCCGGGCAATTTTCGAGAACAGGCGGGCACCCAGGTAGAACCGACGTTAAAACATAGTCATATTTTAGAAATTTCTTACACAATAAACTATAATAAGGGTCTGGCGGTATGTCATGCTGTCTGTGCATCACCCTATGAAAGACAAGAAGGTATGACATTTATTGAGCGGGACGTAGGTATGTAAACACCTTCAGACCGAGGCCTTGTCAGTTACTTAGATACAGGGAAGTGAAATTTACAGGTAATTAGATAGCTAACGGTGGTCCTATAAATTATTACATATGGTTTTGTGTAGCCTTCGTTTAGTGCCATACCTGTGCGAATACATGGAAATGCGATGCTGTTTGTGAAGTGCAGTATATGACGGATGACGGGAGGTATACAGTACTGATTCTACCCAGGAAAAATGGGGTGATCTGCCTCCATCACACAAAAACATCGACTGTCATATATGGTCAAACATGTGCTAAAAATGACGTAAAACACCATTTAAACAAACAGACAAAGCAATATATGAAGATCATGACAGAGGTTCGAACTTCTTAAAAAACACATTCACCCGTCGAAAAAACACGTTAACCGGACAGTCCCATATATTGGATTCAAACCACCGGGCAAATAAAAGAAGCAGAGAAAAATATTTGAAAGTAAGAACATGATGATCTCAAAATAATGTAATATGGGCTGGTTAACAATTACTGATCTGACATCAAAGGAATGGCAAAACGCCATAGATATTGTTAAATAATAACTGGTCATTGACATAGTGTGTGTCCTTTCTCCAATAGCTTTCACAATAGTATCGAGACGGTAAAGATGCTGCGTTTGAAACCTTCTCGCCTCTCACCGTTGCATGTTCGAATCCCACTTCGAGCTCGTGTTGATTTTTATGAATGGCGGGAGGAATACAGTACTGGTTCTACCCAGAAATAAGTTGGTGGTCGGCCTCCACTACTAAAAATCGACCGTCATATATAGCCTAAAATGTGCTGACAAATGATGTTAAACAGGCTAAACATCAAACAAACTAAAACAATCTTCAATAGATATATACTTTCCATCCAACAATCTAACTGTTTTATGCATTATTTGACTTCAATGACTCAAAGTGTTGTACAATTGTAAAGCGACATTTGAAATAACAATAGAAAACAATACGTTATTGTCTTAATTAAACACGCATAAAGTCATATAAAATTAACAAAGTAACATCGACAGTCAAGTAAAACTATTTGTGCTATCTACAATACTGATCAAACAGGCCATTAAAGACAATCTATTACATACAAATACACGAGATTGTTCTTTCGTTCAGTTACACATTTCGTCTGGAAAAGAGTAATATACATACACATTTTATTAGTTTTTCTTTTCCGAAGTTGAGATTACATATTTCTAGTGTTCTCTCCAAATCATCAAATGTCCTCATTTCATTGTGGAGGAAGTGCGGTATTTCGCACTCTTTGTAGCTAGTAGACATGTCCGTACTAATGATAGGATGTCTACCGTCCTCCCCGTCTTACTTCTATTTTTTGAAATAGAAATCACACTTTAATTTCGACTATACATCATAGAATCCTATTACGCTTGGACAAAAGGATGAGAGCACTTCAGGTAACTTCAGCGAAACTAAACACACGGTATCCGATGTAAGATTGTACGTTTTCACTATAATATAGAAACATAATTTCATGCTGGCTTCGTTTAATCTAACGAGGTGGATAGATGTGTTTGGGGACAATAGCTTGAAAATAATGGTTGATAAACTTTAAGAGGCATTGTACCGTAATGAGTGGGTTTAGTTTAAAAATGAAACATGTTCAAGACGAACTTAACTGCCTCGTCACATGTCAAGATCATCCTTAAAATTAGAATTGGTACATGAAGAAGTGTAAAAACTATATTTAAGGTGAAGGTCAAAAAAGAAGAATTGGGTAGGTCCAATGTTCCATCCGGAGACTTAAATTGAATAAACTTAATAGGCTACGGTATGACTGAACATTTCTGGGAAAAAATACATTGTCGAAGTGGTGTGTACAAAGGTCCTTGAGAAGTATCTTTTGCAAGTGTCCCTTTATCTATGTAAAGACACGTTTGACACCCGGGGACTTTATTTAAACAAAGTCTATATGTAAGTGTATTTAGTGGTTCTTATGAAGAGTGTGTAAGGTGTGTGCTGCTTTCACCTTGGATGTCGTGTTGACCTAATGTTAACAAACTTGAAACACACTGACCTCATAAGCATCCACATGAAGTTTGGTTAAAATTGATCAAGAGGTTTTTGAGAAGAAGTCGTTTAAACTAACAGGAAACCGTCATGTAAATTGATAACTTGATAGTGTTTAAGTAATAAGACTACAATGGCGAGGTTTTATTTTGTTTAATAAATTGAGAAAATTGCGCTTAGAGCAGTCCTTCATTGTGTGGACTCATTATCAATACGACAATCAGCATGTCAAACAGTAGCATGTAACATGCGATATAATGCCGCAGTCTAGTTTCAGTCTAAAAATGTCTCGCCTCTCACCTCTGCGGGTTTGAATCCCACTTGGAGCTCGACTTGTCAAGTGGGAAACTATCGATTCTTATGGATGGCGAGAAGTATACAGTACTAATTCTACCCAGGAAAATGGGGTGGTCTGCCTCTTTCTTGAAAAAAAAATCAACCGTCATATATGGCCTAACATAACATAAAACACCATTCAAACTATATTCTCCTCGGCATCGGTCATCAATTGCCATGCTGTGAATTTTGTAACTGTTTTGAACGGAGAGAAAAACGTCGTCCTACCAGAGAGCTTAAAGAAATTAATGCAACTGCTTCTTAAACAAGCAGATACGATATTCTTACAGACACTTGATGCAATACAGATGGTGTAAAAGCATGTATAAACCAATTACCTAAACCGATTCATGACCCGGCGACTATTTTACACCACGGATGACATATTTTGTCAAAAGCAATTTATTCATTTAAAAAAGTGTTGACGGATTTCATGTTAAAAGGACACATGGCAAGATGGACGTTTTTATCACGCATTAAATTTCAGTTTCGGTTTACTAATCCAGTATTGTCTTGACTTTAAAACGGCTTGCATAGAATTAAATAAAAAATGAGTTTTCTTTTTTTTTCTTGTTATTACGTCATAGGTTTAAATATATTATTGGTGCAATATTATCAACAGCCAGCAATGTGCAAAAATAATTTACTATTCTTATAATTAATTTTAATGATTGGACAAATGCAGGTTATGTGGAAATACTAACGGGTCACCCAGAGTTTTAACGAAATCAAGATTGCCGTGTGTCCCTTTAAAACAGATGGACGACAACGGCATCCGGTTTGGGCACAACTTACACCAGGTCATCAGGTATATGTAAGTTATCGTACCTGATACTGGAACCATGTGCTCCAGGTGTGGCAGAGGGTCATACAGACATAACAAATACGCAGGTGCACGATTGTGACATTCCATAAAACAATATGTTCTGCATATGTAGGGAAATAGGGAAATACTCGACAGTTACATTCGGATGTGCCTACTATTTTAGTATTTACAAAACAAAATATCACTTTTCAGAAAGAATATGTAAGAACAATAAACTAATAGCATGGTTCAGGGTGGTAAGTGCATACTTGTGAGGTAATAGACTAATAGCATGGTTCCGTAGGTCAATGCCAGTCACTTGTTCCATATAGAACTTTTGAAACATATATCTAAAAATGCCTTATGAGTTGAGATTAAGAGAGTATTTAATAATGAGATTAACATAACTTTTAACCTAAATAATTCCGGTAAGTAGGTCAAGGTCATGCATACTGATTGATTTGATGTGCGCTTCTTCTTAAATTATATATATGCATGACCTTTAAAGACTGCGTGTCAAAGAAGCTATATTTAGCGCTGGAAGAGTGAACACTGAGCCTAGTCATAGTTACCAGAATAAAATCTATACGTCGTGTACGTCATGGTGACCTGTTTTTGGCATTCGTCAAAAGATGTTACTGTGTTAAGAGGTTTAAATACATCTAACAGTGTATTAAACTGTATGTTGGTTGAGTTGCTGTTGTCAAGATATTGTGTGAACTGAGCACATGTTAACATCTCCAGTAACAGTCAGGTCAGAGTGGTATACACGCATGGTGAAATGCAATCATTAAACAATCAGAAATCTTTTATTATAGATAGTGTATACAACATACGTCCACACATACAGCAAACGTGAACGGTGTCGACCCGACATTCTCAACTGAAAAACAGAAACTCTTTAAATCAGTGAAGGGAAACGAAATCAGGAATCCACTAAAACATCCACATATGAAAATGCAGGGAAACAATCCCAAAACTACGATATCAGGGTATATAATCCCAAATTTTAAAAACGCGATCGAAACAAATCATATTTTTAATGGATTGTGGTTACCGTAAAGTAATGAAACGCTTCTATTTAATTTTTCATCAATTTTAGAAAGTATATAAAGAACGTCAACCATCCCATTAAAGTTTGTTTATCTCTCCGTATAACATAAAGATGTGCAAAAAGCTACCATGGGCAAAGTCGTTTGTCAGTTTTTGCTGCTCTGCTCCAGTGGTTTAATATACGACGCAGAAAATTAATCTGAAGTGATCAAGCGATGTGATCTTTCCGCTGACGGAAACGTGTAGATACGAAAACAGTGTGAAATGTTAGTGCATAGATAGCTTACCACAAAAGTCTAGAAAAAGCATTTTTTATAATTAAAAAACACACCTACATACCAAGATATAGATCTATGTCGACACATATATCGCTATACGTACAAACACAACATTGGGTTACATAATAGTCAACACGGCGTTACATATATAAACAAAATTAGCTGAAGCTTTAATTTATTGGGAAGACGTATCTTGGCTGAGAGATTTACGGTCATAAAAAGATAATGCCGACGAAATCAGAAAAAAACTGTTAATATAGTGTGACTGAATTTATATATTCCGGACGTGTCTTGGTGGCTTTTAATACAACTTGATACATCTAAAAACGTTTAATAACAGTCTCCTGTGAATCTGAATGAAGACATAAGTCATAACAGACATCCTGTTACAATACTTTTTTCTACAAAATTATGAACAGGCCTATGCCATTCCATATTGGGAAAAAGAACGCGCCTATTTCTCAATTTGAGAAAGATGTCAGATTTAGGAATTTGACAATACTGTGCTTTATTTATATATTTTCATCCATGCCACAATTGGGACAAAAACAATCAACTTTTCAATTGGGAAGCCTCTGTTACATAACGTGAAAAAGCCCTGTGTTATCTTGAAATAATGGCTACAACATAAAGGTTTAGAAACATATCATATTTTCTAACCAACGCTCAAAAGAGGCGGTTTGATAGGAATATTAATCAATTTTGATCCAAAATGACCTATATGGTTAGAAAGGTCCGCAGTGTTTACTGTTTACAAAAACTCTACAATGACGGACAAAACTGAACAGTTCATGAATGATCCAACACATGAACGAACGATCAATAATCTCCCTGATATGAACGGGTGAGGAATGTTTAACAAACTATCAAGCTTATTGGAGATTGTCCAACAGAGGATGAACGGTCATCAAGCCCCCTGCTGATGGCCCAACAGTGGATTAATGGTCAACAAGACCCCCGGAGACGGTCCAACATAAGATGCATGGTCAACAATCTTCCTGGTGGTGGTCCAAAAGAGAACGAATGGTCAAAATCTTTCTGGAGATGAGCCCAACAGAGGATGAACGTTCAACACGCTCCCTGGTGATGGTCCAACAGAGATGAATGGTCAACAAGACCCCCGGAGACGGTTTAACAGAAGATGAATGATCAACAAGCTCCCTGGTGATGGTGCCACAGAGGATGAATGATCAACAAGCTCCCTGGTGATGGTCCAACAGATGATGAATGGTAAACAAGCTCCCTGGTGATGGTCCAACAGACGATGATTGGTAAACAAGCTCCCTGATGATAATCCAACAGAGGACGAACGGTCAACAAGCTCCCTGGTGATGGTCCAACAGAGGATGAATGGTCAACAAGCCCCTGGTGATGGTCCAACAGAGGATGAATGATCGACAAGCTCCCTGGTGATGGTCCAACAGATGATGAATGGTCAACAAGCTCCCTGGTGATGGTCCAACAGACGATGAATGGTAAACTAGCTCCCTGATGATATTCCAACAGAGGACGAACGGTCAACAAGCTCCCTGGTGATGGTCCAACAGAGGATGAATGGTCAACAAGCTCCCTGGTGATGGTCCAGCAGAGGATGAATAGTCAACAAGCCCCCTGGTGATGGTCCAACAGAGGATGAATAGTCAACAATCTCCCTGGTGATGGCCCAACAGAGGATGAATGGTCAACAAGCTCCGTGGTGATGGTCCAACAGAGGATGAATAGTCAACAAGCCCCCTGGTGATGGTCCAACAGAGGATGAATGGTCAACAAGCTCCGTGGTGATGGTCCAACAGAGGACGAATGGTCAACAAGCCCCATGGTGATGGTCCAACAGAGGATGAATGATCAACAAGCCCCTGGTGATGGTCCAACAGAGGATGAATGGTCATCAATCAAGCTCCCTGGTGATGGTCCAATAGAGGATGAATAGTCTACAAGCTCCCTTGTGATGGTCCAACAGAGGATGAATAGTCAACAAGCCCCCTGGTGATGGTCTAACAGACGGCGAATGGTCACCAAGCCACCCGGAGATGTTCCAACAGAGGATGAATGGTCATCAAGCCACCTGGTGATGGTCCAACAGAGAATGAATGGTCATCAAGCTCCCTGATGATGGTCCAACAGAGGATGAATGATTAACAAGCCCCTGGTGATGGTCCAACAGAGGATGAATAGTCAACAAGCCCCTGGTGATGGTCCAACAGAGGATGAATGATCTACAAGCTCCCTGGTGATGGTCCAACAGAGGATGAATGGTCATGAAGCTCCCTGGTGATGGTCCAACAGAGGATGAACGGTCAACAAGCTCCTTGGTGATGGTCCAACAGATGATGAATGGTCAACAAGCCCCCTGGTGATGGTCCAACAGAGGACGAACGGTCAACAAGCCCCCTGGTGATGGTCTAACAGACGGCGAATGGTCACCAAGCCACCCGGAGATGGTCCAACAGAGGATGAATGGTCAACAAGCTCCCTCTTGATGGTTCAACAGAGGAAGAATGGTGGTCAACAAGCTCCCTGGTGATGGTCCAACAGAGGACGAATGGTCAATTAACCCCATGGTGATGGTCAACAAAGGATATACGGCCAACAATCTCCCTGGTGATGGCCCAACAGAGGATGAATGGTCAACATTCCTCCTGGTGATGGTCCAACAGAGGATGAATGGTCAACAGGCTCCCTGGTGAGGGTTCAACAGAGGACGAATGGTCAACAAACTCCTCCTGGAGATCGTCCAGCAGACTACGAATGATCAACAAGCGTTCTGGTGATGGCCCAAAAGGAGATGAATGGTTCGCCAAATCGTGGGTGTTGGACCAAAGAAAGTTAACTGGTAATATTAATCATGTTTCAGGGTTATGATAATCGTTCCAAAGCATCCGATGTTTCCAATGCCGCGTAAATACCTTTACAACGATCAGCAGAAATAACGTACTTATCTCCTCCTTGGATGAGCAAAAAACCGGTAGTTCCCGGATCCTATTTTCCGGCTCCATAATCGAATAAGGAGCCTGGTTCCCGGTTTCTTATTCGAATCGAATAAGGGAAAAGGGAACTGCATGGGTCCTGGTGACAAACGTATGGTAATGGCAAATGTGCAGTTCCCAGTCATAGCTGTGTACCAAATATTTGAGTGAAAACTGACTGCATTTGAGAAGTGTTTACTGACAGAGGTAATTTTAAATCCTTATTAAGAATGCAGTGTGCATTGTCTCTCCTTGCAGTCCATGTAAGTAATGCCTTACGAGATATGTAACTTACCAACAATAGCTTGGTTCTATATAGTAGTTTGTTATCGTTCACAATGAATAAATTGTAATCTCAAGTGATAACGACAACACTGTGGACAACGACTGAACTCGACAAAAAATCATGTTTACCTTTAGATTATATTACAAGGGAGTGAACGAAATGCTGGGTACAGTGACCGATCACGCTCTCTCTCTCCATATATCTCTCTCTCCCTCTCTCTCTTCCTCTCTCTCTATTTAGGCGATACACGACAGTTTAATTGTTCCATGTTGGAGGCAGACCACCCACTTTTTCCTGGTTATAACCATTACCTTATACCTCCCGCCAACCGTAAGAATCGACTCTTTCTCACTTACATGTTTGGAGTATAGCCTTTCAACATCTGGAGATCCAGGGAGATGGCATGGGTCCCAACCCCATTCAGTCCCGAGATTCGAAAATAAAATCAATATTTTATTTATTTATTTTTGCTTTTGTTTTTGGTTTTCAATTTTCAATGATGCATCCCATCTTACATGAAATCCTGAATCCGCGCAAGAACATTGATAATGTGCCAGATGATCAAGATAAGTACATACAGAAACACTGTGTCATTGGGATGTTGAAAGAAACTTTTTCTCGGATGAAATGAATTGCTCAGAAAATTATCTAAAGCCGTTTCACAGTTTTCGTCATCATTTATGTCAATTAAATCAATTATGGGATATTAATATCATGGTTAGAGGAAGGCATAAAATACTGGTGCGTCGTCACGACAGTTTGGCTTTATCTAGACGCGGAGACTGTGGAGTCGATACAATCTCGCAAAAATAATGGTTTGTGATTGAGGCGATTACTCCAGTAATCATGGGGGACATACATGTGCGATAATCCCTTAAATAGACAGTTCCCACGGGGACGGGAGTGTAAGATTGGGTCCTAGAGGGGTTATTTCACTGTCTGATTAATATAATAGAAACAAGATTCCATCAATTTTAGTGCGCCTGTTTCGCATGTTAAATGTTGTGTTTGTTTGTGTTATTTTGGAAATTGTGTTTTGTATTACGTTTATTGCTCTATCGTTGATTCATTAGCTTTTGTAATGTTGTTGTTATTGATGATGATTATAATGATGATGCTGATGATGATGGTGGTGGTGGTGGTGGTGGTGTTGATGATGATGATGATGATGATGATGATGATGACGACAATTATGACAAAGGTTTCACACCTCTATTATATCCCCTGAAAACTCACGGACCTAGAGACAAAAGAAAAACAGAAAATAATTCTATTTTTTCTCAATTTTAGGCAATGTTTAATTTGAAAAATAGGTTTTTCTTTGCTTTAGCATACATCTGCAGTGTAAAAGACAGATGATACAGAAAATCCCATGTTGATATGAGGTTTCATTCAAATTTCAGAATTGTTTGACCGAAGCACCACATATTCAGCTAGATAGTGTATGAATTTTGTATTTTCCAGGGTTAACAAAACATGAGCGAGAAAAAAAAAAAACCTGGCTAACTTATATATTTTATTGTTTTAAATTACTGGTCTTGGCTATACTGAAGATATTAAACCAACAACAATGTCTGCTGCCCTGCTTTGAAGCCCAGATGTTGGAAAAGGCTGTACAGTAACCCTATGGGCAAATTAATTGTGGTGTGAGACCCAAAGACGATGAATACAATTGAATTGAAAGGTTGTTTAACGGCTCATTAACACGTTAAATGTTATTTAGAGACGCCCCAGGGAGAGAGGAATGCTAAATAGGAATCCGGGAACAATGCCGTGCTCTCGAACATATTCCTGCCATTAACGTGCTCTGAAGATATACTAAGATGCACGGGACCGCCCGGTTTACGACTCCATCCGACGGTCGAGGCTAAGGGAAAGTGTCGACATACCGAGGAAACCGAGGCGCCGATGAGACTTGAGCCCGGGTCCGCCAGATTTCAAGTCACCCGTGTAATCCACTGGGCCACGCCAGCTCCCATCGAAGATGGTGAAAAAAACTTTCTGTTACGAGCAATTAAGAAAAGTTTCGTTCTAAATTTGGATATTTAAAATGTTTCAATTCCACCTGACAATAATACACTGTATTTAGTAAAAAAGTACAAAGGTTCGTCGTTTCTTTGTGTCTAAAGCTTCTTCGTTTGTTTAGTTTTTGTATATAGTGTATCCATAATATACACTATGTAATATAAGACAGTCTCAGCTAGCCCGGGTGGCCATTCATCTTCAATTTAATCTTTATCTAATTACATTTATATATCTGCAGATGTTACCGCGATTTAACGCCTTTTTACAGAATATCGAATAACCTTAAATTTGAAATTAGATAACTCGATAATTTGTTAAGAATTTGTGTATCAAAATTTATTTCGTGATCAAACCCGCCTAGACGGAAGAAAAGTAAAGTAGTTTCAATAGTTCTCAGACATAGGAAGTTTTAATTGTTTTGTAAACCAGTATCCGTAATAAAATTAATAATTCGACACACGGTATCTATCTATTAAAGAAGAAAAGTGGTCGTAATCGAATACGAGTATCTGAATACATTAAGAACGAGGAATTAAAAATCGAAACCAAAAAAAAAACGGCAAAGAATATGACGAGTGTATGAAAGCCTTGCGCGCAAAGAAGAATCCAGACGGCGGACAGGGTACCATATTTTTGACCAATCAGAGACCGGCATAACCTGCAATGCAATGATGAGAAAACGAATTGTAATAACTTGGCCAATGATAGGCTGGCATACGTAGTGTTCAATCATATTCTTGTACAGGTGCTAGGTTTCAACTGTATATGTTTATTGTTACTTTGATATGACAATCCGATAATAATGATGAATTACATAGTGTGTGTTAAAACCAACGTTCGAGTCATACAGATGTGTGAGTTAAGGTTGTCTATAAATTGAAGTATAGACCACCTCTAAAACATGCATAGTTTATGAATCTGAAAAGGGCAACAATAAAATGACAATACAGATTAAATGATTACAGCCTGGTACATTTTGTTCATCCACTGCAGATATTGCCTGTCTCGATACAACTTATATAGTACTTGACAATCGTGGTCAAAAGCGTCACCCCGACACCGCTCCCTCCACCCCACTTACACACGAACGCACACACTGACGCCCAAACGCACGTACGCGTGCGCTCGCGACAACTGTGAGGTGGTTCTGTGAAGAGAATACGGTCCTGTTGATATTTTAGACGTGTGACGTACATCACTATTTGGCATTTAATCCCTATAAATCAGGGTCACAAATGCAATTATTGACACCGCTTATTCAATTCCCGATGTCGCTAATTCGATTTTTGATAAAACAAATTCTATTTGAAACTAAAAAAAACATAATTGTGAATGTGCATTTCCGATATATCGATAACAAGAACTTAATATCGAAATAGCTTATTAATTTGTTTATCGATTAATTCTTTAAGATTTTAAGAAATGCTTTTTTTGCATCGATAACTCAATTTTGATATTGCTAAATCATTTCCGGTATATAAAACACGCGGTTTGCTAACTAGAGAACGCTAACATGTCAAAACGCCTAACCTCACAGTGAAGCATTGCTGAGTAGGATGCATAACTTATTAAAATGTTAATTAACGTAATATAATAAACGATTGTGTGAACTCAACAGCAATGACCTAGTCGCTGGAACAGGCGTGTGATATAAGACAAGCCGCAATCTCGGCAACTAGACTGGCTCCATTTCTTCTGGTGATTTGCTCTTCGTTTCAGGCACACCAGTTGAAGCTCAAATGTTCTTGCATTTCTGTTCTATGCTTACATTAGATCAAGTGGGCTGGCATAGCCCAGTGGATACAGGCGGGATCCGAGTAAAATCCTCACCGGCGCCACTGAGTTTCGTCGGTGTGTTCGTGAGCAAGATGTCTTTCCTTAGCCCCGTCCGTCAGATGGGGACGTAAACCGTGATACGTAAACCGAGAGGTCCGTCGGATGGGGACGTAAACCGTGATACGTAAACCGAGAGGTCCGTCGGATGGGGACGTAAACCGTGATACGTAAACCGAGAGGTCCGTCGAGTCCATCCTCTGAATACGTTGTAATATATTCGTTAATAAGAGTAGAGCAGGTCCCCGGATAAATATGTATCATTACCCCCTCTCTGGACGGCTCTAAATAACATGAACATCAATTCAATTCCATCGATGCAAAATGGCTGTAAACCGTGTCTGTTGATAGCCATTTAGTAAAGATAATAACCATTAAGTGTTTTTATTGTAAAACGTTCAAAAGTATTTAACCACTGAATTGGTCGCCAAGCTAGAGAGAAACATGTAAAACATCTTTCCAACTGAAACTATTATTCAGACGTGATCATTTAAACGAAAGCAAAATGGGTCGAAGGACAACGGAAAAACACACAAATTATTTTGAAAATCTCCACACAAAAAGTCAGAAAGAAAAACAACTAAACAGATTAGTAAAAAAACAATACAGAAATTACGAACTCTAATAGTATCATGACAGAAACAAAAACATAGTATGAAAACATATAGTTTAGTTACTACAGAAATAATAAATACAGATTGGATTCGCATCAAAAATGAGACTTCATTAAATCAAGGAAACTTAGACGAACTAGAATGTTATAATGCTCTTACGGAAATGAAAAACAACATAAGTCGGTGATACGTTAGAATAACAACAGTTTTATAAACTATGTTGGAATGATATACAAATCTGTCAAATCAATTCAATTAATCATTCATATGAAAATAACAGTTTAACAGTTTATCAAGAAAAACAAGGCAAACAAACTACTTCATTGACAATTTGTAAACCTTTAAGTTTAAAAATATGGACTACAAAATTGCTACTAAATGCATTGCAAACCGCAAAGAAAAAGACACTAAAAGACAATAGCCAAACAGGCTTTTATAAAGGTAGATGCAATGGAGGAAAACGCAACTATCTTTGAAGTTACTGATTACTTGCATGATGAACACATGCCATGATTAATATATTTTGCGGAATGTGAGACCTTTGATAATGTCGATCGTGGACATATTATAAAATGTTTGAACTATTTTAACTTCGAACCTTCTTTATCAATTAGTAAAACTGTTTTATAATGACGCCCAGAAGTATTGTAAATAATGGTTACATGTAACATTGTTTTTAGGATAAATAGAGGAGTTATGCAGGGATGCCCACTGTCTCCTTATCTTTTCATAACACAAATTGAAATACTATACAATGTCACAAGGAACATAATGATGAATAAAGGAACACAAATAATAACAATGGAAAAAAAAATCAGCAAAAAACAGCATTCTCGAATGGTGCTACTTTAATTCTAGATGAGTGAGGGGGAAAAAGATTTGAAATATTAGTCAACCTTATTGATAATTTTAGTGAAGCATCTGAATTAGAATTAAATATAAACAAATCAGTACTAGTACGTGTCGGTTCATTAAAAGACTGAAATAAAAAATATTACGAAGAAAAACAATGTATATGGACTAAAGACAAAGCAACAGCACTTTAAATCGTTTTTGCAAATGAAAAGGGAAAATGGTAAGAACTTTACCTAAATCCAAAAATAGATCAATTTATAACATACTTTTTTCTTCTTCTTTTTTGTATCTATTCTAGGAAAGTTAATGGTAATAAAAACATCTATCTCCTAGCTGTTTTGGAGACTCAATCTAAAGAGTACTTGAATCGAATTAAAAACAAAATTTGTAAATATTTGTTGGAGTTACCCTTCCACAAATATTCATACATTTTGTTTTTAATTAATTTAATTAGACAAAATCAATAGGAAAAAAACGGTTATGCAAGATTATAAAAATGGTGGTTTAAAAATTATAGATTTTTGACTCGTTTATCAATTCCATTAAAGCAGGATGGGTAAAAAACTAGAAACTTCCAGATAATCAAGGCGATTGGAAGGATATTTATATGAAAATCTAGATATGTAAAGTGGGGATATATATTTTTTTAACAAATCTATTTCAAGTTGAAGAAAACATGTCCCCACCGTAACGGTAGCTTATTTATCTCTTGCATTGTGGGGACGCCTCTCTCGTTTTTGGACCATCTAAATTTGCATCCATACCGATACTCCTTCCGTGGAACTTTTTACCGAACTCAGTTGGATGACATTTCCCGAAAGAGTTATATTTCAAAAAGACATCATTATGTTTAAAACAGTTAATGATCAGGCCCCTGCTTATCTTAAAGACGCATTTACTCTAACTTCAAATGTCCATATGCGGAATCTAAGATCATCATCAAATCTTCAGCTATATTCCCCCAGACCCAATAGTGAGTTATTCAGAAAGTCATTTGCTTATTCAGGCTCTAAAGTGTGGAACTCTCTTCCCCACCATATACAAAATGCACAATCTGTAAATCAATTCAAAACATTGTATTTACAGTGGATTCACCATCCGATATATTAGTAAATGACTAAGTATTGCAGTTCTATTTAAACATATTTCCATTTACTGAATATACCACTTTAAATGCATTTTTACTTGTAAATATTGTATATATTGTATTGTTGAGGGCCTCATGGTAGATTGACTAGTTTCAAATGAGTTCTCTCGTTAAATAAAGTCTTTATTATTATTATTATTATTATTATTATTAATGTTCAAACCCTCTCACGTCTGCGGAGACATACCTATAAATACGTTTTAGGATATCACCAGAGGGCGTGGATTTCAATGCACTACATGTACCGTAGTTCCGGTAATATGGAAAATATCCCCGGAAAGGATACATGTCCCCACAAAGAAGTGATAAAAAACCAACAACTCAGTAAAACCAGTCCTCTGTATCTCTCTCACTACTGTCTTGTTTTCTTTTCTTAAATTCTATAACTGTATACAGTCACTCCCATTGAATCAAACTTATTTCTTGCAGTGCGTACATGTGAAACGATACTTTTTGCAATGATCACATTCATGTACATGTTACTAGTGTTCTGTCATAAACCATACATTGTTTTGCATACATGTATCAGAAGAAATAAAAATACTAAAAATTAAAACAATTACACCAGGAGTCTCATCGTTTACAACAAACGTAACCTCGGGAGTCTGATCTCCTATACCAGAAATCACTTCATGCGTTTCAGCGAAAATCAATGATCAAGAAATGGCAATATTATTATACTTGTTGGTGGGGTTTTATCAACAATAAGCAGGTATACTCGAATAGGATAACACTAATAAATTGGTAATATTATGGCATGTATATTCATATTTTTTTGTGAAAACGGTATGACCATTTTCTGCCATTTTTCAGCACTCGTTTGGTACCAGTCATCTAATAACACCATGGTCCAACAATACTTTAGAAATGAAAATATGCGAGAGATATGTATTTATACTCACTGTTTTGCCGTTTTCTAAAGCGAACTAGACTTCATTCGTAAACTGTAGTGTTCAGGAGATGATAAACTTTTACCTGCTCAAACTTTCC
The DNA here is from genome assembly GCA_037043455.1 of Cyrtodaria siliqua. NCBI lineage: Eukaryota > Metazoa > Mollusca > Bivalvia > Adapedonta > Hiatellidae > Cyrtodaria > Cyrtodaria siliqua. The sequence goes on from JAWPHD010001286.1 coordinate 332,209, forward strand.
TGTGAACCTAATCGAACTTACCCGTGACTTAATGAAGCAGTATATAGAGACAGGTTTTTTTTTTTTTACTTCATGTAACACAGGCCTGTAATGCGCCTAATTCCATTTGAAAATGTTACTGTGTGTTCCCAACTGTGGCAGAAATCTTTCCCAATCAGAAGGCAGCAGTCCCTCAGAAATTGAGAAAAGCATGAATTCTTCTGTGTTTTGTCTGTTAAGTCTGCTCTGACTGTGAAGTTAGTAATTATAATAAATAATGGATTAAATAAAACAGTATTATCCTATTAACTTAATTTATATAAAATCCTACAATTTTCCCAAAATGAGAAATAAGCGCGTTTTTCTTCTCCAAAAATAGGAAATGGATAGGCCTGGGCCTCTTCCCCTTTTTGTGGGTGAAAAGCTCTGAGAGATAGATTACAGATTTTATAATACTCAAACTCTAAAACTGATTAAAACGTCAGAGCAGTATTTGAATTATTGAAGAAAAATATGTGTATGAAAACAGAAATACATAGAGTATATGACTCAGTCGAGATTTGAACCGTTATCCTTGTTCTATCGTATTAGTTAAATAACTCAGATCGCTATAGGATTATGGGCAGATAGACAGGGCAGATAGGCAGGGCAGATAGACAGGGCAGATAGACATGGCAGATAGGCATGGCAGATAGACATGGCAGATAGGCAGGGCAGATAGACAGAAAGTGTCTTCCAGTGACGATTCCGTTGGCATCCGTTAAATTGTTGGCGTCTCCGCACATGAGCAGAATGTAACGTTGTTTGCGCCAGCCCAATCGTGAACGCTCGGCCAATCCCGTCATTCTTCGGGATCCCGCCTCGTGTGTATCACGGCGCTTCGGTATGTTCAAAATATTGACATTCTGGTAGCTGGAAGGCAACGGCACAGAAAATAGTGCACTGTTGCTATGTCAACAATGGCCGCTAGCCACACGTGTTGATGGTAGACTGATGTATAATTTGCGTCGAGTGTTTGTTTTTTATAATGCAGATGAAGGTTTTATCACTGCTTTCAGGTAAATAAGCTATTGATGGAGCAATCGGCTGAATAACATTGCAACATTTGGATGATAACTTTGATTTTGAATGCAAATTTGTTTTGGCGGGAATCTAAGGCGCGATGACGTTACCAATATGGAAACCTGTGTATTACATTCGAGTCATGCTGCGATGCAGTGTACGAGATGTTGCGAATGGCGCCAGTCGTGTATAAATGGAGATGTTGCATGAAAGGGAGGAAACTATCATACTCTTCAATAAACATATACATCTATCACATAGTACATGATCGAAGCAGCGAGTGCAGATGCAATATAAACTATTTAAGGAAATTATTTCAGACGTCAGCCTTAATACCAGCTTCTCAGCTCGACCCTTCATTACATCAACAGTGTAAATTTCTCATAATTGCGCATGTGTATGTACTAATGCGCCAGATGAATGACAACCACGTTAACGAGACGCTTTCCCCACTAATCAATACATTTCTTAATAGACTAACGTTAGAACGTGCCTTTTTCAAATTGGTGGGATAAACCAATTGATCAAGTGTGTAGAAATCGTCTGTAGCTTCTTAATTGATACTCTGTTCGTAAACCGATTTCTGAAAGTTCGTGTATTGGCTTGAAGGTTTTATTTTGCAGTAGTACGCAATGTTTGTTTACACTTTACTTGAACGGGTTTAGAGATACCCGGTGTTTAGTGTATAGTTGCGCGTATAAATACATGTAGTATCACTTCCTTGCGTTACAATGATTCTCTATTATGTTTGCCCTATTTGTTAAAATACGGAGGGACTATAAACCTACTTTACAATGATAATGTTCTGAACATCCTAACCTGTTCACGCTACTAATGCAGATTGAATTTAATCCTCGAGACAGAAATGTAATAAAATGGAGTTGTACGTCCAGTTTATTTATCATATTAGGTTATATAAGGACAGAACCCTCAAATGGGGATGAGATGGAGGATGGAGGTTCCCATTTGACGTGCCTCTGTCAGGGAGCGAACCCGCAACGAGCAGAGGACTGCAGCTCTAAATCACTAGGCCTTATCCACTGAGATACAGACACGACATTCTGATGCGTAAACGTATTCAAGAAAGTGGGGAAACAAAACAAAAATGTATCTAAATTACAGTATTTAATAATAATTATTATTGTTTTCATTACTTAGCCGCTTTGTTATAATATATAAACAAATACACATATGTAACTCAATACAATTAAAGGGAATGTAGCGACACAGCCAAACAAGCTCTGTAATTGAGAGTACTGAAAAACGTGGAAAAGGGAAAAAGAATTATCAAAATCGGATGATAAACAAAACCGATGTGACCATTTAAAGGTTGTTCTGAAACGGATGTGGGAACTCTCAAAATGGCGGTTTCCAAATATGTTTCAACAGAACCTTCAAATGATCATATCTTCTATGTTTATCATCCTATTTTGATATTTTCCCCCACCCTTTTCCAAGTTTTTCATAACTCTCAATAATAGAGAATTTTGACTATGTCGCTATATTCCCTTTAGGTTAGACTACTAAACGTCTAAATAAACGGATGCACGCACACAAATCGTGTCCATACTAGTGTACCCTATCGGGCAACGTGACTATGAACACCCACAGTGACAAATACACGTCAAGTTAGCTTTTGTTTGTTTGAATGGTGTTTTACATCATTTTTAACACATTTTAGGCTATATATGACGGTCGTTCGTGTGTGTGTGTTTTTGTGGCAGAGGCAGACCACTCCGTTGTTCCTGAATAGACCAGTACTGTATACTCTTCGCCATTCGTAAGAATCGACACTTACAAGTCAAGCTCACAGTGGGATTCAACCCTGCAGAGGTACTTACTATATTATGCGATTAAAAACTGTTTAAAATGTATTAATAATAACAATAACATACATGATTGAAAATATTTCTTGAAAGCTTTATAATTATATATTGTGTTGATTTTGAAACATTAGTACTTTTGCATAAGTACACATAACTATCGCATGTACCTGCTGTCAACCTTGTATATATGTTTTATACCCTCATGGGTCTTGTGACCTTTTGGAATTTTGCTGAATTAAATATCTATATTCATGTAATTTCTTCAGGCGCATACATGATTCAGATATTCTTTCATCGTGTTTGATAAGATTGGTATTTTTTATTTACTTTCTTTTAAAGGTAGAGCGCCCGCCTGGCTTACGGGAGGGCGTGAGTTCAATCCCCGCATGGGTCATACCAAAGGCTTTAAAAAAGTTCTAGTAGCTCCCTTGCTTTACACTCTCAGCACATACCGGGTAGTGCTAGGACTGGTTGGTCCGGTGTCAGTATAATGTGACTGGGTGGTGTATCATGTCACTAAAAAAAGTACTGGAAAAAACATCCATATACAAATACTTACTAGGATGGCTGACGAACAGCATCATCTACTTGAACATTGTTAATATACATGTCTATATGTACAGGTGGTAATCAATAAATCCGATGATCAGTTTATAAATAAATGACGGCGTTTTAGTGTTAAAAGTATGAATTTATCTTCAATTCCAACGCATTTAGCGCCGTAATGATTGGGCAATTACGCGGTTAATTAAGTTAATTAAAGGGTTAGTTGTTGTTTTTGTGTAGAGGATGCGGATTTTCCCCGTAAATTAGTTTCAATAAAGCATGAAAATGCTATGATTTCTCTACAGAGCTATCATGTATCAATCAATGTCGATTATCATGCAAATGAGGGGGAAATCTTTCTTTGAATGATTATCGACCTAAACCTGGGACGATAGAGAAGTGTTCAATAATCACCGTGGTCTTACATATGGATGAAAACGGAGGCATGCCGAGTATGACTTCCAGTTTCCTGTATTTTGGGTAGTTTGCCCGTTGAGCTTTTGTTTTTTTTAATTCATGTATGCAGGTATAGCTGAGACTGTGTCTCCTTTGTCCTTTTACTGATACGTATGGTATTCATATTAATCGTAGCACTCCCATCAGCATGTGCACCATTACGTAGTTTGTTTGTTTGTTTTTTGTATGTTTTTTGTGTGCGTGTTTTTTTGTAATTCTCAATAGGTACATCCAACCTACTAGTAATATCAACAGAAGTGGAAGGTATTTAAAAAATATATTAAGAGTAAATAGTATGAAGAAATATAAACGTAGAGGGCCTAACTTAGAGTATTTAATTTATTAGATATTAATGACTAACCCCCAACATTAAGGCGGCGGGAGTAAATAATATGAAAAAATATAAAAGTATTACAGTATTAATTGATTAAATATATATTAACGACTAAACCACAGGTTACACTCCAACATGAAGAGGGAGTTGTGGAGGGGGTGGGGGCGAGGGAGTGGGGTATACCCAATAGCAATCTACTGGTACCCGAAATCACATGCTGCAATAAGTACACAAGCTAAAATTACTTTTGTGTAATCCTACGGTTCGTAATTTCTAGGAGATGTTATGGTCGATGCATTATTTTTGTCCAACAGCTGATACATATTTATTCTGAGTTCTCGGTACTTATGTTATTTTCAATGTCGGATTTTCATTTTCTTTATTTGGGTATTGCGTTTTCTTATGTTTAATGTTCTGCATAATGTTTAGGGGGCTGGCTTGGCCCAGTGGTTAGCACAATGGATTGAAATCCACAGGACCCGGCCTAATACGAGATATACATGTACATAAATGCTGAGTTATTACCCCAAACTGTATTAAACGTTGCCCATACTCACTGAGCAGTGAGCTGTCTATGTTGTTTTGTAATCAATTAAAAAAAAACACAAACGCATTTATACCAGTGTATCCAGTTTTTTACGTTTCAACATCTGTTGTTTTATGTTGGAAAGAGTTTAATGCCATTCAGTATTAATGCACAGAGGTCCTGCAAAAAAATCCATTTACGTGCACAATATTTGAAATTGAAACAATGAATGTATACGTATTTTTAAATATTTGGTTTTTAAAACAATTAAATGAAAATATCACAAAGGCAAACTATATGTGGAGTACAACATTTTAAATTGGCTGTACATGTAAATGTACAAATTGTTCTTTAAAATAACATAATAATGCCACATTTAGACAAGTTTCATAATTTTGAAAATATACTTTATTTTGCAAACATATTTCAGAGAAGTGTCTGTTCAGAGCACCGTTAGGTAATAGTTTCAACATTCGCTAATATGACATTTTTCACGAAGTTCCATATCACCACACGAATATTTCCTAAACGTATCAGCATTTGTTAATGTTACATTGTCCGTGAAATATAGGACCACCCTTCGTATGTTTCCTTTGCATATATAGAAACTATTTCTAAGTTAAACGAAAATGGATACTTCTAATAAACATTAAATTCGTTGCAAGTTATTTTCCTTTAAAACTCTCGTTTTTAGTTAGTTTCCTCTCGAAAACACAAGTTATTTAGGAACGAGATATACTGAAAACCTCTACATTGTTTAACCTTACTAAGCGACACTGAGAAAACAAC